>CAUYUJ010004342.1:0-70900 GCA_963575745.1 Prorocentrum cordatum
CTCTTCTCTTCTCGTAGTGTCTCTTATATTCTATTAGTATAGTATATGTTTATCTCTGCTTCTCTCTCTCTCTCTCTCTTTCTCTCTCTCTCTCTCTCTCTCTCTCTCTCTCGTTCTCTGTATCTCTCTCTCTCTCTCTCTTGACACGTCTCTCCTTCGTTCTCGATATCTCTCTCTCTCTCTCTCTCGTGTCTCTCTCCCTCTCTCTCTCTCTCTCTCTCTCTTTCTATGCGTGTTTGCGTGCGTATCTCTCGCGCGCCGCGGGGAGGGGAGACTGGGGGGAGCAGGAGGAAGGGACGACGGTAAGGAGGAAAAGGAAGACGAGGAGGAGGAGAAGCAGGAGAAGAGGAGGATGAGAGGGAGAATAAGAGGGAAAACGGGGTAGGAGCAGGGAAGAGGAGGAAAAAAAATCGTAAGAAGGGAAGGAGGATGAGGCGGTGGAAGGAGCGCGGAGGAAGAGAGTCAAGAGGGAGGAACGGGAGAAGAAGCTGGGGACGTAGGGAAGAGGAGTGATGAGGGACGGAGAAGGAAGGAGGAGAACGGGGAGCGGGAGCAGGAGGAGGAAGGCAGGTGGGAGGCTGGAGGAAGTGGAGAAAGGGGGAAGGGAGGATGAAAAGGAGGAAGGGGGGGAAAAGGAGGAGGTCAGAAGCAGGGGGCAGGGAGGTGAGGAGAAGGGGGGGAGAAGAAGAAGGCGGTCAGGAGTGCAGACGACGACGAGGACGAGGACGACGAAGACGACGACGACGACGACGACGACGACGACGACGACGACGACGACGACGACGGCGGCGGCGGCGACGTCCCCGACGACGACGACGAAGAGTAAGAGCGAGCAGACGGGCACAAACCAGCTGCCCCCAGGGGCCGCCCCCCGCAGCAGCACGGTCGGCCGAGAGCGCAGAGCGCCCTGATCGCCGCCACCATCCTCATCATTTGCATCATCATCATCATCATCATCATCATCATCATCATCATCATCATCATCATCATCATCATCACCATCAGCAACATCATCACCAACCTCATCATCACCACCACCACCACCAACAACAACAACCAAAACAACAACAACAACAACAACAACAACAACAACAACAACAACAACAACAACAACAACAACAACAACAACATTACCATCAACATCATTATTACCAGGATCACTGTCCCCGGACTGTCGCGGTCGTTCCTCCTCGGGTCCGTAGTCTGGCTAGTGCCTGGAGCAGGCCGTTCCGGCCTCACTCGCAGGTGCTGCGGCACGCGGCGGGGTGCAGCAACACTCGCCGCAGTGCACTGCGAGGTCCAAGCTGGTGCTGAACGCCAGCGTGGTCGGATCCCCGCCTGTGCCCACCTACACGTGAATTTCCTGTTCTTCCGGCATGAATGCGACCATAAATCATCATCACCAGCATCAGCATCCGCATCAGCATCATCATCAGCATCAGCATCATCATCAGCATCATCATCATCATCATCATCATCATCATCATCATCATCAGCATCAGCATCAGCATCAGCATCAGCATCAGCATCAGCATCAGCATCAGCATCAGCATCAGCATCATCAGCATCATCATCATCATCATCATCATCATCATCATCATCATCATCATCATCATCATCATCAGCATCATCATCATCATCATCATCATCATCATCATCATCATCATCATCATCATCATCATCATCATCATCATCATCATCATCATCATCATCATCATCATCATCATCATCATCATCATCATCATCATCATCAGCATCATCCGCATCATCAGCATCCTCAGCATCATCATGCACCTGACCCAGCACGTTGGCAACGGCGGTGCAGGAGTTCCCGTCCAACTATGCCCCGCGGGCCCTGGATGTCCCTCGTACGCTGGCGGAATCGGCGCCAGGCAGTCTATGGGCTCGGCCTATCCATCTGGCGCCACTTCATTGTCTTTCTCTCGCCGAGAGTTCAAGTTGGGTGCTGCGACCACTTCTGCGCCGTCGCAGCGTCGCACGCCTACCTCGTGAAAGTTTTAATAGTGTTAGTAGTATGAGTGTTAGTGTTATTGGTATTTACTAATGGTATGGATAATATTATGAGTAGTAGAATAGCATTATGAGTTTCATGTTCGTGTGATAACTAGCTTTACGAGGCTTACCATAACTGTTATTATTGATTGTTTCATTCGCATTGCTAGTTGTATCATTAGAACCCGTATGATTACTAGTATTAACATTCGCATGATCATGATTATTAGCCTTAGTGGTGTTACGATGTTTGGTAATACGATTAAAATTGCCAATGCTAGTGATATCGTCAACCGTATGTGTTGTGTGATTAATATTAGTAGTAGTATCACCATTATTGCTATGATGACTATTGTCGCATGTGTTGTACTACTAATATGTGTTTATTCGTCTTCGAATTCTTCATACCATTATTACTATTATTCTTCGAAGAATTATTAGTCCTGAACCTTATTAGTGGAAATGCTCGGACTACGAGTGTTGGTCTTGATATACGACTGAATGCCGTCTTCTTCATATTTTGATTGCTATCATTGCGGTTTAGCGTAGCAGTTCCGACTTGAATTCGCAGTATGCTTATGACTATTATGCGTGTTCTTCGTACTGCTATTGCTATTATTCGCAATAATAGCAATACCCGTCCTATGCAAATAATTCTTGATATGATTAACTCTATTCTTCTTATAAGTATTAGTCGCAGTCTGCTTCTTGATACTATCACTATTACCACTCTTCTGAATTTAAGTGTTGTTCAAGGTCAGGCTCCCCCTCGTTCCGTCGAGGGCGTAGTTGGGCATCGTGGAACTATACATATCTTCATAGTCCGCCGACCCTGTTCTGTTTGACTCGTCGTCGTCGTCGTCGTCGGCGTCGTCCTTGTCATCGTCGTCGTCGTTGTCGTCGCCGTCGCGTTTGACCCCCCTTTCCCTGCGCTCGTCGTGTTGCCCCCCCTTTAACAGGGCCCTCCTCCTCAATCGAGCCAAAGCGAGCCAGCCAAAGCGGAACCAAAGCGAAACTAAGCAACAACGTCGCTGAGTGGAAGGGAAGCCCCTGCTCTTTGATCCCGCCCCCCCCCGGGGGTGGTCCCGGGGCGGTCCTGGGGGGGTCATGGGGGGGGATCCCTTGGAGGGTCTTGGGGGCGGTCCCAGGGGGGTACAGGGTCAGAATACCAAGGCAGCCCAACAGGCCCCCAAGACGATCCAAGAGGGCCCCGAATCGCCGAACAATTGGTCCCAGACACCAAACACAGCCTCCTGACAGCCAAAACAGCTCCCGAGACAACCGAAGAGGCCTCCAAAAAAGCACACCACGAGGACCCCAACAGGCAAAATATAATGAGTTCTTACGTTCTGTTGCAAGCTTCTGGCGTCGCCTTTTCGGCTTCCCGACACCCCAAGACGGCCCAAGATGCCACCAAGATCGGCACAAGAGTTCCCCAAGAGGTTTCTAAGACGGCCCCGAAACGACCCAAGAGGGACCCAAAACGGCCCCAGAGGCCTCCCAGATGGCCCAAGAGGTCCTAAAAACGCTTTCCACAGGATGCCCACACGGGAGCCCGAACGAACACTTCGAGCCCTCGGCCCCGAGAAGCTCCCAGGAGGCCCCAAGAGGCCCCCACGAGGCCCCAACGATGCCCCAAGAGGCCCCCAACAAAAGGCCCCCAGGAAGCCCGAAGAAACCCCCAAGAGGCTCCCGAGGCCACAACGCCGACCCCCAGAGGCCTGCAGGCGCGCTCCGAAGAGGCCCCACGAAGCAACACTGAGGACTCTGCCCCACGTCAGCGTCGTCGTCGCCGCCATTGCCGCCGTCGTGGTCGTCGTCCGCCGTCAGGGTCGGTGGCACCAGCCGCAAGGGCTTCCCAATATGATCTTGGCTTCTTGGCGGCTTTACGGTATCCGCGTTCGTTGGTGTTTCTTGATCTCCTCCCCCGCCGGCGGCACAGACGTTGTGGTCATCGCGCACGTGGGAGACAGGCCCATCGTCGTCTCGCTCGTGGGCGGCGCCATCACAGTCTTCAAAACTGTGGGCGGCAGCTTCGCGGTCTTCATGCTCGTGGGCTGCAGCGTCGTTGGTTTCATCCTCGTGGCTGGCAGTTTCGTTGAGATCATGTTTGTCCAAGCCTGCGCAACTCCTGTGGCGTTCACCCTCGTGAACATCAGCTTCGTGGCGTTCAAGTCCGATGGCAGACGCTTCGTGGTCATCACGTCAGCTTCACGGTGTTCACGCTCGTGGGCAGCAGTTTCGTGGCTTTCCGCTCGTAGGCGACAATTTCGTGGCAGTCACGCTCGTGGGCGGCAGCTTCGTGGTATTCGAGCTCGTGGGCGGCAGCTTTGTGATGATCATTCTCGTGGGCGGCAGCTTCGTACTGTGCCGCGCCCGTGCCGACAGTTTCGTGGTGTTCACGCTGGTGGGCAGCAGCCTCGCGGCGCTCATACTCGCAGGCGGCAGTTTCGTGGCATTCGAGCTCGCAGGCGGCAGCATCGTGGTTTTCAAATTCGTGGGCAGCAACTTCGTGATGATCACGCCCGTGCGCGGCAGCTCCGTGTCGCACGCGGTCGTGAGCGACGGACGACTTCGTGGTGTTTGCGCTCGTGGGCATCAGCTTCGCGGTCCTCACGCCCGTGAGCGGCAGCTTCGCTGCGTTCCCGCTCGCGGGTGGCAGCTTCGGATTGTTCGCGCTCGTGGGCAGCAGCTTCGGGGTGTTCACGTTCGTCACGCTCGTGGGGGACAGCTTCGCGGCGTTCACGCCCGTGGGCAGCAGCTTCGTGGTGTTCACGCTCGCGGGCTGCTGCGTCGTGGTGTTCACGTTCGAAGGCATAAGCTTCTTGATGTTTACGCTCGCGGTTGGCAGCGTCGCGGCCTCCACGCTCGTGGGCGGCAGCCTCGTAGCGTTCACGCCTGCGCCAGCGCACGTGGGCTACAGCTTCGTGGTCTCTACGCTCTTAGGCAGCAACTCCGTGGTGCTCACCCTCGTGAGCGGCAGTTCCGTGGTGTTCAAGCTCGTGGGTGCGAGCTTCGTAGTGTTGGCGCACGCCGGCGAGGTCGGCTCCCCGCCTGTGCCCACGTACACGTTGATTGTCCCGCGACACCCATGACACCACAAATTAGCATCAGCATCAGCATCATCAGCATCAGCAGCAGCATCATCATAAGAGTAATCAGCACCATCATCATAGTCATCATCATCATCAGCAGCATCATAAGCATCATCATCAGCATCATCATCCTCATCATCATCATTCTCACCATTATCATCCTCAGCATCATCATCATCAGCATCATCATCATACTCATCATCCGCCATCATCGTAATCAGCATCATTATCATCACGAGCAGCATCGGCATCATCATCATCATCATCATCATCATCATCATCAGCATCATCATCATCATCCTGTTCATCATCATCATCATCAACAACATCACCATCAGCCTCGTCCTCATCAACATCATCATTATCATCATCATCATCATCATCATCATCATCATCATCATCATAATCATCATAATCAGCATAAGCATCGTTCGTCATCATCATCAGCATCAGCATCCTCATCGTCAGCATCAACATCAGCAGCATCATCAACATCAGCAGCAGCATCCGCATCAGCATCAAAAGCAACATCATCCTGATCATCGCCCTCATCAGCATCATAATCATCAGCATCATCATCACAATCGTCAGCATCATCGTCATAATCACCATCATCACCATCATCAGCATCATCATCCTCATCATCTGCATCATCATCCGTCGTCATCGTCATCGTCGTCGTTGTCGGCAGCATCACCAGCAGCAGCATCAGCAGCAGCATCATCAGCAGCATCAATGTCGTCGCGGTCATCACCAGCAGCATCAACATCAAACGCATCATCGTCAACAGCAGCAGCATCATCACCGTCAGCATCATTACCCTCCTCCTCCTCATCATCGTCAGCATCATCATGAGGATCGCCGTCATCATCACCATCATCATCAAAATCGTCAGCATCAGCATCATCATCAACAACAGCATCATCATAATTATCACCATCAGCATCCACAATCCGTAGTCAACCATCCAGGGTCATCATCAGCATCATCATTGTCGTCGTCCGCATCCTCACCCCCATCATCATCATCATCATCATCATCATCATCATCATCATCATCATCAGCATCAGCATCAGCATCAGCATCAGCATCATCATCAGCATTGTCGTCCGCATCCTCATCATCATCAGCAGCAGCATCATCATCAGCATCATCATCCGGCGTCGTCATCGGTGTCGACGGCATCATCATCATCATCATCATCATCATCATCATCAGCAGCAGCAGCATCATCATCAGCGGCAGCAGCATCATCAGCATCAGCATCGAAGTCGTCGTCGTCATCGCTGACATCATCGTCGTCAGCATCATCATCAGCGTCATCATCCTCGTCGTCATGAATCACCACCATCATACTCACCAGCAGTGCCATCCTCATCCTAATCATCATCATCCTAGTCATCATCGTCATCATCATCGTCACCATCATCAGCATCATCAACATCGTCAGCATCACCCTCATCATCACCATCATCAACCATCAATAAGCCAGAATCGATCATCCAGAATCATCACCATCATCATCATCGTTATCAGCAACTGCATCATAATCATCGTCGTCCTTATCATCATCCTAATATTCATCCTCATCATCATTATCAGCATCGTCGTCATCATCATGATCTGCATCATCCGCATAATCAGCATCAGCATCATCAGTATCATCATCCTCATCATCATTAACAGCATCATCATAATCATCATCAGCAGCATCATCATCACCATCATCATCATCATCATCATCATCATCATCATCATCATCATCATCATCATCATAAGTATCATCATCAGCATCATCATCATCATCACCTTCACCATCACCATCATTATCACCATCACCATCACCATCCTCATCCTCCTCCTCCTCTTCCTTCTCATCTCCTCCTCCTCCTCCTCCTCCTCCTTCTCCTCCTCCTCCTCATCATCCTCCTCCTCGTTATCCTCCTCCTCCTCCTCCTCCTCCTCCTCCTCCTCCTCCTCCTCCTCCTCCTCCTGAGAGCCGTGCACGGGAGGGCTGCGCATGCATTGGGCGGCGCACCGCCACACCACACAGAGCAGATCCACTCCAAGTTCGCTGGCCCCTTTGGGGTCTGAATCTGTGACCCCCCCACACAACTACAGTCAACCCGTAGAATAAGGATGCGCGACAAGGATGCAAGGGCCTTGGACGCCCATTTCGAAGCGTTTACAAGTCCACGAAAGTGTCCAAGGATGGACCCACGAAAGTGTCCAAGGATGGACCCAGAAGGCAAGGATGCAAGGGTACCCTTGGGAGGGATGCCTGTCCTTACTCTGCGGGTCGACTGTAGCCCCAAGACTGCCCCAGAGGCCGCCGAGAGGGCGCCAAAGGGAGGCGCCCAAAGGGAGGAAGCCGCACTGGCCTTGGGCGCCTATCCCCTCGAGGGGTCCCCAAGAGGTTTCCACGGGCCCAGAAGACACCAAGAGAGCTCCTAGAGTTGTGAATGCCATGACAATGCACACTCTAACAATCCTATTACTGAATAAAAGATGTGTTTAAGATGTGTATAACGTGTTGCAAAAATGTGTCAAGCATTTTTAATATAAAAAAAAAAAAAAAAAAAAAAAAAAAAAAAAAAAAAAAAAAAAAAAAAAAAAAAAAAAAAAAAAAAAAAAAAAAAAAAAAAAAAAAAAAAAAAAACTACATGTTCGAAACATATTTGAGACATCTGGAAATGATTTGGCAGCACGCTTCCTCTCCATTAGTCGACTTCCACAATGCTAAAGGCCCTCAAGATTGAAGGGGCCCCGGGACACACAAATAAACACACACAAATAAAAATATTCCCCATACTTTCCCATATTTTCTAAGTTTTTGTCTTCCCCCCCCACTTCCCATATCTTCCCATATTTTCTGGGGAACCGACGATTCATTGTGTCTGTGTGTTTTTTCCCCTCCTGAAAGATGTACGCGAGGAGCCCCAGAAGCCCCCCAGAGCCTCCAAAAAGGCATCCGACATGCCTCCGAAACGGCAGCACGGCACGGCAGGCTGGCACGGCAGACGCGCGGGGCAAACCAGCCCGGGTGCAGGCTGCACGCGCTCTGGACGCTCACAGCGCGAAGCGACAGCAGCGTCAGGACAGGACACTGATACTGAAGGGGCCCCAGGACACACAAATAAATGCACACAAATACAAAGATTCTCCATAATTTTCCCATATTTTCGGGGTTTCTTTCTTCCCGCCCAATTCCCATATTTTCCCATATTTTCTGGGGAATCGCCGATTAATTGTGTCTGTGTGTTTTTTCCCTCCTGAACAGCGCGAAGCGACAGCAGTCTCAGGACAGGACACTGATACGAGCAAGGCGTGGGGGGGTAGCTATGAACCCTCCTGGCTGAATGCAACTGGTGATGCACCGGCGTGCCATGGCAACTCCTCCTCCTCCTCCTCCTCCTCCGCCTCCGCCTGCTCCTCCGCCTGCTTTCCCTGGAGGTCCCCGCCGGTCCCCGAGGGGCCGCCGGCGGTCCAAAACCGGCGCGTCCCAGGAAGACATGTGTCATCGAACGTCGAGGATCGGCGGAGTGCGGGCGCGGCCAGCCTCCTGCGCCTTCTTCTTCATCAGGTGCTCGACGACGCCTGCCGCCGCCGCTTCGGGGAGGGGGGCAGCGAGGACGCCGCCTCTCCTCGAGACGGATGGGAGCTCACACGCAAGGGGGTATACACAGACGCATGTGCGTGTGCATCTCTGCAGATGTAGTGGGATACAACATACCGACTAGAACAACGAGCGCAATTCGCGCTCGCTGAGGTTCTAGTTCGGGCGTTCGCGTCACGGGCTGCCATGCTGGGGCATTAGAGGAATTCGCTGGCCCGCCTCACGCGGCGGGGTCCGCCATGCGCACCACTCCAGGCGGAGCACAATTTCCACGCTCGCTACGCACGCCAGCCGAACGAGGCACGCAAAGTGCCCACGCAGGCCGAGCACGCCAGTCACCACTGCTCGTGTTTCAGCGCCCTCCTGGGAGCCAGCCACATCTCCTCCTGCCCCTGCCCCACTCCATCGCCCTTTCTCTTCCATGCGACCATCACGCAGCCTTCTTAAGGATGCGTTGGGATCTTGTGGAGCGCACTGGCGTCCTCTTGGGGCCCTCCAGAAATCGCTTGGGGCCAGAAGCCCCGTTGGGCCAGGTTGGACTTTCCTGGAGCCGTCTTGGAGCCCGACTGGAACCTTTTCGGGGCGTTGTAGGGCCACGTTGAGGCCAGGGCCTTCCTGGGGCCCTGTGGGGCCGTCGCGGGGCCCTCTTCAGGCAATCATGGGCCATGTTGGGGCCCTCTTCGGGCCCTCTGGGAGCCTCTTTAGGCGCTCGTCGGCTCCTCGAGGCCCCCTTGGAGCCATCTCTGGCCGAAACGCTGGGAATCCCGTGGACGCCTTCAAGCCTCCGAAGAGCTGTCTTGGCACTGGATTGATGCTGACCAGCTCGGGGTTCGATTGGGGCCTGGTGGCCCTCGTGGGGCCGTCGTGGGGTCAGTCTGGAGACTGCTGTGCACGTTTGGAGCATCTCACGATCCTCTGGGAACGTTCAGGGGGCCACATGCGAACCCTGCCCCTACCCCCCACGACTTCTGAGGGGGTCGCTCGGGAGCTCCCGAACGAAGTGAACCCCACCCTCCCCCCTCAGAAATCGTGCGGGGTAGGGGTAGGGTCCGCATGTGGCCCCCTGAACGTCGTCGTGGCATCTTGGCAGACGCCCGGGCCTTCGGAGCTCGTCGGGCCCAGACCCCTGCGAACGGCCCAAGGGATCTCCCAGAGCGGCCGGACCCCCCCAGCGGAGGAGGCAGCACCGCGGAGACCTGTCATTCCGGGAGGTGTAACCAGGAGAAGACCCCCCTGCCTCCTCGGACTCCTCTGGTCGCAGAGAGGCCTGCTGGTTTTGACGCGGGTACCCGCACACCCCACACCGCCTGTGCTCGTCCGCCAGCGCACCCCGCTCGCGCGCTCCGCGGTGTGAGGAAAGACGTAGACACACACACACACACACACACACACACACAGACCGGAGACAGCGGAGGGAAAGGTGGACAGAGCAGATGAAGATGTCATCATGTCCAGCTTCTCCCAACCGAGGCAGGGAGAAGCAGCGGCATGTCACAACAAAATAACGAAGGTCAGGCGTCGACCGATCCGACCACCGAGACCTGCGGGGAACAACAAGACCAGCCCGATGCAAGGCGCGCGTCCGCTTGGGCCAAGCGGGACCAACCGCGCACCTAGACGCCCAACCTGCGATTGCCGGACACTCCTCCCCGGCGGTGACGAAGTTAGCGGAGAGAGGACGAGTGCGGAAGCAGCAGAAAGGAGTAAGCCGAGGAAGGAGGGAGGGTGGAGAGAGGGAGACAGGAGGATGAGGGTAGAGCAGACGAAGGGAAGCCCACCATCGATTGCTATCGTCGAGAAGCGAGCGGGGAGGAGAAGAGCTCGAATCAACCACTGCCTACATCGCGCGCGACACGCCCAAATGCCTCACAGAGACTTCTGCCGTGCTCCTGTCGCGATCATCCTGAAACACGCGCACGTGCGAGCATCCAGCTCATCGTCAAGGCGTTCAGCGTCCGAGAGCCCCGCCCCAATCCACTTCCCCGGACTCGCCCTCAGGCCAGACTCGAGGACGAACTGCAGCCCCGCAGCCTACAGCACGTCTCCAGGGCAGTGCACTCCTCACCCGAGGCAGCTGCGTGCACCCCGAACTCTGCGCATTCGTCGACCCTCGAGGCTCACCTCTTCGTGAGCGTGCTCAGCTCCTCGTGTGGCTTCGTCCTGAGGCGTTCCCTCCTGGCGGCGGCGTGGCCGCAGCAGCAGCCGCCGCCTCCGCCCCGCGCCTGCCGAGCGGCGGCGCAGCGCCCAGGCCGCACAGAAAAACGCCTCGGCGTCAGCCGCCGTAGGGGTCCACATGCGAACCCTACCCCTACCCCCCACGATTTCTGAGGGGGAGGGTGGGGCTCACTTCGCTCGGGAGCTCCCGAACGAAGTGAACCCCACCCCCCACCCCTCAGAAATCGTGGTGGGTAGGGGTAGGGCTCGCATGTGGCACCCTACGCCGACCAGCACAACGGCGCTCTCGTCGGGCACCTCGGCCTCCAACAGGCACGCCCCGAAGGCGCCCCCCGAGCGGGACGGCCCGCCGCCCGCCTCCGCGACGCGCCGCTCGTGGGCCCCGCGCGACAGCCGCCCGGCCCCACCGCGCGGCCCCACCGAGCGGAGGCGTGCCGCGCGGCGCCCGGCACGAGCTGCGGGGCGGCAGCGAGCACCCGCAGGGCCCAGCTGGGGCGGCGGACGACGACGACGACGACGACGACGACGACGACGACGACGACGACGACGACGACGACGACGACGACGACGACGACGACGACGTCACCATCGTGGGGGCGCCGCCGCCAGCGTTGCCGACTACCGACGCCGACGGCCGACGCAGTCGTCGTCGTGGAGGGCCCGGCCCAGCTCGGGCGGCGGGGCGAGAGGGTGCTCGAGGGGACCTCCCGCGCGGGCAGCACCGCCGGCCGCCCCTCGCGCGCGCCCACTGCCGCGGCACGGGCCTCGGCGGTGCCACTCGTGGCCCGGCCGCCGCTGCTCGCCCCGGAGAAAGGGGGGAGGAGGGAGGCGAGGGAGGAGGAGGAGTGTCCACGAGGAGGAGACGAAGGAGGAGGGAGACGAAGGAGGAGGAGGAGGAGGAGGAGGAGGAGGAGGAGGAGGGAGACGAAGGAGGAGGAGGGGGGAGGAGGAGACGAAGGAGGAGGGAGACGAAGGAGGAGGGAGACGAAGGAGGAGGAGTGCCCACGAGGATGGGGAGGCGGCAAGAAGGCACACTCTCCTGGAGGGTCGCGGGAAGGCGGGGCGGAGCTACCTCCTCTCGCCGCGGGCGCGCGAGGCTGGGAACGCCTCCCGCGGCCACGAAGGCAGCCCTCGCCGCCTGGGTCATCACCACCATCTCCTCCTGGGTGGGGCGAGGAGCAGGAAAGAGGAAAAGGAGGTGGGAAGGAAGAAGAAGGATAAGAAGAAGAAGAAGAAGAAGAAGGAGGCGAGGAGAAGGAACGAGGAAGAGGAGGTGGAAAGGGAGAAGAAGACGAAGAAGAAGAAGGAGAGAAGGAGGACAAGTAAGGCGGAGGAGCAGGAGGAGAGCGGGAGGAGGAAAACTGAGGGGAGGAGGAGGAAAAGGAGGAGGCAGAGGAGGAGGCGGGCAGTGACGACCCAACACGGGGAGGAGCAGTAGCAGCAGGAGGATGGTGGTCCGCCTCCTCGGCCGCCCCACGCCGAGGAGACGCTTGCTGCGCTGCCCCCACCGTCTGCCCTCGTGTACTCTGCCAAAAATCGTGCGTACCCTATGTCGCCCTCCTCCCTCCTCCCGCCGTGGTCCTCCTCATGTTTTTTGCTTAATCAGGTCCATCGCTTCCGATCCTCATGATCCTCCTGCTCTTCTCTTCCCGCCTTCCTCCTCCTCCTCCTCCTCCTCCTCCTCCTCCGCCGCCGCCGCCGTTACCACACCGACGCCGCAAGCACGACAACTCCACCGTTACGACGCCGCCGCCGCCGACGCCGCCGTCGCGACGCCGCCACCTTTACGACGCCGACACCGCCGACGCCGCCGCTACGACACCGACGCCGCCGTCACGACGACACCGCCGTTACAACACCGACGCTGATGACACGACGATCTGATGTGTTTTCACCGGGACCGCGATCGCGGCATCGTCTCCGCCTTTACGAGGGGGGTCAAACTCGTGCTGCCTCTTTTGACCTGCCGCCCCTACGCTGGCATCCCGGTTGCGGGATGGACGCCTCGCGGCTCGGCGCCGCTGGCGAGGGAGCCCCTGACGTGGGCGCACGCCGTGGCTGTGGGGAGGGGGAGGAGGAGGAGGAGGAGGAGGAGGAGGAGGAGGAGGAGGAGGAGGAGGAGGAGGAAGCTCGTGCTGCCGGTTGCGAAGCTTGAAACGCCCATGAGATGCACGCATTCCAAGCCACCCTGCTCAAAACAATCATGTTCGAGCGCGACAGTGTGATCACAGATGCTGCCCTGAAGGCAATAAAATCCTACGCCGACGGCGCTTCCAAGCTGGGCAACTATCACCCGTGCGGCAGCCACACTCGAGGGCCTCGAAGAGGCCCACAGGAACGCCGTCATCACGCACCGCTAGCAGGTGACGGACCAGGGGCAGCTGGAGAATATCATCCAACGCGAAACGACGGCCTGAGCGTTCGACAAGAATATGGTCTAGCTTCATCTTGCTGCGCACGCTTCTGTGGAGCATGTAGTCAAAGCTACCTTGCGCGCTCATCAAGTATCCAGTGGCCACCAGATGTACAGGCAGGCGCCCACAGGAGGCCTCGAAAGGGACATTCGGCGCTTGCTCGATGCGCTGGGAGCGATGGTAGCCGACGACGATCGAATCCTGAAAGGGACAGTACGTGAGTTGTGTGCTGCGTCAGTCGCTCCCTGGGTCCTCTCGCTGTGCGCCGTTCCGCCTTTCGAGCTCTACGAGAAAAACGTCGTCAGGGAGGGGGCGCCTGTGACGGGACCGTCCAGGGCCCTCCCGTTCGCTAGAGGTGGGGAAAGGCGGCTTGCGCTGCCGCGAGGCGAACGGCGGGGGTAGAGCTCCGCTTGGGATCGAATTCGACATTGTGTAATTGTCATGCGGGTTTGCGGGAAGTCCTCGGGCAGTCGGTAACCGTAACCTCCTCCTCCTCCTCCGCCTCCTCCTTCTCCTCCTCCTGCATCTTCCTCACTCTCCGAGCCATCGTGAGACGAAGCCAGGACGAGGACCGAATCGGACGAGGACACATCGGGAATCTCCGAGATCTGGCGACTCTTGAGGATGCCTCGGGCGCCGCGGCCTTCACAGAGCGTTCTGGAACGCTCTGAGTGAAGGGGCCCCAGGACACACAAATAAATACACACAAATAACAGGATTCCCCATATTTCCCTATATTTTCTGGGTTGTTGTCTTACCCCCACTTCCCATATTTTCCCATATTTTTTAGGGAATCGAAGATTAATTGTGTCTGTGTGTTTTTTCCCTCTTGACTGAGAGCGTCCTGGAACGCTCTGGAACGGATTCGTCCTCGTCCTGGCACCATCCGCCATCGTCTCCGCTGCGGGCCGCGGGAGGTCACGCCGACGACGAAGACGACGACGCCGACGACGACGCCGACGACGACGACGACGACGACGACGGCTCCCTCCGCTCGGCCGCGGGCCGCCCGCAGGGGAAGCGGCGGGGCGCGGCGGGGTCCGGGATGACGGGCGGCTTGCGCGGGTTGGGCGCGGGCTTGTCCCCGCTCGCCTGCGGCGGGGCGGCGGCCGCCGAGGGAGGGGGCACGGCGGGGGGGGGGGCCCGAGGGGGGCGGCGGAGCGGCAGCGGGAGCGGGAGGAGCGGGAGGAGAGCAGGAGTGAAGGGGCCCCAGGACACACAAAGAAATACACACAAATAAAAAAATTCCCCATATTTTCCCATATTTTCTGGGTTTTTGTCTTCCCCCCCACTTCCCATATTTTCCCATATTTTCTGGGGAATCGACGATTGATTGTGTCTGTGTGTTTTTCCTTCCCTCCTGATTAACGGGCGAAGAACGGGACAAGATCAAGTTGTCCGCCATCTGGGACGCCTGCCCATCGGCGGCCGGCAAATTTAGACCCTCACGGGGGCACCGCAGGGGTCCAAACTCTCCAGCCGCCCATGGGCAGGCGCCCCCGACGGCGGAAGAGTGCATGTTACGCCGCCCTTCGCCCGCCGAAGAGGGCGCGCGCGCGGCCGAGGAGGCCGAGCGGCAGAGGCCAGCGGCAGACCAACCGCGCTCGCACGCGCGCCGCCGGAGGCCACGGCGCGGCCGGCGTGCCAACAGTGGGCGGCAAGGGGCGAGGGACGCCGTCACGGCGGGTTGGGGCCAGGGTGCCCGCGGAGGGGAAGGCCCCCACCAGTGTCTCACTGTCCCCAGGGTCTCCCCACCATTGTCCCGCCACGGTCCCACTCTCCCCACGCGATAATCGCAGCATTGCCATGGTGCATCATGCGAAAGAAGCGAACGACGAAGGCAGGCAGCTCCAATACTTCCAACGTGTGGAGGAGCCAGACCTGAGACAAGCTCGGGAACGCCGACGCGAAGCCGGTCCGAGTAATTGCAGAGCTCGCGTCGTCGCGGAGGTGCCGCACAAGCCCCCGCGCCGCCCCTCCCCACACGGGAGCGGCTGCCTGCCAGGCGCGGCCAGGGCACGGCAGGCTCGCGTCGTGGCGACACCGCGCGGATCGCCCAGCCTTGAAAGATCGGCGGCGTTGCGACGCCCCGGTCGTTCCATGTTGGCCGATTCTGGGCCACTGCCGTGCAGGGAGCGGGTCCGAGCGCAAGGTTTTCATCCAAGGAAACGGAAGGGGAGGGAGGAGGAGAGAGGAGGGAGGAGGGCGGAGGGAGGAGGAGGAGGAGGAGGAGGACGAGGAGGACGAGGAGGAGGAGGAGGAGGAGGACTCGCGCGCCTCTACAAGTCTTCGTTTTCACTGCAAGGATCGCCCGCGGCGGGGCCGCCCGCCGCGTCAGCACCCGACGCGAACCTGCCGTCGACAGGCGGCGCGCCGCTTCCGGTGGATTGCCGGCCTGCTGGGCCGGGGCGCCTGGCCATCTCAGGGGGGAGGAGGGGCGCTGCGCCAGAGCGGGCTCGGAGTGCATGGCCAGGGGTTTCAAGAACTGGCCGGCCCACCAAGGCCACCAATCAGCACAATGAGCGTCGCCGCCGCCACCGTCGTCGCCGTCGTCATCGCCGTCGTGGTCGCCGGGATATCCCAGCAGTCATCGGGCCTCCGCCTTCTGCTGCTCGAAGGCGGGCCGCCGTCCCAAGAGCGATGTAGCGAGTACTGGTGTTTTCGTTCCCACATCACCCTCTACAGCTGGTTCGAGAGGCGCACCAGGCGCCAGGCACTAGAATGTATACCAAACAAATCAGTCAAATGCGAAAGGTCCGCATTCGTTCTGCTATCCATTATCCTGTTCATCATATTCCTCCCCCTCCGCGCACGTTGGCCAGGTTTCAACCGAAACGGCTCTAGCATCAAGTACGAATGGAAAAAAATGTGCAATGTACAACAGAGACATGAGCCAAACGTTGGAAGCGCGCCTCGGCAAACTGCCAAGGAGCGGGTCTGGCGCAAGGCACAGACAACGACACCTTCGGGCAATTTGTTTTGAAGTTGAAGCAGTCGTCGGCGGAAGCCGTGCAAAGTTTGCGAGGTCTCACCGTGACAATCACGACGGCAACATAATAGACCCGTGGCCATCCGGACGAAGGAAAACTCTTCGGATGTGTTGTGACAAATGTTGTGACCTAGGCGAGTGCGAAAATGAGTTACACAGATAATGGTGCTGTCCTGCGAATCTGTGCTCAGAAGCGCGTCGGGACTCCCAGGAACTCGTGGAGCTGTCACTCTCCCGAATCCCCGCAGTGCCCATACCCTCGAACTCGCCCTCCACCCATCCTCCGAGTGAAAATCTGCACGCTTGGGATTGGACGAAAGGGCACCAAACAACTGGCTTCGCTAGCAGAAACGAACACTGGGGAGGTTCGGACGACCCGGGATTGCGTAGCACTGTATGGCGGAGATTCACCTGGCGGAGGGCGCCCCTGCACCTGAGTTGCACCAGTTTTGAGAGCTTCATGTCCGCGCGGGCAACCTGCCTGGACGGCAGCAGACGATTCATCAAGAAGGACTCTTAGAGCTGATAGAATGGCCCCGAGCGCGACCTGCACTCTGCAACTGATTTAACATGTGTTTCGAGGGGTGCCTCTAGGCTGGTGGTCACACGAGACCGCCCTGATCGAGACCTGCGTAGACTCAAGAGTAGAGTCCACACATACAGAATGATTGCGTCCTGGGCCTGCTGAGGAGGAGGCCACGCCAGAACTGCAAGGGTATCAGTCGGAGTTCTGGCAACACACTGTTGCAGCCGGCTGTGAGGGTTGCACATGCCTGGATAATCAGGATCAGCACCAAGACGGGAACTCGGGCACTGCGAAGGCGCAACCAGCCGTAAGAGTCGCACACGGATGGCCCAACAAAAACAATCCTGGGAGCGGAGCTCTGGCAGCAGGAGTATGGCCCCGTCAAACGGGCCCGGTGGCCCCAAGCTGGAGCAGACAGTTCAGTCGGACTTGATTGGAGAGGACACGCGAGAGGACACAGGACTCCTCCGAGGGCCACGCTGCCACAGCAACGTGGGAAGCACGGGTCGCGCGACGCAGGACACAAGGGTACCCTTGATTTGGCGGGGTCGACCTGCTTATCCGGGCCGGCTGTGCACTCAACGCTCCACCTCTTGTATCTCGACACATGGGAGGTCCAACGAGCCGAGGACGACCAGCACGAGCACCCAGACGAAGCAGAGCAGCGGCACGAGAGGGACGTCCAGCTGCGCCTCGATGGAAGCTAGAGCCAAAATGACTACGGAGTCCGGGCTGGACGGTTTCCCCCGGGGCCGCAGGCGACCCGAGGAGGAGGAGGAGGAGTAGGAGGAGGAGTAGGAGGAGGAGGGAGGAGGAGGAGGGAGGAGGAGGAGGAGGAGGAGGCGGAGGAGGGGAGGTGGAGGTGGAGGGGGATGAGGAGGAGGACGGGTCGCCTAAGCCCTTCGGAGAAACCCTCCAGTCCGGGCCGGCTGTGAGGACCCTCCGAGGCGGAGTCGGACAGCGAGGCCGAAGGCGCCACAGGAGCCTGGCAGCCGGCAGGCCGGCGGCGCCCGAGCCGGTGCGAGGCCTGCGCCCGCCGAGGTCACGTCGGGAGGGCAGGGGCAGGGCGAGCGGGCGAGGGCCACCAGGAGGGTGCGATCTCCACGCACATGCACCCACACACTTCTATGATCTATCCTCCTCCTCCTCCTCCTCCCTCCTTCCTCCTCCTCCTCCTCCTCCTCCTCCTCCTCATCCTCCTCCTCCTCCTCCTCCTCCTCCTCCTCCACCTCCTCCTCCTACTCTCCTCCTCCTCCTTCCTCCTCCTCCTCCTCCTCCTCTCCTCCTCCTCCTCTCCTCCTCCTCCTCCTCCTCCTCCTCCTCCTCTCCTCTCTCCTCCTCCTCCTCCTCCCTCCTCCTCCCTCCTCCTCCTCCTCCTCCCCTCCTCCTCCTCCTCCTCCTACCTCCTCCTCCTCCTCCTCCACCTCCTCCTCCTCCTCTCCTCCTCCTCCTCCTCCTCCCTCCTCCTCCTCCTCCTCCTCCTCGCCTCCTCCTCCTCTCCTCCTCCTCCTCCTCCTCCTCCTCCTCCTCCTCCTCCTCATCCTTCCTCCTCCTCCTCCTCCTCCTCTCCTACCTCCTCCTCCTCCTCCTTCCTCTCCTCCTCCTCTCCTCCTCCTCCTATCGTCATCATCGTTATCACCATCCGTTCTATAAATCTACCAATCAATCACTGAATCGACCATCAAATCAATCAATCAATCGAACAATAAATCGATCAAACAACTTATCGTCGTGATCATCATCATCATCATCATCATCATCATCATCATCATCATCATCATCATCATCATCAGCATCATCATCATCATCATCATCAGCAGCAGCATCATCAGCAGCCACATCATAATCATAATCATGTTCATTAACATGATCAACAAAACCACAGCAACAACCATATCATCAGCTTTTTCGTCTTCATCATCAGCCGCATCAGCAGCAGCATCATGATATTCATAATCAGCAACATCATCATCAGCAGCAGCATCGCCGTAAGCAGCAGCATCAGCTGCATCACCACCAGTCAGCATCAGCATCAGCATCAGCAGCAGAATCATCATCATCATCAGGATCATCATCGTCATCAGCATCGCCATCATCAGCATCATGTTCAGCATCATCATCATCATAAACAGCATCATCATGATCATCAGCAGCAGCATCATCGTCATCATCAGCATCATCAGCAGCAGCTTCACCAGCATCACCAGCATCACCAGCATCATCATCGGAATCATAACTAGCCAGCAGCAGCAGCATCATCACTATCATCATCATCAGCATCATCAGCATCATCAGCGTCATCAGCATCAGCATCAGCATCAGCATCAGCATCAGCATCATCAACATCGCCATCAGCATCATCACAACCACTATCATTAGCATCATCAGCATCAGCATCATCAGCATCATCAGCAGCAGCAGCAGCATCATCAGCATCAGCATCAGCATCATCATCAGCATCATCAGCATCATCATCTGCATCAGCAGCATCATCATTAGCATGATCATCAGCATCATCATCATCAGCATCAGCATCAGCATCAGCATAATCATCATCATCAGCATCCTCATCATCAGCAGCAGCATCATCATCATCATCATCATCATCATCATCATCATCATCATCATCAGCATCATCATAGTCATCCGCAAGAGCGGCCGCAGCGGCCTCCGAGTACGGGTTTTCCTTGTCCTTGCCCTTTCCAAACTTGCCCTTGCCCTTGGCGGCCTTCTGCCCCTTTGTGACCACCTCCTGCGGGCGTCGCCGGGGGAGCGGGATGGGGGGAGCGGAGGGATGCAGGGGCGGGGAAAGAGAGAGGGCGAAGCAGGATCGAAGGGGCGGGAGGGGGGAAACGGTGAGGGGTGTGAAGGAGGATCGAAGGGGCGAAGGAGGATCGAAGGGGCGAGGGAGGCTCGAAGGGGCGAGGGAGGCTCGAAGGGGCGAAGGAGGATCGAAGGGGCGAAGGAGCGGGAGGAGGAAATGTGCTGCACTCTGCCGCGCCAGCACCAACACCCGGCGGGCCAGCCTCGGGCCGTGCTCCGGCAGCACGCGGAGGAGGCGAGCAGAAAAACGAGGCCGCTCCCGGGCCAACCCTGGGGGGGGAAAGGCTACACTAGAGGGGCCCCCAGGACACACAAATCGATACACACAAATAAAAAGATTCCCCATATTTTCCCCATCTTTTCTGGGTTTCTGTCTTCCCCCCCACTTCCCATATTTTCGTATATTTTCTGGGAGTCGACGATTAATTGTGTCTGTGTGTTTTTGCCCTCCTGATACACGTCGGTCGGAAGAAGTGGGTAAAAACATGAAGTAGGCAGGCGGATTAAGTTGATTGGGTCCAGGCCCCCCCAGGGAACAACAAAACACAGCAAGAGCGTGTCGATTCTTGAAGTAGGAAGGCGCTTGAAGTAGATTGGGATCTGAGAATCCCAAAACACCTAGGAGGACGATGTGGAGCAGGAGGAGGAATGCAAGGTCGATTGAGCACCTCGCTGGGATGACGGTGACAAGCGGGCTGGCCACACTTCGAGGCCATCTTGACAGGCTACAGGGACAAATTATACTCCAACGCCTGCTCACTCCCACGGTTGCGGGCAGGGTACCTGCGATCTCGGATTCGGCTCTCGTCGGACGAAGCTGCTCAAGACTGGCGGTCAGCGAGGCCTCCAGCGGGACCCCAGACCGAAAGACCCATCGGTGCATGTAGCCGTACCCCCCGTCACGTCGAGGCCGTACCCCTGGAGACTCACGGACTGCGAGCCTCCTCCTCCTCCTCCTCCTCCTCCTCCTCCTCCTCCTCCGCCTCCTCCTCCTCCTCCTCCTCCTCCTCCTCCTCCTTGATGGTGCACCGTGACTCCCGCTCTGCGGGCCCGAGTCGGCGGGCCCCCTGCGTGGGCACGGCGGGAGCAGATCGGCCCGAGTCGCGTCGGGTGCCGACGGGTTCGTTGATGAGAGGGTGGTCGATGATTAGGGAGCCCACAGAGGACGTACGCCCCCAGCTATGTACATGAACACGGCCCCTCGATTCGCAAAACCGGCCGCGCGATACGAACATTTGTGCAATGCGTGCTCTCGAAACCAGCGTGGATTCATGTACATGTACGTCCTTCTTTCGCTTCTGAATGATGAGATGGTGGCCACGATTCCCTGAGATCCCAAGAGAGCCCCAAGATCGCACGGCAACGCCAGGAGGAGGACGAAGAGAAGGAGCAACGAGGACGAGGAGAAGGAGAGGAGGATGGAAGAAAGAAGCCAAAGAGAGGGAGGAGGAAGAGAAAACACCCTACGGTCAGCGCACCTTTTTCGAGCGGCTGCTTTTGGATGGGCCGGTGGGGACTCGCGAAGCGTAAACAATTTGCATCCGAGCTGGAAGCGGTTCCGCGCAATCGCGCGACCGTGGTCCTGCGACTGATCTGAGCTACCAGGCTCTTGAGACGAATACGGTACGGCAGGTTCGTGTCGTGCCGACCCCAGCCTTGGTTTTTGACACCGCAGGGATCGTTCAACCTTGAACGATCGGCCGCTGCCGCAACGTCCGATCGTTCCACATCGATCGATTCTGGATCGCCGGCGGCGTTCAACCTTGAACGCCCGCGCTGGGATCGCCGCTGGTCGACACGACGCAAACCTACCGTACTGCGAAGGCTGGCCAACGGTGCCCAGTGGGCCGACGAGGGGGGGCCCAGGAGGCCCCCAAGACGGCCCCAAGAGCAAGCCTTCCAACATGATCCCAAGACCCCCCACAGACCCCGAAGAGGCCCCCGGTAGGCTCCAAGCAGCCTCAAGGCGCACCCAAGTGGACCACACAGCCCCCAAGCAGCCCCAAAATGTCCCCAAAGCCTTTACGTGACCCAGGCGCCGTGGCGGGATTGGCCGAAGGCCACTCGATTTTCACCCTCTCATTAAAGCAGCCACTGCTCATGGCTCCCGTCGCCCTTCAGCCTCGTGCGCCCAAGCTGTTCTCTTCTCAGGGTTAGCCTCATTCTGGCACACTCCTGACGCACGTCGTGCCTCATGGACCCCCAGAAGCTCTCAAGTGCCCCCCAAAGACAGCTCAAGGGAGCCTCAATTCGGCACACCCTTCACGAACGTCGTGACCCGTAGGCCTCAAGACAACTCAAGGGATCTCAATATGGCACATCCCTCGCGTACATCGTGCCCCATGGGCCCTAGGACAGTTGAGCGATGCCTCAATTCGGCATACCCTCACGCACGTCGTGCTCAATGGATGCCGAAAAATCCCCTAGCGGCCCCAAGAGGAGCCCCAAAAATGATCAAGAAGGGATGGCCCCAAGAACAAAGTTCAACGATGTGTACCGACTCTGGTCGAAGACATACCCCCGCACACCCTCTCATTGCAAAATCTGGGTGCGGCGCAACTCGACCGCAACGAGCAAACCGATGCACGGTTAAGAGCAGATGACGAGGAAAAGCCAAGGTCTCGACAGACTGAGAGCGAACATATCCGAGCAGTCTGCACAAGTGTCGCGACAACAGAGGCTCCTGACCAAAGTATGCCACATGATCGGGTGCGGCAGTGGGAGCTCCGCTCGAGGATACGAGCGCATGTTACTCAATCGCGTCGTCCGCATCCTCCTCCTCCATAAAGATTCCTCAACCCCACAAGTAGACTACGACATGCTGATGTGTATACATATATATATATATGGCAAAAGCATGACGACAACAACACCGTCTGCTGGTCGCGATGTCAGGAGAAGCGTCGCCATGGTCCATGCGCCACACGCACGGGACAACTGGAGAGTGCGCAAGTTGGAAGATCTGCAACAGAAGTGAAGGAATGATGCAGGCTGCCTCAGGTGTGTGGGAGAAGGGAGGCAAAGGAGGGAGGAGGAGACGGAGGAGGGAGGAGGGGATGACCAGAACAAAGCAGGGGGCGAGGAGGCAGCAGGAGGAGCGGAGGAAAAAGGAGCAGGATGGGGAGGAGCGAGGAGGGAGGAGCGCGTAGTGTAACGAAGCGCGAGGGAGGAAGGAGCTGGTCTACGAGGATGGCGCACAAGAGCCTCCTAAACCAATACACCAATCTACAAAACAGGTGTATAGTGTATAGACTACCGCCTCCTCCACCCCCTCCCTCCCACCCTTGCTCACTTCCTCCTGCCTCCTCTTACGCCTCCCTCCTACTCTAACTATCCTTTCCCCCCTCTTCCGCACCCGGCCTATTCCATCCTCATGCCCCCTCCTGCTCCTCTTCGTCCTCCTCCTGATGCTCCTCCTCCTCCTCCTGCGGAAGGCTCGTTCTGGCCAGGCTATCCAAACTAAGCCTGCTGTCGCAACATGGCCATCCCCTGGCGGCCCAGAAAATGCGGAGACCAAAATCCAACAAAACCATACAGAACGTCATCATACTCCTCCCACTGCTAATTTCCTCCTCCTCCTCCTCCTCCTCCCTCCCCCCCTCCCTCCCTCCCTCCCTCCCTCCCCCTCTTGCGCCGCCGGCGTCCCCAGCGCGAACGCTGCCCGCGGAGGGGCAGGTGGGAAAAAGCACGCGCGGCCCGCCCCAAGCCCGCCGACAGGGCGCGGCCCGCAGCCCCCCAAAGGGACACGGGCACCAGCAGGGAGGGGAGCGCCAGCCGAGGAGGCCCCCGAGCCGGCGGCCTCCGTGCGCCCCGTCGCCACAGGCCCCGCGGGGACTGCCCGACCCCGGAGAGGCCGGGGAGACTGGGCCCAGAGCACCCGCGGAGGCGCCGTGGCCCCGGAGGCCGGGGTGCCGGCAAGAGTGCCCCTGGCCCAAGGTGCCCCCCCGGCCTGCCGCTCGACCCTAGAGCCCCCGCGGGGCCCCCGGGGGGCCCCGCGAGAGGTGTTCTCCGGGAGGCCGTGGGGGGCCTCCCCAGGGGGCACCCCCAGCGGCCAGGTGGGCACCCCCAGCGGCGCCCGAGAAGAGGCCCTGGGGCGAGCCGAGGCTTCGCCCTGGCGGGCGAGGGCCCGCTCCGAGCGGGAGCCCCCGGGGACGGGGAAGCAGGGAGGCCCAGACACCGGAACCCTCCTCCTGCTTCTCCTCCTGCTCCTCCTCCTGCTCCTGCTCCTCGTCCTCCTCCTCCTCCTCCTCCTCCTCCTCCTCCTCCTCCTCCTCCTCCTCCTCCTCCTCCTCCTCCAGAGACAAAAACAAAGACCCGGGGGCGGCCTACGGCCACGGCGCGGGCCAGCCGGGCGGCACCTCGTCGCGCCAAGACTCGCGCGCACGCGCCGCGCCGCCGTCGGCAGGAGTGCCAGCAGCTCGATCTTCTCGTCGCCCGTTCCAGCCCCAGCCTGGAGGTCCGCACCCCTCACCATCGCGCCCGTCGTCTCAGGCATGGCCGAGCCCCTGCCCTCCCCCGAGGCTTGGGCGGCAAGTCGGGCACCTTATCGGCTGCCTCGATCTTCGGCACCGGCTTGATCTGTTCGATCGCCTGGGCATCCTCCTCGAGCTGCTCAGAGTCGGGCGTGGCCTCCCCTTTGCAGAACCGAGTGTTCTCCAGGACCCGCACGACTCCATCGCCCGAGGCCGAAAACAGATCCTTCTGCTTGTCGGTGACCTTGCAGCCTGAGGCGCGCTTGATGTCATTCTTCATCAACTCCCCCATCTGCTTCGCCATTGGCTTCAGCGAGGGCTCTTCAGCGCCGTGCGGTCTGTCCCGCTGTTCGACTCCGTGGGGCTGCTCAGCGTCGTACTCGTACTGCTCCGTAACCTGCGCCTTGGACGGGCGCGGGGTGGCCCGTCCGCCCGCTCCTGGCACGAAGAGCGGCGCATCCGAAGTGGTCCGCTACGCCACTACCTCGCGCCGCACCTCCAGGCGGGGTCCGCGCCCAGCACTGCGGAAGGCCACGGGCGCGGCGGTGGCGAAGTTCGTGTCAGCGTCGGCATGCAGCGCGGCACTGCGCCTCGCTATCTCGAGCCACTGCGGCTGCCTGCCCTCGACGAGCGCGGTCGGCGCTGGCAGCAGCCCCAGCACCCGGCGGGCAACATCCTCGCTGCCCACGAGGAGGTCGAAGGCGACCTCGAGCTGGAGGAACTCCTTCCGCTGCTCCCCCAGCGCACCCGAAAAGAGCATGATGGCCCTGACCGCCGAGGCACGCGCCCAGTCGCGGACTGCTTCCGCTCAGCAGCTGTCCGCCTCAGCGCGCCCTCCGCGCCGTCCCGCCCTCTGGCCGAGCCCCGCGCGCGCGTCCGACGAGCCCGCGGCAGTGGAGCCAGCAAGGCAAGACCCAAAATGGCGACGGACCCCACCTCCACCTCCTGATCCTCCTCCTCCTCCTCCTCCTCCTCCTCCTCCTCCTCCTCCTCCTCCTCCTCCTCCCCCTCCCTCCTCCTCCTCCTCCTCCTCCTCCTCCTCTTCCCTCCTCCTCCTCCTCCTCCTCCTCCTCTCCTCCTCCTCAGCTCAGCAGCAGCAGCAGCAGCAGCAGCATCATCATCATCATCATCATCATCATCATCATCATCATCATCATCATCATCATCATCTCATCATCATCATCATCATCATCATCATCAGCAGCAGCATCAGCATCATCAGCATCAGCATCATCATCATCATATCATCATCATCATCATCATCATCAATCATCATCATCATCGCAGCATCATCATCATCATCATCATCAGCAGCAGCAGCAGCAGCATCAGCAGCATCAGCAGAATCATCATCATCAGCATCATCAGCAGCATCATCATCATTATCAGCATCATCATCATCATCATCATCATCATCATCATCATCATCATCATCATCATCATCATCATCATCGTCATCATCGTCATCATCATCGTCGTCAGCATCAGCGTCTTCTTCATCATCATCAGCAGCATCATCAGATCCAGCATCATCAGCATTAGCATGATCAGCATCAACAGTATCATCACCATCATCAGCATCATCATCATCGTCATCAGCAGCATCATCAGCATCATCATCATCAGCATCAGCAGCATCGTCATTGTCGTCAACATCATCGTCAGCATCAGAATCAGCATCAGCATCACTATCATCATCAGCATCAGCGTCAGCATCATCAGCATCACGATCATCCTCATCCTCGCGACATTATCCTCATCAGCATCATCATCGTCGTCATCATCATCACCATCACCAGCACAACCATCATCACGGCGTCGTCAGCATCATCGTCAGCATCATCGGCATCGTCGGCGTCAGCATCAACAGCATCATCATCATCATAATCGTCATCATCAGCATCATACTCAACAGCAGCATCATCATATTATCATCATCAACATCAGAATCAACAGCAGCATCAGCAACAGTATCATCAGCATCACCATCATCACCATCGTCATCGTCATCGTCATCGTCGTCATCATCAGAATCATCATCAAAAGCAGCAGAAGCATCAGCATCAGCATCAGCGTCAGCAGCAGCATCAACATCATCATCAGCATCAGCATCATAATCAGCAGCATCTTCATCAGCATCATCATCAGCATCATGATCATCGCCACCACCACCATCAGCACCACCACCATCATCGAAGTCGTCGTCAGAATCATAATCATCATCGCCAGCATCATCAGCAGCATCATCAGCATCAGCAGCATCAGCATCATCAGAATCAGCATCAGCAGCAGTAGCACCAGCATCATCATCATCATCCTCATCCTCATCCTCATCCTCATCCTCACCCTCATCAGCATCAGATCATCATCATAAAGATCAGCATCAGCATCACCATCATCATCAGCATCATCATCAGCATCATCATCACTCATCTCGATCCTCCTCTCCCCCTCCTCCTCCCCGCCTCCTGCCCCCCAACCCACCCCCACCCCGCAGAGGGGAGTGCGCGCGTAAGGAGGGAGGAAGGCACGCGCGGGGGATCGCGGAGGAGGAGGGGCAGGAGGAGGCAGGAGGGGCAGTGGAGGCGGAGGAGGCGGAGAGGGTGAGGGGAGGAGGAGGAGGAGGAGGAGGAGGAGGAGGAGGAGGAGGAGGAGGGGCTCAGGGATACAGGGATGGAGGGAGGAGGGAGGAGGGGGGTGCAGGGGGCTCAGGGAGGAGGCATTGAGGAGGGAGGCGGAGGAGGAGGAGAAGGAGGAGGAGGAGGAGGAGGAGGAGAAGGCAGAGGAAGGATGCACGGAGAGGAGGAGTAAGGAAGATGAGAAGGAAGGAGAAGGAGGAGGAGGAGGAATGGAGGAGGGATGGAGGGAGCAGGAGAGAACAGGTGGGGGCTCGAACTGGCCGCAGGCTGGGAGACAAGGGGGGGGGCGCGCCCGGACTTCCGGCAACGCCTGGGGGGCGCTCTCGTCGGTGTCCCAGAAGGACTCGCGGGGCGCGCTGCGGAATAGGCGACGACGACGACGAATACGACAAAAAAACACGACGACGACGACGACGACGACGACGACGACGACGACGACGGCGGCGATGACGACGACGACGGCGACGTCGGCAACGTCGGCGACGACGGCGACGACGGCGACGACGGCGACCACAACCACCACCACCACCACGACAACGACGACGACGACGACGACGACGACGACGACGACGACGACGAGTGAGGCGAGGAGGAGGGCGAGGAGGAAATAGAAGGCGAGGAGGGAGGGAGAGAGGGAGGGAGGGAGGAGGAGGAGGACGAGGAGGACGAGGAGGCGGACGTAGAGGAGGGAAGAGAGGGGACGAGGAGGGGACGACAGGACCAGAGTCAGCCCATAAGGCATCAATGATACTGAAAATACACCCTCCTGTACCAAGTCCAAAGTCCCTACAAGAATTGTTCCACTATGGGAGTAGCCCCTTCAAAAACAAGCGAAAGCCCCGTTTTGATTAGGAACGGCCCTCCATCCTTCTAGCTTCAGGGAATGAGGTCAGACAGCATCGTGACATCTGCCAACCTTGTCGGCGTGCGGGACGCTGTTTTTCATTGGCCCACCTCCCAGTGGCCAGCCTGGGCCCTCCTCCTCCTCCTCCTCAGGCCCCTCAGCCGAAAGGACTACGTCGCGATCGCGTCATAGGAAAATCGCAATCGCGCCAGAAGGAGGATTTTTCTGCCGTACATCGTCAAGTCCGCCAGAGGGCGCAGCGCGAATGCCTACCGAAACACCTGAGTACCCAGAGGCCGCAGACGTTGAGGCCCTTCCATCCTGCTCGTCTCCGCATTCTCCACACACAAACGCATCCCTCTTGCCCCTCGGTTCGAATCCGTTCTGGCTATCCATGTCAGTGCCGGTGGGCATGAGTGCTCAGCCAAAAAGCATCGGGCCCATGCAGGCGGCAAACAGCGACAGCGGCGACGCCTGAAGAACCACAGCAAGTACAGTGCAACCGCAATCACGCCTTGGCAAGTGTCACGCTACTCGCATTGGAGTGGCTGGGGCGTATTCCCACCACAACTAAGCGAACACAACGCTACTCGCATTCTCGTGTGATTGGCTGTCGCTCGCCTGCTGGCGGCACTGCGGGCATCGGCATCGGGCAAGGTGAGGTGCGTGCCGGCTTGGGCTGCCAGTGTTCTCCTCGTGTTCCTGATGCCACTGTTGGCCTTCCGGTACTTTTTTTGTCGCGGCCGCAAGCGGAAGCACAGGCGGCAACCGAAGAGGTCGGGCGGGCTACGCGCGAGCCTAATTACACAGCCAGTTGGCCTTCCGGTACGCGGTGGCCGCCGGGAAGCTACCTTGCAGAATCTGCTGCTGTCTGGTGGTGCCGACGCTGGATTGGCCTGCTGCCGTTTCAGCCCTGCGACGCTACACGTCGAGCTCGATCGAACGGCCAGGGTGGGCTGTCTCCACGCGTCGAAGAGCACATTCGGTGTATAACAGAGACGTACTGCAATGCTGAACAACTTTACTTTTGAAATACTTCTTATTATTATACCTATGTGTATGCGTATCGCCCGTAGGCTTGCGAGCACCATACATATGCTTGTATGTAGACATCCCCCCTTATACATATACAAATGTTTTTATATAGAGAGAGAGATGCGTACACACATGTGCACAAACGTACATACACATGTACACGCTAGCGGCTTGCAATTAATGCGCACGTGGCTACAGCGACAGCAACATTTTCATCAAAGGCCCGACCTTCATCCGCGCAATTGCTGGAATAAACAGCTTCAGGATCATAAACTGCGAGGAAGTCATAGTCAAAACGCCCAGCCCACTGGGGCGATGAGGATGAACTATTTACGAGGACTGGAGACAGGGGAAGGGAGGAAGAGAGGAAGAGAAGAACGAAGGCGAGGAGCAGGGGGACAAGGTCTTGGGTGAGGAGGCCTCGGGGGAACGAAAAGAGAGAGAGAGAGAGTTCTTATACATTTCCCAACTCGGGCCTCCTGGGATGGGTCTGGGCTGCTTGACCCTCCTCCTCCCCCATACCCCATTCCTTCTCCTGCACTGTCAGAAAAAAAAAACAACATCCGCTCACCAATAGATGTGGATATCATCCCGCGATCTGCAGCGGGTAAAAATCCATATGCACTGCCCCTAAATGTCTTGGGGCGCGACTCCGAAGCGGTGGATGCTCACAGATCATTGCGGTGCTCATCCCCCTCCGAAAGCCTTCTGAAACTCCGAAAAAAAACCGAGAAGAAAACCCCCGAGAAGACAACTCACAAGCGTCCAGAAACCCGGGGAACAAGCGCAACCAGCGAAAACATCTTCCTCCCCCCCTCCCTCCCTCCCTTCTTTGGGCGCGCGCTAACGTTAACAGCGCCCAGAAACCTTGGGAACAAGCGACTTCAGCGAAAACATACTTCTCCCTCCCTCCCTCCCTCCCTCCTTTCCTCGGGCGCGCGCCAACATTCGGGTCGGGCGAAAAGGGGGGATAGCTAAGGGGGGGTGAGAATCAGCTTACGTAGCTGATTTTCCCGGCGCCTCCCGGCGCCGGAGGCGGCTATGTATCGAGGAAAGGGCCCCTCCGTGGGGCCGAAACCAGCTGCATGCAGCAAATTTCGTAACCCCCCCTTTCCCAATCCCCCCCTTTCGTCCGGCCCGAAACATGGACCAGGGGCCCGTGGCCCGCGGATCTCGCGCGCGGGCGCCAGACCCACCGATCGGGGAGGGCGCCCCCCCGGCACGGGAGGCCGGCGCCGCCCGACCCGGCGACGCAGCGCGCGGATTTCCGTCTGGAAATGGGACCCGTCGCTCACTCGCGCGCCGGAATCCACGCCTGCGCTTCCTCGACGTCTGAAGGGGCCCTGGGACACACAGATAAACACACACACACACACACAAATAACAGGATGCCCCATATTTTCCCATACCTTCTAGGGTTCTGTCTTCCCCCCCACGTCCCAGATTTTCCCATCTTTTCTGGGGAATCGAGGCTGAATTGTGTCTGTGTTTTCCTCCCTCCTGACCTGTCGCCCACTCGCGCGCCCGAATCCACGTCCTGCGTCTCCTCGACGCCCTCCTCCCCTCCGTGCCCTCTGGCCTCTCCCCTGCCCCGCCGCACGGGGGGGGCCTTCGCACCCCAGTGCTCCGGCACGCCCCTCTCCGTGGAGCCCTTCAGGGGCTTGCCCACCACCTCGGCCTGGTCCTTCTCGCCCTTCTCATTCTCGTCCTTGGCGTCCTTCTCCTCTATCGGAACTCCTGCGCCGACCGGCGGACGCTCCATGTGAAGCCGGCCACACAGGCGACACCGACCCTGGTAAGGGGCACTCCCGGACCCCGGATCAGTGCTCAGCGCAAGGTCAGCCGTGACGGGGATGCAGGGAAAGCATGCAAGACCCTCGGGCCCAACAGTAGAGGCCTCCTAGATGGGGTCCGAGTAGAGGCGTCGGAGGATCTCACCGCAAAGCCGATATATCGGCGATGTATCGCCGATGCATCGGCGATGCATCGGCCACGCCATGCACTGGCGACGTCAGCGATGCATCGGCGACGTCGGTGTGGAGAAAATTGGGCCCCACATGGAGCCGCATCGCCGATGCCCCCATCAAATCCGAGCCATCTAGGAGGCCTAGAAACAGGCAAGTGCGGGCATGAGCGGGCAAAGATGGGCCGAGCGGGCAAAGACGGGCAGGAAAAGGGCCTGGCTGCAGATGCAGCCCTGGTGACGCACCGCACCACTGCCGCCGTTGTTGGGCCGACTCTCCACCACCACTACCACAGGTAGCAGAGGGAGGAGGAGGAGGAGGAGGAGGAGGAGGAGGAGGAGGAGGAGGAGGAGGAGGACCTCCCCCATCCTCCCTCCTCCCCCGTCCTACTTTTACGGTAAGTGGTGGTGGAAAGCTGGCCCGCCACCCCGGTGGAGCGCAAGGCGCCGATCCTGGCAAGGCCAACCACGGGCCCGGCGGGACTGCCACACGGCCAGCTTTATGCCGGGCATGTCCCCCTACAGGAGGATTTTCGGCGAAAAACTGATAATACACCAAAAATACCCCAAAAAGGTCAAACAAGTATTTAAAAAATAGTCCCCAGACTATTTTTGGACGATTTTTTGATTATTTTTGGTGTATTTCTTATGTTTCGTCGAAAATCCCCCTGTAGGGGGACAGGCCCGACTTAAGGCCAGCTCCTGCCCGACTTAGGGCCCCCGCCCGCCGCACCGCGCGCTGCTGCGGAGGCCCTGGGCGCCCCGGAGCTGAGGCACGGCGGCTTCGCGCCCCGTGGCGGCCCTGGCGGATGGCTCTCGGACGCCGCGCGGACCGCTCGAGCGGCAGCGCGAGGCGGCAGAAGAGGTGGCCGCGGGGCAGCTTCGCGCCACGTGGCGGCCCTGGCGGATGGCTCTCGGACGCCGCGCGGACCGCTCGAGCGGCAGCGCGAGGCGGCAAGAAAGGTGGCCGCGGGGCAGCTTCACACCCCGTGGCGGCCCTGGCGGATGGCTCTCGGACGCCGCGCGGACCGCTCGAGCGGCAGCGCGAGGCGGCAGAAGAGGTGGCCGCGGGGCAGCTTCGCGCCACGTGGCGGCCCTGGCGGATGGCTCTCGGACGCCGCGCGGACCGCTCGAGCGGCAGCGCGAGGCGGCAAGAAAGGTGGCCGCGGGGCAGCTTCACACCCCGTGGCGGCCCTGGCGGATGGCTCTCGGACGCCGCGCGGACCGCTCGAGCGGCAGCGCGAGGCGGCAGAAGAGGTGGCCGCGGGGCAGCTTCGCGCCCCGTGGCGGCCCTGGCCGGTGGCCTCGGGCGCCGCGTGGATCGATCGAGAGGCAGCGCGAGGCGGCAGAAGAGGTGGCCGCCGGGGAGCTTCGCGCCGTGGCGGCCCTGGCCGGTGGCCTCGGACACCGCGTGGGTGCTGAAGCCTCTGCGCTCTCGGAGGTCGCCGCTGGGCCGTCGACCCCGCCTGTCGTATGGGCTTCCGCACCGTCGGCGGCCTGTGGCTCAGGAGGCCGCACCAAAGGTTGGCACGCCCAGAGTTCGGTACGGCGGGACCCAGGACAGAAGAACATCCTCCAAGAACACGAGACCCTCCGCGGGCCAAACTGAAACACACTCGAGGGAGTACCCTCCCCCAGGATGCACAAGAACATTCAACAAGCACGAAGAACATTAAGGTGCCCTCCCCGAGCCGACCTCTATCTTATACCTCGGTCCGACCGTACGGAAAGAACGGGGACGGTGACCACCAGCAAGTTGCCCAAAACCGACAGCGGCCGCTGCTGGGCAGCGGCCTGCGATTCACATGGGCAACGTCCGCAGCGACGCCGACCGCGAATCCTGTTTCAGATGGGCAAGAACTGCTGTCGGTCTTCGTACCCATTGCTTCCGTACCCATATCGGTCCCTGGATGGGGGCGCTCCACTCGGCGGTGGACAAACCTCCCTTTCGTAAACCTCCCTTTAGTGAAAACGGCCTGGGACCGAAACCGACGGACCTGGGCCCACAAAAATGACGGCCGCGACGCCCTCTCGCGATTCGAAAACGGCCCGTGCGCTCATCGACGCGTCAGGGTAGGAGGTCTGCCCACCCCCGATCCACCCTTGAGCGTCAGGGTAGGAGGTCTGCCCACCCCCGATCCACCCTTGAGCGCCCGTGCTGAAGCCGCCGCCGCCGCCGCGCCCAGGGAGGGCTCCTTTGCAGGGAACGGCCGGTCCACGAAACTCGCGCCCCCGCACCGTCTCAGAGGCGGGGCACCTCTGAGGGCCGCCCCCTGGCCATGCAGCCCCTGCCAAGCTCCCGACGCCCTGACCTCGTCAGTCCACCAGGTTCCGCAGCCCTCGACCCCAACACTCGCAGGGACTTCGAGGCGCGGGCTGTGGGCCTCGAATGGGTCCCCAGGGCCTTCAAAAGGTGGACCTCAAATGGTGGACCTCAAATGGGACCTCAGGGCCCTCAAACGGGCCTTCTCAACAGGTGGGCCTCAAATGGGACCTCGGGGCCCTCGAGTGCGCCCAGGTGCCCTCAGGCGTGCCCTCAAGTGGGCCCTCAAGCTGGGCCTCTCGAGGCCCAAGCCCTGGGCCAGCCCCCGCTCGCGCGCCGATGCTGTCCTGCTGGCCCCCGTCCCGCCCGCCCTCTGCGCAGGTCCCCCGGTTCCTCCAGCAGGCGAGCCCCTCGCAAATTACTCCAGATTCACGCCCTCGAGGCCACGATCCATCGCAATTTACGCCACATTCGCGCCCCCGAAGCCACGATCCCATGTAATTTACTTAATTTTCGCGCCCCCCGAGGCCACGATCCCTAGTAAATTACGACAAATTCGCGCCCCCGGAATCGCAGCAGGCGACAAAGACACTGCTCTGCCACCGTGCCAGCGGCACGCTGGGGCGTGTCACAACGGTGAGGTCTCTCTGCGCCATTTCAAGGACCGACCTCCCCCCTCGTCGCGCGCGCCCCTTGAGAGCCGCCCCCACTGAGCGTGCTCTCCGGCGCTCCTTTCGGACTCCGGGCGACTCCGAGACAGCCAGAGGCCGCCCCGAGAGAGCCAAGTTGGCTCCAAGACAGCCCCAACACGGCCCAGAGAGGCCCCAAGACGGCCTCCGGCCCAAGAGGCTCCCGATACAGCCCAAGACGGATCCGAGAGGCCCTCAACGAGGGCCCGAAGAAACAGAATCATTGTTTTCCAAACGACTTTCATGAATTCTGCGTTCCCACCTTTTCGGGCTTCTGACAACGGGCCAAGGAAGGCCCCAGGACGGCCCAAGGGGTCCCAAAGAGGGCCCCGAGACGGCCCAAGTGGCCTACAAGACGGCCAATAGAAGGCCCCACGACGGCCCAAAACAATCAAAACATACTATTTTAAAAAATAGTCCCCAGACTATTTTGTTGACTATTTTTGCATGTCCCCCCTCTAGAGGGACAGGGCCGACTTACACCTAGCTTGCCCCTCCCTAAAACAGGGCTAGGATCGGGATAAATCGCTCCAGAGCGTTCCGGAGCGCTCTCAGAACGTTCACGAACGCTCTGGAGCGGCCGCGGCGCCCAATACATCCTCCAAACCCGCCGATTCTCAGAGATTTCGAGTTATCCCGATCCAATTTTGTCCCGATCTTCGCGTCGTTTTACTCCCCCCTCCCTCCCGCCCTCTCCGTGCCTCCCGCCCCGCCCCGTGCCGGCGCGCGAGCCCTGGCCCACGGCGGCGGTCCGTCGGCGTCCAGGTTGCCGAACTGGGGCGGGCAGGCGGGGAGGGGCTCCTCCTCCTCCCCTCCTCCTCCTCCTCCTCCTCCTCCTCCTCCTCCCCTCCTCCTCCTCTCCCCCTCCTCCTCCTCCTCCTCCTCCTCCCATCCTCCCTCCTCCTCCCTCCTCTCCTCCCTCCTCCTCCTCCCCTCCACCTTCCTCCTCCTCCTCCTCCTCCTCCTCCTCCTCCTCCGCCTCCTCCTCCTCCTGGGAGAAGTCGGCGGCGAGCGAGGGGGGGGAAATTAGAAGGAGGAGGCCTTCTCAGAAGGCGTCAGGGGAAAGGTGTTTCCCGTCTTCGGGGAAGACTTGGAAAAAAATTCTCGGAGGGCTCGGGAACTTCCGAGCCTTCTGAGGAGGCCCGCCCCTGCTCGCTTCCCCCCCTCGCCCGCCGCCGAAGAAAGGAGAAACTATTCGTGGATCAGGCACGGGCTGTCGGTGGTGTGTGACGAGCAGCCAGCCACCTGCCAGGGGGGGGTGCAGTTAAAGCAGGGGTTCACAGTCAGCACCCTGGTGAGAGGAGAAACGGGGACGGTGATGTGGATGCCATGACAATGGACACCCTAACAATCCTATCATTCAGTTGACTCAATGGTTGAATAATGTTCTAGAGATATTCAAAACATGCATTTTACATGTTTCAGTGTTAAAGCATGTCTTAGACATCTGGAAATCATTTGGCAACATGCTTCCTCTCCATTGATCGTCGTCCACAAGGACAGTGCTCAGACAGTCCGCCCTGTCGGCGGCGAAGAAGGACGAGGAGGTCAGGGAGGAGGCAAGGAGCACGGAGAGCTGGAGTCCCGCGGTCTCGGGCCGTCCGGCTGATGCTGCATGCGGCTGGCCCGAGGACGGCACCAAAGGCAGTGGGACACCACTCCCCGAGTGACCGACAACGAACTGCACGGACGGATGCGGTGGACACAGTTTCTGGGCTGTGGCCCCGCTGCTGCGACAAAGGCCATGAACAGGCTCATTAAGCCAAGAACTGGGTAACGAGCTGGTGCGCAGGAATATACGATGACGTTGCATTGCGTACTTTACGCGTCGGTCGGCCTCTTTGTTAAAACAGTGCCTTCTCCACTCTACCAGGGGGGAGGGGGGGAGAGGGAGAAGGGGGGGAAGGAAGGGAAGGAAGGGAAGGAGGGGAAGGAGGGGAGGAAGGGGAGTGGATGGCCGCGACGGCGGTGGGCAAATGATGGCTGCCCACTGACTGGTGGAAGCATGGAAGGAAGGACGGAGAAGGGAGAAAGGAGGGAATAGGTTTGAGAGGAAGGAAGCATTCGTTCCCCTGACAGTGCGCAAACCTGCCGCTACACACACAAGTTCGTAGAAGCAGAAGCAAACGAAAGCCTCGCGACTGCTGGCATTGCGGCGGCGGGGAAAGAGGAGCACTGAGGTGGGGGCTCCTCCACTCCCCTCATCCCCTCTGCTTTTCCACCTTATGTCCTCCGTCCTCCGTCCCCCCTCCTCCCTCCTCACTCCTTCCCTCTCCCTCCCCTTCGTAGGGGAGGAGATGGAGGATGAGGAGAAAGAGGAGGAGGAGGAGGAGAAGGAGGAGGAGGAGGAGTGAGAGAGGAAGGGGGAGCGCGCGAGAGCCCTTACACACAGACACACACACACACACACACACACACACACGCACACACACACACACTCTCACACACACACACACGCACACACACACACACACACACACACACACACACGCACACGCACACGCACACGCAGACGCACACGCACACCCACACACACACACACACAAACACACACACACACACACTTTTGAAGCTCCCAGGAGCGGTCTTGGAAGCCATTGGGCCGTCGTGGGCGGTCGGGAGGCAGATTAAGCAAGAAGCTCAAATTCTCTCAAACCCCTGAGATACAGCAGTGCTGTTGCTTCTTTCGGCGCTCTGGAGAAGCCTCTCGTGGAACTCTTGGGCCTTCAGGGGCGTCCTTCGAGCGTCTTCAAGTCGTGTTGGGCCATCTCAGAGCGCTCTCGGGGCGGTCTTGGGGCGAGTGCCCTGCGCCGTCCCCAAGTGGTCACGAACGCTTTTCGAGCTCCGAACCGTCTCGGGGCCTCGAAGCCAGGAGGAGGAGGAGGAGGGGGAGGAGGGGGAGGACGAGGGGGTGGCCCCCATCTGGCGCGCGAAGGTCCCTGAGTCGGGTCCCCGGGCCTCGTCCCCCGGGAGTAGATCCGAGGTGAGGGGGTGACATCGAAGTGGAACGGAGAGCCCCCCTACCGGGAAATCGATTTCGGTTTCGTGTTCGTGCGTGCCGTGCGGGCGAGGCGAAGCTGCGTGGGCGGGCGAGAGAAAGTCTCCTGTGGCTGAGGCGCGGCCGGACCAAATGATTCCCTTCCGGGCGGCCGGGGCCCCGCGGTGTCCCGCCGGTGTCCCGCTGGTGTCCCGTGTGGCTGAGGCGCGGCCGGACCAAATGATTCCCTTCCGGGCGGCCGGGGCCCCGCGGTGTCCCGCCGGTGTCCCGCCGGTGTCCCGTCCGTGTCCCGTCGGTGTCCCGATGATGATGTTGATGATGATTATGATGATGATTTGATGATGATGGTGATGATGATGATGGTGATAATGATGATGATGATGTTGATGATGGCGATGATGATGATGATGATGATGATGATGATGATGATGATGATGATGATGATGATGATGATGATGATGATGATGATGATGATGATGACGTCGATTGCGAGATCGATTGTGATATCGGTAGTGAGACCGAATGTGAGATCGATAATGATATTGGTAGTGAGTTTGATAGTGAGATCGATAGTCATATCGAATGTGAGATCGATTGTGAGATTGATTGTGATATCGATTGTGAGATCAATAGCGAGACCGAATGTGAGATCGATTGTGAGATCGATTGTGAAATCGATTGTGAAATCGATAGTCAGATCGATTGTGAAATCGATCGGTCGAGGTCGATTGTGAGATCGGTAGTGAGTTCGATGGTGAGATCAATCGAGTGTGACGTGTGCGACGTTGCCCCCCCCCCCCCCCCCCTCGCCTCCTTATCACCCGAAGGGTGGTCGTATAGGTAGATGTATACGTGTGTGTGTGTGTGTGTGTCAGCGCGCACATCAACCTTGATGTCCCGATACTCCAGGCCTCTCAAAAAGCGTGGGGGGGTGGATCGCGTGGGGGGGGGGGGAAGCCGCTGTCCTTCGGGGGGCGCGGGGAGGTTGGGGAGCGAGGGGGGGTGGATTTGGGGCGCGTGGGGGGGCGGGCAAAGGGGCGTAGGACAGGTTGGCACGGAGGGGTGCTTGTTGAAGGATGTCCCGATATGCGTCCACTCGTGGGTTGGAGTGTGAGCCCAAGGAAATTCGAACATGATTCAGTGATGCCACCTCCCCCAGCCATTCGGCACGGCCTCTGGGGGTTCCCCTCCAGACGCTCCGTCTCGTTCCACTCCTCATTTCGCCGCACCCTGCACTCTCTCATCTTCTCCTCTTCGTGTTTTTGCAAAAATCCTCGGCCCAGTCGCCGAAGTGCCTGGGTTGTGGGTCAGAAGTCTTTCGGGTGTTCGTTGGGATGTCGTGTAAGGGTTCTCGCGAGCGCTTTGGAGGCAAGATTGAAGCCTCTCGGGCGCTGTTTTGGAGCATCTTGGGGCGTCGTGGGGGGAGTTTTTGGGGGCCTCTTGGGGTCTTTCAGGTGCTCCTCGGGGCATCGTGAAGCGGGAAGCTCGACTTGTTGGTGCGGGCTCCCGGTCTTGGGACACTTGGGGGGCCGTCTTTGGGCTCCCCTAAACTCTCTTTGGGGACTCTTGGGTCGTCTTGGGGCTCCTGGAGTGTCTGAAAGCGCTCTCGGGGGTTCCATGGGCCGTCTTCCACGCCGCGAAGGTCGAAAAAACATTTACAATAAATGCACGTTGTCCTACGGGGATAGGGCAATGTGGGCGCGCTGGGGCGTTCTTGGGAGTGCTCTTGGAGGCCTCTCGGAGCGTCTCGGGGGGTCTCTCGGCAAGTCTTGGGGCCATCTTGGGCGTCTTGGAGCGGTGCTTCAACAATTCGGATCCCTCTTGGGCAATTGCGGTGGTTGTTGGACCCCTCCAAGCGCGTCTTGGAGGGGGCAGGTACCCTGCCACCATCATGGAGATCCTTGGACCTACGGCATGTGCATACAAATATGTATGTATGTATGTATGTATGTAGATGTGCCGATGTGTGTGCGTATGCACGCATGCAAGTACGTATGTACATGTATGTATGTGTGTATGTCTGTATGTGCGTGCGCACGTATGTGTACATATGCATGCATGCGTAAGTATATGATGTGTGCATGAACGTGTGTATGATTGTGTATGGATGTGTATGCATGTGTATGCATGTACATGTATGTACATGTATGTACATGTACCTACACGACCACCCTGCGGGCGATAACGATGTGAGGGGGAGGGGGAACCAACGTCTAACTCAATCGATCTCGCTATCGATCTCACAATCGATCTCACATTCGATATCACTATCGATAGCACGATCGATGTCGCTATCGATTTCACCATCGATTTCACAATCGATCTCACAATCGATCTCACATTCGATATCACATTCGGTCTCACTGTCGATATCACTATCGATCTCACAATCGATCTCACAGTCGATCTCACAGTCGGTCCCACATTCGGTCTCACTGTCCATCTCACTATCGATCTCACAATCGATCTCACTATCGATCTCCCATTCGGTTTCACATTCGGTCTCACTATCGATCTCACAATCAATCTCATTTTTTGATCTCACAGTCGATCTCACTATCGATATCACAATCGATCTCGCAATCGATCTCACATTCGGTCTCACAATCGAACTCTCATTCGGTCTAGGTTGGGGGGAGGGGCCCAGCAATGGGCAACATCGTAATTTGTTTCCTTCCTCTTTCGAGCTCGCGCCGACATCCGAAGGCACAACTAACCGAAACAGGGCAAACGTCTGGAAAGCCAGCGAAAGCGCGCCTCATCTTTGCAGGGAATACGGAAGCGCTGGCAAAGCCTGGCGCAGCCCGTAACCCCTGCACTCACTTCTTGCTCGGCAACGTGGCTTGGCTCTCCTCCGCGCGGCGCGCCAAGCGCCGGTCAGCGCCCGCGTGTGCCGCGTGCAGCGAGACGAGGCGGAGCTGCGACACACTGGCAAAGTCTGGCGCGGGCGTCCGGCGCCATCACGATTCGCGCGACAGATAAACATAATGCAAATCATTGTTGCCCATGTGAACAACGACGGTGGCGTTTTCTGGCCCATAGGACGTGATCGCCCACTGCACCAGTGCCGTCGGTGGAGCGAAGGGGATGACAGCGATGCGGACGCCGAACTCCAATGCGACCGACATCACCACCAACTCGTCCGCGTACTCTTTAGTGGCCAGCTTCTGCACCCACCGAGTGCACAGCGCCTCGGTGCGCACGGGGCCCCGGACATCCAGGCCAGCAAAGGCCGGGTAGATTCTGCTCTTCACGTCGGCTCTGAGCAGCACGGCGGCTTCGCCGCCGCAGAACTGGGTCCGCAGAGCTTCTGCCACCACGCCCAAAGGCGAGGGACGCACGCCAGCGTCGACACACCGCTGCATTCCCTGTGCTGTCAATTGGCCTGCCGCTCGATGTGCTGGAGCGTTGCCTGGCAAGGCCTGGGCCAACATGCCCAGTCCGCGTTTGGCGAGGCCTGCTGCGAGGCATAGCCAGAAGCACGCACCCGTGGTTCGGCCCGCATACTGCCCCAGGTCCCAGACCTGCGCGTGGAACTGCAACTCATTGTGCGCGCGCTGCGAGTACTGCGTCAATACTTCGCCACCCACCAACACTTCGCTGTCCAGAGCCCGGACCGTCTTGGCAGAATGGCGGCGGAACCGTTCGAGTGTGTCGTACTTTGTGCGCTGCGCGTCCAGGCCGTTGAGCAGAAGCACCAGCGCTTGCCGGAACTGGAACGACGTCTGCTCCAACGCACGGGTGATGTCAACCTCGTTGAAGCCCATGTCGATCATGGTCGCCGCCGCAAAGGTCTCAGCCGCAGCATCCCGCCTCCGAAGCCGCGGGTCCCTGAGTACCCGTCTGTGTCGACGATGTTTTCCCGCCGGAGCCGCTCTTCCCGCGGACTGGCAAAGCCTGGCCCGGGTTTTTCTTCGGTTTCTGTGCGCGGAACGAGGCCACGATACTCCACAGGCCGGTGGCCTTGCGGCCCGATTGTTCCTCGCAGTACCGGGAGACGCTGTCACTGATAGGCGCGACGCCCACCGCGGAAAGCATTGCCCGCAGATCTGCCAGCTCAGCATCATTAGGTTCGCGCCCTTCCTTTGCGAGCGTGGTGGTCCGGAAGTGTTGCTCGTGCTCAGACAGCAGTGCTTCAGGAGAAGTGCCTCTCCGCTCGAGCAGTCTGGCAACCATGGCGTCTGCCTTGCTCTCGAACTCCGCCCTGGCGAAGAAGTCCTTTGTCAGGCGCGCGGACAGAAAGTCCGTCAAGGGTGGGAGCTTGTGAAAGGCCATAGACTCCCAGTTCGTGACACGGGTCCCTGCCACGAAGGCCATCCCGAGCTTGCCCACCGGGTTGGGTCCTCGACAACCACCAAAGGAGACGATGCAGCCCTCGTGCGCCGTGATGCCCTGCGACTTGTGGATGGTGAGCGCCCATGCCAGGGGCAAGGGTATGCCAGCGCGAGTCAACGACTGCAAGGTATTGTGCCGCACCTCTGCGCAGGGGACCGGTACCCAGGTCCTTGGGAGATTGTCGAAGCAAGCGGGGCCCTTGTACGCGGGGAAATGCACGACCACGAAGTCAGGAACTGGGCAAGCGGGCTCCCCCCGGGGAAGCGCTCCGAGGGTGGAGCTGGGATGGCCGACCCCAGCGAGTGTACTCTGGTCAGTTCGCTGCTCCCCTGGGGAGGCGTACACGATGGCGACCACCAACCCCCGAGCCCCATTCATGAGCCCGAGGAGCACAGTGGGGACGTCCACACGGTTCGAGGCGAATCTAGCCGTGGCGACGAGTGGCCGATCTCACAATCGATATCACCATCGACGTCGTCATCACCATCATCATCATCATCATCATCATCATCATCATCATCATCATCATCATCATCATCATCATCATCGACATCACCATCAACATCATCATCGTCATCATCATCAGCATCAGCAACAGCATCAGCATCAGCATCATCATCATCATCATCATCATCATCATCATCATCATCATCAACGTCGTCATCATCATCACAATCATCATCACCATCATGGCCATCATCACCATCATCACCATCATCACCATCAGCATCGCACGATCGATCTGATTATCGACCACACTCTCGATCTCACAATCGATCTCACAATCGACGCCATCATCATCATCATCATCATCATCATCATCATCATCATCAGCATCACCATCATCACCATCATCACCATCATCACCATCATTACCATCATCACCATCATCACCATCATCATCTCACAATCGATCTGACTATCAATCTCACAATCGATCTCACTATCGATCTCACAATCGATCTCACATTCGGTCTCACTATCGATGTCACAATCGATCTCACAATCGACGTCATCATCATCATCATCAACAACACCAACATCATCATCATCATCATCATCATCATCATCATCATCATCATCATCATCATCATCATCATCATCATCATCATCATCATCATCCATCATCATCATCATCAATCATCCACATCATCATCGGGACACCGACGGGACACCGACGGGACACCAGCGGGACACCGGCGGGACACCGCGCGCCACCGGCCGCCCGGAAGAGACACATTTGGTCCGGCCGCGCCTCAGCCACAGGGACACCGACGGGACACCAGCGGGACACCGGCGGGACACTGCGCGCCACCGGCCGCCCGGAAGAGACACATTTGGTCCGTCCGCGCCTCAGCCACAGGGACACCGACGGGACACCAGCGGGACACCGGCGGGACACCGCGCGCCACCGGCCGCCCAGAAGAGACACATTTGGTCCGGCCGCGCCTCAGCCACAGGAGACTTTCTTCTCGCCCGCCCACGCAGCTTCGCCTCGCCCGCGCGCACGGCACGCACGAACACGAAACCGAAATCGATTTCCCGGTAGGGGGGCTCTCCGTTCCACTTCGATCTCACCCCCTCACCTCCGATGTGTATGTGTGTATGTACACGCGTGTGTAATAACGCGTATATGTATGTATGTACGTGTGTACGTATACACGTACGTAAGTATGTACAGTCATCGGCCTGACCTAAGGAACGATAAATAAGGAACGAAGCCCCCTTTTTTATCCAAACGAATAACGCATAAGAAACTACACATAAGGAACTGTAAATAACGCATGCAAGCCTAAGGAACGATCGAGCCCCTTTTGAAAAGTAAGTGTTCCTTATTCAAGCCGCTCACTGTATGCACGTATGCACATGTGTGTGTACATATGAATTGTGCATGCATGTGTGTATGTGTATGGATGTGTGGATAGATGCATGTGTGTATGTGTGAATGTGTATGTGTGAATGTATGTATGGGTGTACGTATGTAAGTGTGTATGCATGCTTGTATGTATACCTGAATGTGTGTATGCGTGTATGGTAGTATGCGTGATATTAAATGTATGTATGTAAGGTTGCAGGCGTGTGCATGTAAGACTATGTGTATGTATGCGTGTGTGCATGTATAATTGGTTACATGCATGTGCATGTGTGTATGTGCGTGCATGCGTGTATGGGTGCATGCATGCATGAATGCTTGTATGTATGTATGTGTGTATGTATGTGTATGTGAGTATGTGTATGCGTGCATGTGTGTATGTGTGTGCGTATATGGATGTATATGTGTGTGCATGTGTATATATATGCGTATGTATATACGCATGGATGTCAGCATGTCGGTTTGTATGTATGCATGTCTGTGTGTATGTATGGTTGTGCGTGCATATATGTAGGTAAGTAGCTATGCATTTATGTATGTACGCGAGTATGTACATATGCATGCATGCCTGTCGGTCTGTCTGTCTATCTGTATGCCTGTCCGTCCACATGTATGTATGTATGCATGTGTGGGCGTACGTGTATACAGTTACTGTATCTATGTGCGTGTGTGCGAAAATCTCCCAAGCCCTGAGGTACAGCCTTTGATGAAGGTTCCCCCTATAAACAGAATGCGGATTGCATGGCAGACCCTGGGTAAACCCTGGCAGGGTAAAACATGGAAGTCGGGCAAGCGGGAACGGGCGGGTCGGGCGGGCGGACCCTACCAGGCGGGTCGGGCGGGCGGGACATTTGACAGCAAGTCCTTGTAAGTTGTGAGAGAGTCTCAGGCGAGAGCGCGACTCCGCAGAAAGTGTGAGGAAGTCCTGGGCGAGAGCACGATCTGCAGAGCGGCGAAAGCGCTCATATTGCATGAGATATACGAACAAGTTCAGGCGAGGACACGAAACTTGAGTACATTGCAAGGTTCAAGCGAAATCGCCTGAAGCGGGGGCCCAGGGGCACAGCTTGAGCCTCAAGCTTGTCGTGACAAAAAATAGATAGTGCGAGAGCTGGGGCGGTCATTTGAATCGAAAAAAAGGCACACCAAACAGGGGGATCAACAATACCCGTCGGTCGGAAGAAGTAGGTGGAAGCATGAAGTAGGAAGGCTGATAAAGTAGATTGGATTCGGGCCCGTCCAGAGAAGAGCAAAAGGTAGCCAACACGGATCGACTCTCGAAGTAGACAGGCGCTTGAAGTAGATTGGCATCAGGGAATCCAGAAACACCGACTTTCAGCGACAGACGGGTAAACATTCCGAAATGCGGACTCACCAAAAACCAAAAAGGGGGCGCCTGCCCGAACCTCTGCGGCTCGCCGTTCTCACCCTTGGCATCGCCCTTCCTTGCGGCACGTAAGAGGGGGCGACGGACGAGGAGGAGGAAGAGTAGGATGTGGATGGACGGGGAGAGGAGGAGGGGGGAAGAGGAGTGGGAGGGGCAAGGGGATGAGAGGGGGGAAGGAAGTGCTCATGAAGTTCCAGGTGGATTCGGATAGCTCCACTGGCTTGCCCGTGCTGTCGATTCCGGCGACCGCAGATACAGCACTGGAGCCCAGGAGCGCAGAGCCCCCTCCCCCTGAACGCGAGGGAGGGAGGTAAACCTCCACATCCTCCTCCTCCTCCTCATCATCATCCCCCCCCCTCTTGTTTTTGGCCTCGCAGACTCAAATCTGATCTAGAATCTTTCCGTGTGCCTCCCACGCGTTGGGAACGTGGCCCAAACAGCCTACAGAACTCGAGGGAGGGAGGTAAATCTCCTCCTCCTCCTCCTCCTCCTCCTCCTCCTCCTCCTCCTCCTCATCATCATCATCATCATCATCATCATCATCATCATCATCATCATCATCATCATCATCATCATCATCATCATCATCATCATCATCATCATCATCAGCAGCATCATCATCATCATCATCATCATCATCATCATCATCATCATCATCATCATCATCATCATCATCATCATCATCATCATCATCATCATCATCATCATCATCATCATCATCAGCATCAGCATCAGCATCAGCAGCATCAGCATCAGCATCATCATCATCATCATCATCATCATCAGCATCAGCATCATCATCATCATCATCATCATCATCAGCATCAGCATCAGCATCAGCATCAGCATCAGCATCAGCATCATCATCATCATCATCATCATCATCATCATCATCATCATCATCATCATCATCATCATCATCATCATCATCATCGTCCCCCCCCCCTCCCCATCCATCCTTGAGCTCACCGCCGCCGTGCCGGGCTTGCTGGAAGCGGCCCGTGCGAAGAAGGCTGAGAGGGAGAGCCGGGCGACTCGCTCCCACAGGAGCTTCCCGAAGAGGGCCCCCCGAGCGAGCCGCCGACGACGCCTGCAACCGATGAGGCTCGGCCGTGGGCTCCAGCGTCGCAAAATGGCCTGACCTGAGACCTGAGCTGACCAGGAAATTGGATCCGTGGTGCCCCGAGGCCCTCGGTCGAGGGCTTGAACACAATCATTTTTTATCCGCGGGTCGAGAGCGCACCTCTTCCGGTCGAAGCGAAGCGGGCCGCGCGAAGCTTGAATTGACCAGACATGGGGGAGGAAAAGGGGGGGGCGCAGCCTCAGAACGAGGCCGGGAGGAGGCAAAGCCTCGGGATCAGGCCAGAGAGCTTGAACACAGAGGCCCGACGTTCTTGGTTTGAAGCCTGCGCGAAGCGCGGGCCGCCCCTCGGGAGCACCAGCGGTTACAGTGTCATGCATTCAGCCTTCGGCCGCATCCTCCTCCTCCTCCTCATCCTCGGAATCCTCACCCTCACAATCACCATCACCATCACCATCACCGCCAGCCTCATCACCACCACCACCACCATTATCACCATCATCATCATCATCATCATCATCATCATCATCATCATCATCATCATCATCAGCAGCAGAATCATCATCATCATCATCATCATCATCATCATCATCATCATCATCATCATCAGCATCATCATCATCATCATCATCATCATCATCATCATCATCATCATCATCATCATCATCATCATCATCATCATCATTATCATCACCATCAGCATCAGCATCGTCATCATCGTCATCGTCATCGTCCTCGTCCTCATCGTCATCGTCATCGTCATCGTCCTCATCGTCATCGTCATCATCACCAGAATCAGCATCATCAGCAGCCTCATCATCAGCAGCAGCATCAGCATCAGCATCAGCATCATCAGCAGCGTCAGCATCAGCATCATCATCAGCATCATCATCATGCTCATCATCATCAGCATCAGATTCATCATCAGCCTCATCAGCAACATCAACATCATCATCATCGTCATCATCATCGTCAGCATCAGCAGCATCGTCGTCGTCATCGACATTAGCATCAACATCACCATCACCACCGTCATCATTTCATCATCACCCTCCTCATCCATCAACCAACAACATTGACAACAGCATCATCAGCATCGTCATCAGCAGCAAAGGCATCAACGTCAGGCTCAACACAAACGTCCATCAACCTCAACATCAACAGCATCATCAGTACTAGAATCAATACCATCATCCTCCTCATCATTCTCGCCATCGTTCTCGTCATCATCCTCGTCATAGTCATCCTCATCATCGCCATCATCCTCAGCACCACCACCACCACCATCATCGTCCTCTTCTAGGCATTCGGGGGCGTCTCGTCGCCTTGGCTGGACCCGGATCGGAAAACATGTTAGGATGGTACTCAAGGAGATCCTGCGACCAGATTTCGAACAGCTTCTGGTTGGTTGGCAGGGAGGACGAAGGGAAACGAGGGCGCTGCGAGGAGGACACGGGGGGACTGCAAGAGGGGTGGAGCGGGCGGCGGGGGCTGGGAGGAACATGCGCGTATGAGAAGCTGGGGGGCAGGGGGGAAGAGCCGAGGTGGCTGAGGAGGAGAACGTAGGGGAGGGGGCCCGAGAAGCAGGGCCGACGCATGCGCGGATCGTGTCCCTCCGTCCCTCATTCACTCGTCCTCCTCCTGATACTCCTCCTCCTCCTCCTCCTCCTCCTCCTCCTCTTCTTCTTCTTCTTCTTCTTCTTAGTAGTATTCGTTTTCTTCTGATTTTTATTCTTATTATTAGTATTGTTGGTAGTAGTCTTCTTATTCTTATTATTATTCTTCTTAGTATTCTTAGTATTATTATTAGTTTTCTGTTTCGTCTTATTCTTATTATTCGTAATGTTATTATTATTAATATGAGTATTAGTATTCGTCTTATTCGTCGTATTATTATTCTTACCATTCTTATTAGTATTATGATTACTATTAGTATTAGTAGTAATAGTAATATTATTAATATTATTATTGTTATTATTATGCTTATTATTCGTCTTCTTCTTATTATTCTTCTTCTTATTCTTCTTCCTCCTCCTCCTCCTCCCCCTCCTCCTCCTCCTCCTCCGCCTCCTCCTCCGCCGCCGCCTCCGCCTCCTCCGCCTCCGCCGCCTCCTCCTCCTCCTCCTCCTCCTCCTCCTCCTCCTCCTCCTCCTCCTCCTCTTCCTCCTCCTCCTCCTCTCCTCCTCCTCCTCCTCCTCCTCCTCCTCCTCCACTCCTCCTCCTCTTCCGCCTCCCCTCCTCCTCCTCCTCCTCCTCCTCCTCCTCCTCCCTCCTCCCTACTTAACACCACCACCACCACCACCACCACCACCACCACCACCACCACCGGCATCGTCATCATCATCATCATCATCATCATCATCATCATCATCATCATCATCATCATCATCATCATCAGCAGCAGCAGCATCATCGTCATCAGCAGCAGCATCATCATCACCACCACCATCCTCATCATATTCATCATCATCATCAGCAGCATCAGCATCAGCATCAGCATCAGCATCAGCATCATCATCACCACCACCATCACCATCACCACCACCACCACCACCACCATCAGAATCGTCATCGGCATCAGCATCATCGTCATCATCATCATCAGCAGCAGCACCGTCAACATCATCATCATCAGCATCATCAGCATTAGCATCATTATCATCAGCATCATCATCGGCATCGTCATTATCAGCATCATCATCATCATCATCATCGTCATCAACATCATCAGCATGAGCAGCATCATCAGCATGATCAGCATAAGCATCAGCATCAGCAGCATCCGCATAATCATCATCGTCATCATCCTCGTCATCATCATCAGCATCGTCATCAGCATCATCATCAGCATCATCATTAGCATCTGAATCATCAGCATAATCAGCATCATCAGCAGCAGCATCATCATCATCAGTATCCCCCTCATCCTCCGTCCCCCTCATCCTTCCACTCCACGCACAAACCCTCTCCGTCGCACAACCAGATGTGTCTTTAGGGAAGCCCGGGCGTTCCGCATAAACCTTCTACCAAGTGCATGACCTCGAAGCTTGAAACGTCAAACCACTACACACAACTGAAGAACGTGTAGTCTTCTATATGGGGCTCTCACATTGGCGCCGATCACACTTGCTCAAAGTTAGCGTGGCGAAAGACCCAACCATACGTATGCAGTTGCGAGTGCCGTCGATGTGAGAATCGCCTCCAGTGGAGCTCTCTGTGGGGCCCCGAAGCGCGTGAGGGGTGTGCCGAAATGGGTGGTGCTGCCACTTGCGAACATGGCCACTGGGGCCTTCGGTGGGCCACTGGGGCGGACGCATGCGGGCTGCGCCGCTGGGACATTCGGTGGAGTTCACTGTGGGGCCACGAAACTCGCGAGGGGTGTGCCAAAATGAAATGGGCGGACGCGGGCGGGCCGCGCCACTAGAGCCTTCGGTGGAGCTCCGCGTGGGGCCACGAAAACGCGTGGGGGGTGTGCCGGAATTGGGAAGGCGTCCGCATGCAGGTTGCGCCAACGGGACCTTCGGTGGAGCTCCCTATGGGGCCACGGAACGTGTGATGAGTGTGCCGAGAAGGGTGCGGAGACGCATGCGGGCTGCGCTACTCAAACCTTCGGTGGAGTCCCCTATGGGTCCACGAAACGCGTGAGGGGTGCCAAAATGAATGGGTGCGGGACCGCATGCGGGCTGCGCCACTGATACCTTCGGTGGAGCTCCGTGTGGTGTCACGAAGCGTGTGAGGGGGTGTGCCACAATTGGTGCTGGACCGCATGCGGGCTGCGCCACTGGCACCTTCGGCGGAGCTCCGTGTGGGACCACGAAGCGTGTGTGTGCCGGAATGTGTGCGGGACCGCGTGCGGGCTGCGCCACTGGCACCTTCGGTGGAGCTCCGTGTGCGGCAACGAAACGTACGAGGGGTGTGCCGAAACAAGTGCGGGACAGCATGCGGGCTGGGCCATTGGAGCCTTCGGTGGAGCCCCCATATGGGGCCACGAAACGTGCGAGGGATGCGCCGAAATGGGCGTGTAAACGCATGTGATCACATCCACTGAGCCTTGGGTGGAGCTCCCAATGGGACCCAGAAGCGTGCGGGATGTGCCGAAATGGATATGCGGAGGGCAGATGCAGGGATGGGAGGCGGGAGGAGGGCGAACAGGAAGGTGCGGAAGCGGGGCGCTGCCTCTTCAAAACGAAACAAAAGTCTACTGGATTGTTGGAAAACTCTCTGGGTCAAGGAACCATGTGCAGTTATGGATACCGCGTTGTGGTTACCGATTTCGGTGGAGCCCCTTCTGAGGCCACGAAACATGCGAGGGGGATCCGTAATGGTGATGGTCGGGAGCGCATACGAACTTCTCTTCCTCCTCCTCCTCCTCCTCCTCCGCCTCCTCCTCCTCCTCATCCTCCTCCTCCTCCGCCTCCTCCTCCTCCACCTCCTCCTCCTCCTCCTCATCATCATCATCCTCCTTTTCCTCCTCCTCCTCCTCCTCTTCCTCCTCCTCCTCCTCCTCCTCCTCATCCTCATCCTCATCCTCATCATCCTCCTCCTCCTCGCACCCTCCTCGCTGCCGCAAAGCTGGTGTCCTTTTCTTGCCCTTGCCCGTGACACGGGAAACGAGGTTGTAGCCGCCGACCTCGGCTAGGCACGCCCGTCAAACGGCTGAGGCCGCGTACCCGTCCTCCCCCCCCCTGCCCTTGCCGCAGCCCCGATGATGGATCATCATCGTCGTCATCGTAGTGGTCATCGTCGACGTCATCGTCATCGCAGTCGTCATCGTGGTCACCGTCCTCGTTCCGTCCTCCCCCCCCCCGTCCCAGTCATCCTTCCAATTACCAATGCTCTCCTCCCTCGTCTCCTCCAGCTCGGTCCCCCGTTACTACTACCACCGCATCCAGTCCCCATCCGTCATCCCGTCCTCTTATTTCCTCTCTCCCCATCCATACTGCTAGTCCTCCTCATCCTTCTCCTCCTCCTCCTCCTCCTCCTCCTCCTCAGCACTGTTCAAGTCATCCTCATACGTGCAAATTGTCCTCCTCGCGCTTCCGCATGTCAATCCTCCCTCACCTCTTTAGACATGCGTTTTGTTTTCGCCATCCTCGCTCTGTTCCTCCAGCTCGCTTGATGCCATCCGCATCACTTGACCGCCCCTGAAGCCCGCGCCGCTGGTTTACCATAGGATGGGCAGCAGGCGGTGACGATGCGGACCTACCAGGCATAAAAGAGCAGCGCGACGATGAAGGGAGAAGGGCGCATCTTCTTCCTCTTCCTCCATTCCTGGGGGGGCATCCTGGGGGCCTCTGGGGGCACCGTGGGGGGCATCCTGGGGGCCTCTTGGGGGCACCCTGGGGGGCACCCTGGGGGGGCATCCTGGGGGGCATCCTGGGGGGCTTCTGCCTTTGGGGGGCATCCTGGGGGCCTCTTGGGTCTTCCTGGCCACCTTTTGGGGCCCTCTTGGGGCACCCTTGGGAGCCTTGGGGGCCATCTTTGGGCCATCTTGGGTGAGAACGATCACAGGGAAAGGGGGGAGGGGGGGGGGGGGGCTAATTAGGGCCCCCCTCTCTTGAGGCCAAAATGATGCCAAAACCTTCGAAAAAACAGTGGTTGTGGCTCCCTCGCCGAGGCCGTTTTGGACGCTCCGACACCTCGCGAAACCCCCTGCCCAGGTCCATGGGGATGGGGTAGGGGGAGGGCTAAACCCTTCCCCGAAGGGGAAGAAGGAGGGGTGGAAGAGGAAACTCCCTAAACCACCGACGCCCAGAGGGCTGGTGGGATTAGCAGCAGCAGCACCACCACCACCACGACGATCATCATCAGCAGCATCAGCACCATCACTATCAGCATCAGCAACATCAGCAGCAGCGACATCAACATCAACATCATCATCATGAACACCCTGATCATCTGCGTCGTCATCATATTCATCATCATGATCAACACAATTACCACTATGAACACCAAAAAAAACATCATCTTCATCAGCATGATCAACATCATAATCATCATCACCGGCATCAGCACCAACGCCATCATCAACAGCAGCATCATGCTCATCTTCATCAGCACCCGAGCCATCACCATCATCAGCACCAGCGCACCAGCATCAGCATCAGCACCATCCGCGTCTTCCTTGGCATACCGACATTGTCATCGCAACCGACATCGCCAACAACAGCAGCATCAGTAATGTTCAAAGAGCGCGTTTCATGGGCGCTTGCCTCGGGGACATTCGGCGGCGCGTTTTCGAACCGGGGGGGGGGCCACCTCCCCCCCAAACACTCGGCGCCGTCGATCGGAACCAGGGGGACTCCCCTCCCCCCCAACCCTCGCCCCACCCGACCCCCCCTCCCCCTCCCCCTCCCAAAAAAGGGGGGGTTCAACACCCCCCCCAGGCGCCTGTCGGCCGCCAGCAGAGCCGACAGTGTGGACGCAGCGACGATGACCAGAGGCAGCGCAGGGGGAGGTGAGGAGGGGGGGTTGGAAACCCCCCCCGCGCCGGCGCCAGCGCCGGCGCCGGCGGGGACGCAGCGCAGCGACGATTACCACCACTACCAGCACCACCAACACTACCACCACCACCACCACCACCATCACCTCAACCCACAACCACCACCACCAACCCACCTCACAAACACCAGCACCACCACCGCAGCCACCACCACCACAACCACCACCACCACAACTCACCACCACCACCACCACCACCACCACCACCACAAAAACCCGCCGCCACTACCACCACCACCACCACCACAATCTACCACACCACCACCACCACCGCTACAACCACTACCACTACCAGCAGCACAACCCACCACCACCACAAGTACAAACCACCACACCACCACCACCATTACCGCCACAACCACCACCACCAGCACCACCTCCACAATTCACCGGCACCACCACAATCCACCACCACCACCACCAACACTAAAAACCACCACCACACCACAATCAAACCACCAGCACCACCACCACAAACCACCACCACACCACCACCAAACCACCACCACCACCACCATCACCCTCCACCACAACCACAACCACCGCCACCACCATCACAACCACCACCACAACAACCACCACCACCGCCACCACCACCATCACAACCCACCACCACCACCACCGTCGTCCTCGTCGCCGCTCCCCGCCGCCGCCGCCCGCCGCCGCAGGCGCCAGCGCCGGCCCAGAAAAGAAAGTCGTCGTCCCCGCCGCCGCCGCCAGCCGCCGCCGACGCAGGCGCCGGCCCAAGGAGATGGAGAGCGGAGAAGTGTAGGGGAGGAGGGGGAGGGGTGGTTCGAACCCCCCCCCTCCATCCAACGGGGGGGGGGGGGTCGGGTTCCAAAACCCCCCCCCCTCCCTCCAAGCGACCACAGAACGCGCTCTTTCGTAATATTGAGACGGATCGCTCTTGCCTGATCGCTCCTCTGAAATCGGGGGTGAAGAACACGGCCCCTGTAGGGCCCCAGCTCTTCACCCCTTACCACCCGCGCGAGACCACAGGTCGGGCGTGCGGATCGGGTCGGCCCCTCGCTGGGGCGGTCGGGTCGGGTCGGGTCGGGTCCGACTGGGCCCTGCCTCGGGCGGTCGGGTCCTGACGGGCGGTCCCCAGCTCGGGCGGCTGGGCCAGGTCGAAGAGAACAACGCGCGGGAGGAGGGAGGAGGAATGTAGGGAAACGACCTCTATATACACCGACGTGTTTCCCGACCCTGCGCTGAAATTCGCACAGGAACGCGAATTCTGGTGTATACGGGATCCTGGTGTATACATGTTTCGTCGTTTTCCCGGGACATCGGGGAAAAAGGTATACACCACACCACCCCAGCGCCGTCCCCGACCCTCAAAAAGTCCTGGGATTCCAAAAACAGCCCGCTACTGGCAATGGATACGTTCCAGTGTCCGAGGATGAGGCAGCGAAGAAGGAAGGGACGCAGGGAGAGGGAGGCAGAGGGAGGGAGAAGGGAGGAGCAGGGAGGGGCCCGCAGCAGGCGTTGTGTTCAAAGGGCTTGAAAAACCGAAGGAAGTACAAGCCTCACGACAGATGGATCCGGGAGTGGCAAGGGCACAGCTACTGAGCATGTGGGCCAATTCAATTGTGCGAAAGTCTCTGGCGAGAGCGCGATCTCTGGCTGGTTGCGAAGACGTCCGGCCAGAGCTCGGCTCCCGAAAATCAAAGGTACAGGGAAGCATCGGGCGAGAGCTCGCCACTCCTCAGCACACGGTCCAGAAATGGCGGGCGAGAGCCAGAGCCCAACAGCACCGCGTGAGCAGGAAGGCCATCCTCGGCAAAGAGCCAAGCGCGAGCGCCGAGGGGCGCTCTTCAGTGGAGGAGAAGCAGCGAGCATCGGCCCGGCGAGGGGGGATCGACAGCAACGAGTACCGATCGTTCTCCATATGTGAAACCCCAACAGTGCACATCTACGAGCATGTGACCAAAAACTCCGCTCTGGCACCCATACGTTCCTCCCTCTCTTCCGTAGCCGCCCTCAAAAATCGACGGGCGCACCCCGCTCATGGCGAATGCCTGTCACACCGCTTCCTGGGTGAACCCAGACAAAAAAGGGCGGGCGGGTCGGCCGAGCGGACCCAAACGAGCAGGTCGGGCGGGCGGCTTGGACGGGCGAGGTGAAGCGGGCGTGCGGGCATCCAAGCAAGCGGACGGGAACCCCCCACGGGCGGGTCGGGCGGGCAGACCCAGACGGGCGGGGCGGGCCGGCGGGACATTCAAACAGGTGTGCGGGTGAAGAGGAAGGCCCGGGCGGGAACGCGATAGTGGCGGGAGCGCGGTCGCTGACTAAACGATCGACTCCCAAGTAGTAGGAGCGCAAATCTGAGCAAGTTGTACAGAGATCTCAAGAGAGAACTGCCTGAATTGACTAGATGAGTTGACAAGATAGCTGACTTGTTACAGCGATTCCTGATTGAGTTGACAAGATGTCTCGAGCAAGAGCACGGTTCCTGAGCAGCGAGAACAGCGCGAGAACATTGACAAGATGTCTCTGGCGAGAGCACGATTGTTTCGTGAATTGCACGGGTGCCTGGAACGAGAACACGATGCCTGACTAATGTGCGAGGAAGTCTCAAGCGAGAGATGCTATCGTTGTTGCTGTCGAGGGGCGGGCCAAGGGCACAGTTTGGCGCCCAAGACCATCATCGACACGAAAAAAAAGTGCAAGAGACGATCGAGGAAAAATTGGTAGACAAAATTTGAACAAAATCCTCCCTTCTCCCTCGCTCGATCCCACACGAGCGCCCTCGCGCGACTTTCTGGGCGGAGTCCGACCAGGGAAGCCGGCAGAACACAAATCCGCCGACCCTGTCGGCGTGTGTGAGGGGCTTTTCCGTTCGATTCGTGCTTTTCGGTTGGAGTCGTCGTCTCTGCCCTCCTCTGTTCCATTTGCCTGGGCCCTCTGCCTCATACGCGCCGTCCAAAGCAGAATTGAACAACAGGAGTGGAATCGAAGGGAAGCCCCTTCCCTTCCCTTTGAGCCCTTTCCCGCGCTGGGGCGGGGGGTTCCCGGGGGGGGGGTCCCGGGGGGGGGTCCCGGGGGGGGTCCCCGGGGAGTGGCCCCGGGGGGTTCGGGGCGGGGTCGCCACCGAGATGCGCTTTCCCCCGCGCGATTCCGACACCCTCGCGCGGTCCCCGCGCGGTCCCCCGGAACCCCCACGCGGTCCCGGAAGCCCAAAGAAGTCCCCCAGGAAGTCTCCACGAGACCTCCAAGAGGCCCTGGGGCTTCCAAGACGCTTCCACGGGGTACCCAAGACGGGAGGCCCGACGAGCCCTCGGCGAAAAAAAATCCCCCTGCGGCCCCTCCCGCTGATCCCCTCCTTTTCATCTTCGGAATCCTCCTCCTCCTCCTCCTCCTCCTCCTCCTCCTCCTCCTGCTCCATGGCGCCCCCGGCGTCCTCCTCCCCGAACTCCTCCTGCTCCGCACCCTCTTCCTCGTCCTGCTGCACGACACCCTCGTCGGCCTCGTCGTCGCCGTCTCCGGGGTCGGCGGCACCGGCCGCGAGGCCTTCGCAGTCGGAGACAGCCCACGTGAGGCAAAGAGCGAGGGGGAGAGCACCCTCAAGAAAGAACTGCTCTAGGCTCAAGTCGGGCCTGGGGATCTTGGGCGAAATAGTCCCCAAAAAAAATAGTTCAAACATGTTCAAAAATAGTCCAAAATAGTCCCCTGACTATTTACTACTTCTGAAGATTTCCCCTGTAGAGGGACAGGCCCGACTTACTTCTAGGCCGCCGGCGTCGACATCGTAGTTGGTCTTGGCTCCCTTCCCGACGCCGGTCCAGGCTTGAGCGATGTTCGCGTTCAAGCCACCACCCTTCATAATCTTCCCATACCTGGTCGGGCTCGTCCATTTCATCCCCATCCCGCTCTGGGCTCCTCCTTCTCATCCTTTCACTGACGTTCCCACCTTCCCTCCTTCTCCTCCCGCTCCCCAACTCCTCTCCCTGATCCTACACCTCCTCACCTTCCCCTTTATGATATCCGCCTCTCCGCCTCCTCCTCCTCCTCCTCCTCCTCCTCCTCCTCCTCCTCCTCCTCCTCATCATCATCATCATCATCATCATTATCAGCAGCAGAAGCATCATCCTCCTCATCCTCCTCATCCTCCTCAGATCAATCATCGGCATCATCATAATCGCCATCGTCCTCCGAATGATAGTAACAATCTTACTAACCATTCCACGAAAAGAAATAATACTAATAATAATAATGATAATAATAATAATAATACTGGTAATAATATAGTAACAATACTCATGACACGAATACGAATGATAATAATACTTCATATAAGAAATAAGAAACATAATAATAATAATGAAAATAATAGTAATAATAAACATGGTACGAATGGTGGTAAGAATGATGTTGATAATATTGTTGATAAAATTAAGAATCGTAATAAGCAACCTCACCATCACCATCAGCAGCAGCCGCATCAGCATCAGCATCATCATTATCACCACCAGCACCACCACCACCATCATCATCATCCTTATTAGCATCATCATCAGCATCATCATACTCATAATAATTGTCACGATCAGAATCCGAATCATCACCAGAACCATGAGCATCATCATAAGCAGCAGCATCAGCATCACCAGTATCAGCATCATCACAATCATCAGCATCAGCAGCAGCATCAGCGTCATCCTCAACATCAGCATCATCGTCATCAGCCTCATCATCATCATCATCATCATCAGCAGCAGCATCATCATCATCAGCATCATCATCAACAGCAGAATCAGGATCGGCATCATCATCACAATCGTCGGCATCATCATCAGCATCATCACCATCATCATCATCGTGGTCACCGTCATCACCATCATCATCAAGAACAACTTAATCATCATCAGACGCATCATCATCATCAGCAGCAGCATCGTTATGGGCAGCAGCAGAATCATCATCAGCAGAAGCAGCAGCAACAGCATCATCAGCATCACCATCAGCATCATCATCATCCTCACCATCCTCATCATCAACATCAGCATGAACATCATCACCATCATCAGCAGCAGCATCAGCATCATCAACAACGACGAGGACAACAACAACCTTCTCATCCTCCTGCTCCTCTGCCTCCTCATCCTTATCATCATCATCATCATCATCACCATCATCACCATCAGCAGCATCATCACTTCAGCATCATCAGCATCAGCATCATCATCAGCAGCAGTATTGACATCAGCATCATCATCATCAGCAGCAGCAGCCGCAGCATTATCATTATCAGCATCAGCATCAGCATCAGCATCAGCATCATCAGCATCATCATCAGCATCAGCAGCAGCAGCATCATCAGCATCAGCATCATCAGCATCATCAACAACATCATCATCATCCCCACCATCACAATCAGCATCATCATCACCATCACCATCCATCATCGAGATTGTAGCAGGCGTGCACAAAACAGATACTGCTCCCAAATGCACCGGAAAGCTGGAAGGGAGGTTGAAATTCCGTAAAGGGGAAAGCTGCAAGGGCTGGAAGCACTGGCCGCGGGCTGGAACACGCCCGAAGCGGATGAGACGTGGTGGCTGGGACCCAGAAGACCAAAAGGAATATTGCCCTGGCCAAAGAAAAGCGGAAAGGGCCCGCCCAGGACGTGTCCCCTCGCCCACGAGGATCAGAAAAAACGCACACGCCCAAACTTTTCTGACGTCCGCGGGTGCTTTCTCGGCTGGCGCCAGACCAGACCCCTCCCTGCACCAGGGCGATACTCAGAACAAGTCTGTTATCGTGCTTGAGCCGAGCATCTTACTCTAACAGAGTCTGATTATCGCACTTCAGTTGATGTATTCATTATCGTACTTGAGCCAGAGTGTTTATCGTAGTCGAGTACTCGAGTTGTGTGCACGGCTCTTGCTTGATCGTAGTTGTCTATCGCAGTTGTTTATCGTACTTGTCCCTGGCGGGCGACGTCCAGGCGTGCGGGAAGGGGGCCCAGCGCGAGCGGAGAAACCAGACCGCACCGCCCGGGGACGCCGGAAAAGTTCTGCCCACATGCGTGGCATTTTGGTGGCGCCAACATTGGCAAGCTTCGCGAGCTGCACCCAGCCGGCGATGGGCTCGCCCCCGCTCTTCCGTACCCGCTTGGATCGGGCTGGCGCGAGGGCCCCCAGCAGGCCCACAAAAGGCGGCAGCACTGAAACCGTCGATCCCAGCGGCCCTGCAGCGGCGTAACTGAAGGCGTCAGGGTAGCACTGTCCTGGGCGCCCTCGGCCGCATGCCGAAAAAGTCAGCCAGAAACCACCTACGGCCAGAAGTCAGCCGACGTGAACCAGAAAACAAACGGCACCACCCTACCTACGGCCCCGACGGGGCTTAGCGTATACCAAGAGGTCTGGCGTGGGTTTTTGCGTGGTGTACGCTCGGTGCCCGCTGGACCGTAGCGAAACATGGAGGGCCGTACGTAGGGTGGTGTCGTTTGTTTTTGTTGGTCGACTGGGGCCAGAAACGGCCAGAATAAACCAGCCAGAAATCGCCTACGGCCACATTCGCGGCCGGAGCCGCAAGCCATCGGAGGACCCCTTGACCATCTCTGGGGAGGCGGACCGGTGCCGGTACCGCTACCCCCCAGACCTCTCCTGGGATGCGTTGTGACCAGGATTCCAAGGCGAATCTGGCGGTGGCGACGAGAGACTCCCAGGAGGCGCAAACAGGGGAAAATGAGTGAAAGGTAGCGGTATGGGCACCTCTTCCTTAGACAAGCGCATTCCACTACTCGCAAAGCAACTACTCGAAAATGGCCTGGATCCGCCGCGGGGAATCTACGATCCACTACATCGATGCAGACCTGTGCCGTTCCGACGTTTGCGAGCAGGCACTTTGCGAGTAGTGGGACGCGCTCGGTGATTCCTCCACTGAAGCTAGGTTCCGAGTCCGGCAGCGCTCCTGCGGCCCAGCGAGCACGAAGACACACGGCCAGTCCCGACGAGGGCAGGCGAGCCTAGAATCGATCGAAATGAATCGGATCGGCGGAAATCGGCAGCCGGGTCGGGAGAAGTCGAATCGGCAGCGATCGGCAAGCCAGTAGGCCTCCCTTGAGGAATCGGAGCCCACATCGGCATCCGAAGTCGAGTCGTATCAGAATCGGCCGCCACCGAAATCGAATCGAAACGGATCGGAGGACTCGGAATGAGCCCTGCGAGGGGGGCCCGCGCCACGCGCGCACACGCGCGCGCCCTCCTCTTCCTCCTCCTCCTCCTCCTCCTCCTCCTCCTCCTCCTCCTCCTTCTCCTCCCCCTCCTCCCCCTCCTCCCCCTCCTCCTCCTCCTCCTCCTCCTCCTCCTCCGACTCCTCCCCCCCCTCCTCCTCCCATTCCTCCCCCTCCTCCTCCTCCTCCTCCTCCTCCTCCTCCTCCTCCTCCTCCTCCTCCTCCTCCTCCTCCTCCTCCTCCTCCTCCTCCTCCTCCTCCTCCTCCTCCTCCTCCTCCTCCTCTCCTCCTCCTCCTCCTCCTCCTCCTCCTCCTCCTCCTCCTCCTCCTCCTCCACCTCCCCTCCTCCCCCCCTCCTCCTCCTCCTCCTCCTCCTCCTCCTCCTCCTCCTCCTCCTCCTCCCCTCCTCTCCTCCCTCCTCCTCCCCGCCTCCTCCTCCTCCTCCTCCTCTCCTCCTCCTCCTCTCCTCCTCCTCCTCCTCTCCTCCTCCTCCCCTCCCCCCCTCCTCCTCCCATTCCTCCCCCCTCCTCCTCCTCCTCCTCCTCCTCCTCCTCCTCCTCCTCCTCCTCCTCCTCGTCGTCGTCGTCGTCGTCGTCGTCGTCGTCGTCCTCCTCCCCATTCCTCCATTCCTCCTCCCCCTCCTCCTCCTCCTCCTCCTCCTCCTCCTCCTCCCTCCTCCTCTCCTCCTCCTCCTCCTCCTCCTCCTCCTCCTCCTCCTCCTCCTCCTCCCTCCTCCTCCTCCTCCTCCTCCTCCTCCCCTCCTCCTGAGCCCGCGCCACGCGCGCCCGCGCGCGCGCGCCCCCCTCCGCGGCTGGGCAGCGGCCCAGCCCGGCCGCGCGGGAGGGGGCGCCGCACGCCCCGCAGCCACGATGCCTCGCCACAGGTGGGAGGAACGGAGAGGGGGAGGGGGGAGGCGAGGAGCGAGGATCGAGGAGGGAGGGGGAGGGAAGGAGGACGAGAGAGGAGAAAGGAGGGTGAGGAGGAGGAGGAGGAGGAGGAGGAGGAGGAGGAGGAGGAGGAGGGGGAGGAGGGAGGAGGAGGAGGAGGAGGAGGAGGAGGAGGAGGAGGAGGAGGAGAGGAGGAAGGAGGCGGCAGGAGGAAGGAGGAGGCAGGAGGAAGGAGGAAGAGGAGGAGGAGGAGGAGGAGGAGGAGGACGACGACGACGAGGAGGAGGAGGAAGGAGGCAGGAGGGAGGAGGAGGAAGGAGGAGGCAGGAGGGAGGAGAAATGAGGGAGCAGGAAAGAAGCAGAGTCGAGATTCGAAGATCAAGGATCGAGGATGGGGTGGAAGGAGGAGAGAAGAGACTTGCTCCGCTGCGGATTCGAAACCATGATCTGACTCCACACAAGAGGATAAATAACAATGAGGACATGAGTGCGTCAACCCGGTAGCACATCAACGTACCTCTGACAACGCATCACAAAGCATGGCGTAATGGCATGAGCGGTTCACCGCATCAGGACACCAAGGACTTCATGCGCAGGCGTCAATGCACCAATGCATCAGCGCCTCAGGAAATCGAAGCCCAAAAGAATATAGGCAGCAACGCACCAATGCATCAACGCACCACGACCAACAAGCCCGAAGGCCTGAGGGCAGCAACGCATGCGCATGCATCACGGGATGAAGGCACAAACACGCCGAAACTCGCCGACCCCTTGGAGTCTCCTCGGCGTGTGAGACTGGGAGCCCCGCCCCTTCTCACGTCCCCCCCTGGTTCGCCGACGAAAGATGGCCCCAAGAGGACCCGGAAGGGCCTCCTCAACCCTCAACAAGTTGTTCCCCATTGGTGTTTGAAAGATTCTGGGGTACTCATCTTTTCCAGCCTCCGAGAGCACACGACGGCCCAAGAGGCCCCCGAGATCGCCCCAACAGGGCCTCCAGACGGCTGAAGAAGCCTCCACGAGTGCCCTGCCAGCCGCCAAAACGGTGCAAGCAGAACTGGCCTTGGGATCCGTAGTTACCTCCTCCTCCTCCTCCTCCTCCTCCTCTCTCCTCCTCCTCCTCCTCCTCCATCATCATCATCATCATCATCATCATCATCATCATCATCATCATCATCATCATCATCATCATCATCATCATCATCATCATCATCATCATCATCCCATTCCTCCCCCTCCTCCTCTCCTCCTCCTCCTCCTCCTCCTCCTCCTCCTCCTCCTCCTCCTCCTCCTCCTCCTCCTCCTCCTCCTCCTCCTCCTCCTCCTCCTCCTCCTCCTCCTCCCCATCGTACCTCCTCCTCCTCCTCCTCCTCCTCCTCCTCCTCCTCCTCCTCCTCCTCCTCCTCCTCCTCCTCCTGCTCCTGCTCCTGTTCCTGCTCCTGCTCCTCCTCCTGCCACCGTGCCCCTTCGGCGGGCACGGGGCCTCGCCACGCCCGACCTGGCCCTAGCCCTCGCCCGCCGCGGTCGCAGGGCGAAGGGCGGCCTGAGCCCCCGCAGGACAGCGAGCGGAGACTGGCGCGGGCCGCGGGGAAGGCTCTGGCCGGAGGCCGGCCTTCGGCAGCCGAGGGCCGGCAGCGCTGCCGCCTCTCCATTGTCCTCGCCCTCCTCCTCCTCCTCGCCTCCCTCCCCCCCTGTTCCTCATGTTGTTCTTCTCTCCCTCTCCTCCTCCTCCTCCTCCTCCTCCTCCTCCTCCTCCTCCTCCTCCTCCTCCTCCTCCTCCTCCTCCTCCTCCTCCTCCTCCTCCTCCTCCTCCTGCTCCTCCTCCTCATCATCATTCTCATCCATCCCTTGTCCTAACAAGTAACTCCTCCCTGTCGCAACGCCAGACGTGTCAGTAGGGCGGGCCAGGCGAGGTCCATAAGACTGCCTCAACATTTATGATCCTGAAGCTTGACACTTGCAAATTCTCACCGATGGAGGGCGGGTCATTTTCAAAATGCGGCTCTCGCCTTAGCGCCGCGCACATCCGTCTTAAAAGATTGCAACAGCTTTGCTGATGGAGGGCGGATGGTGTTCAAAGTTTGATTCTCGCCTTATCGCCGCGCACGTTCGTCCGATTATGTTGCTCAACAATCTTACGGGTGGAGGGTGGTTCTTTTCAAAGTGTGCTCTCACCCTAGTGCCAAGCACAATCGTCTTAAACATTTGCACGAGCTTCACTGGTGGAGGGCGGCTCCTTTTCAAAATGTTGTTCTCGCCTTAGCGCCGCGCACCCTCGACTTAAGTTTGCAGCTGGTATGCTCATCAAAGCATGTTGGGGTCCCAGGAATGGTGTTCTGGCACGGCTCAGGGTGGTCAGAACGCAACAGTCGCTTTGATTCGCGGTGTTGATGTCCCAAGAACTGCGTTCTGGCACGATTTAGATTTGTCACGACGCAACAGACAGGTTGATCCGTGGCGTTGAAGTCCCAGGAATGGTTTGGCACGATTGGGGCGCCTCAGGCGGTTGCATTAGAATGGGCCACTTCCTGCAATGAATATGTGTAGGGACATGTGAGAGGGAACTTGGAGGGAGGGTGTGTTACAACATCGTTGATGCGTCTTGGGTTTACACTGGTCCTCCTCCTCCTCTCCTCCTGCCATCCTCGCTCCTTCCTCCTCCGTCCTCCGCCAATCTTCCTCATCAGTAACTGCTGACTGTCGCACCACCAGACGTGTCGTGTCGGTAGGGCGGGCCAGGCGGTTCGCCTGAGTCCCCCTCACCCCTCACGAGGCTGCAGCTGGAAATCCCCAACACTTCCAATGATGGATGGCGGTACGATTTTAAAATGGGGCCCCCGCCTTAGCGACGCACACATTCGCCTTGAAAGCTTGCAACAGTTACAAGGATGGGAGACGGCTCATGTTCAATATGGGGCTCTCGCCTTAACGATGCGCACAAGCGGCGGAAAGACTTGCATACAGAGAAGGAGAACGGCTCGTTTCCAAAACGGAGCTCTCGCTTGGAACGTCATCATCTTCAAATGCCAGAGACTTAAATGCATGTCAACCGTACAGATGGGGGGCATCCTTTGCGAAATGGAGCAATGGCTCAACTCCTTCAAAGTGGCGACAAGAATTGAACAAGTGAACGACGGTTGCACGACACCTGGCTGACCTGTAAAGCTCAACCTTGTCGCATTCCGCCTGGTTCGCTAAAATAATGTTTGGCAGACCCTTATCACAACGAGGCTCTCGCCAAAATGGCACGCCCATAGAAACCCACCATCACCCTGCCCCTCCTTCCATCCTTCCCCATGAACAGCAATATGGCCCTCAGCATAACCTTCCTGGTTCTGACTCTTCCCTTCCTCATCCTCCTCCCACCCTGGCCCACCCACCCGCCAGCCCCCACCACACCACTCCTCAACCTCCCGTCTCTCCTCCTCCACTCCTCCTCGTCCTCATGTTTCTCCTCACCCTCCTCGCATACTCCTGGGTGTCCTCCGCGTGCCCTTCTCCTCATTCCAAATCCCATGCAATCTTCCTCCTTTAGGGTGTGACTGGCACTCCTCTAGCGAGCACACAATTCACGCGTAAGGACTGTAGCGAATACAAAAAGATGGGATGGGCTGTAGCGTGCAGCGACTGATGTATAACGATCCCATCACCACCGCCATCACCATCACCATCACCGTCACCATCATCATCACCAACACCACTATCACCACCACCACCACCAACAACAACAGTCAATGTAAAAAATGTCCGCTCTTCGCTGCCCGCGTATCACTCAAAATGTATACCCCCGAACCCTCGATACCCACCCTCTTCGTCTTCGACCGTACCCCGTTGGGGCTGTCTCGCCCTTGAAGGGCATTCTTCATGTGCGGCCATAGCGGACGTTATGGGGGGAGGGGCAGGGGGGTCCGTGGGACTCCGGCACCACAGCGCCTGTGCGCATTACGGCAAGCACCACAGTGCGCAGCACAATATGCGCCGCCGCTGCCGCGTGCACCACATCGCCTATGTAACGCGCAGCGCATGCGTGCAGTACCACAACGTTTTGCTCCCCCACAACCTCCTTCGAGCACTACTATGTGTTTTATTATGTGCTAGTGTTTGCAGAACGACGAGGGTGCTCGAGCGCTGGAAGACGACGACGATGATCACGACGAGGCGAGGACGAGGACGAGGACGGCAACGGCGACAACGACGACTACGACGACGACGACGACAACGACGACGACAACGACGACGACGGCGGCGGCGGCGGCGACAACAACGTCGACGACGACGACGACGAAGACGAGGACGAGGACGACGGGGACGAGGATGGGGACGAGGACGGGGACGACCACGACGCCGACGACAACGAAGACGAAGACGATGACCACGTCGACGACGACGACGACGACGACGACGACGACGACGACGGCGACGGCGACGGCGACGGCGACGGCGACGGCGACGGCGACGGCGACGGCGACGGCGACGGCGACGGCGACGGCGACGACGATGACGACGACGACGGCGACGGCGGCCGCTTCGGAAGCTCTACAGAGGTCTCCCGAACCCTCGCGAGATCGCCGGAGACCTCTAGAAGCGTCTGCAGGGCCTGCGAGGCCTCAGGACACGACGACGAGCATGAAAGTAGCCTGCAAGCGCCAGTAGCCCGCAAGCATCACACTGGCGGTGCTGGAGGAGCACTACTGGAGGACGGGGGTGTTACGTTATGGGGGGGAGCATAACGCGCGTTATTGTCCAGCGGGTTTAAAAAGACGCCCTTGTCTGCAACGTGTAGCTGGCGCGGCCCCTAAAATTCGCCGGCCCAACGGGCCAGAGGCGTGCGAAGATCTCTGGCGAGACGTTCACAATATTTCTAGTTCGCGCGCGCGTGGCAGCCCCAGTGCCACTGGGGACCCCTGGACGAAAATGACCCCGGGCGATGCCCGGCCGATGCCCAGCCGACTCCCCCAGGCGCTCCAGGAGCGCGCCAGGAGGGCGCCGGGACGCCCCCGACACGGCCAAGAGGTCTCGATACGCCGAAAGATCGCTCCAAGACGCTCAAGCTGGTCTGCAAATGGCCCCTCAGTTCGCGAAACAAAAAACACAAAAAACAAAAAAAAAAAAAAAAAAAAAAAACGAGAGCCGCAAGAGGCTCTCCAAGCAAGCAAGAATCGTCAAATTCCCTTCGGGAAACGTATTTTTTTGTTGCCTGTGCGACGTTTCTCTCCTTTTCGGCTTTCCATCGCTCCTAGACGGCCCAAGGAGGCCCCCAAGACCGCCCCAACACGGCCCAAGAAGCCTACAGGGGGGCCCCAAGACGGCCCAAGATGCCCCAAGACAGCCCAAGAGGCGCCCAAGATGGCCAAAGAGGGTCCCAAAACCGTACCAAGAGGGGCCCAAGACGGGACCAGGAGCCGAAAAGTGAAGCCGTCAGCCCCAAGAGACCCCCAGTAGGCCCCAAGAGTCCCCCAAGAGGCCACAAGGGGCCCCCAAGACGCACCCCAAGAAGCCCCAAGAGGCCCCCAAAGAGCCCCAGGAGGTCCCAACACGGCCCCCAAGAGGCTTCAAAACTGCCTCCCAGAAGACCCCAAGAGGCCCCAACACGGCCCCCAAGCGGCGAGGTATATGGACCGGCGGAATGCGCGAAGCGCTTAAAGAATTACCCGGGGACGTACCCAACCCTCTGTACACACGAGGCGACTATACATCGGAGCCCTCGATACAAAAGCAGGCACTGAAAGATTCGCTGTGTTCTTGAACGCTTCGCCAAAGAACGTTGGGCCAGAGCCAAATGACGTTCACATTCGCGGCATCAGTCTTACGAGACATATCGTTGGCAGGAAGGCGACCACGAGGGGGCGTGGGAACATACTGATGCGGGGGAACTGGAGACATGCTTCGCGGGAGTACCAGCGCATCGCGCTAGGTTCTCATTACAGAACAGAGCCATGCTCGCTATGACAGGACAGCACCCTGCGCTAGGCGCTGCAGGTGCCCGAGTGCACTAGGGACAAAGGGCAACTGAAAAGTCGATGCGGCATGGGCACATGACAGCGCCATGCGTTCCGTGGCGCCCCATCCCGCTGCGATCTGCGGTCAAACAGCGCAGCGAGGTCTCATGGTGGTCCCCGTGGGACACCCCTCCGCTGGACCTGCCATGAGCCCTCGAAAGTGGCTACAGTTGCGCAGATCGCACCCCCCCAGGGGACGGCGAGGTCTCGGGGGCAGCCCCCCAGGGGACGGCGAGGTCTCGGGGTTATCTGCGTGGGACATACCTCCGCTGGCCCCCCCAGAAGCCAACGAAAGTGGCGACAGTTGCACAAATCGCAGTCCCCCCAGGGGACGGCGAGGTCTCGGGGTGATCTGCGTGGGACCTACCCTCGATGGTCCTCTCAGAAGCCCACGAAAGTGGCGACGTGTGCGCAGATCGCAGGCCCCACTCCCAGAGGACGGCGAGATCTCGTGGTGATCTGCGTGGGACCTACCTCCGCTGGGCCTCTCAGGACCCACGAAAGTGGCGACAGTTGCGCAGATCGCAGGGCCCCCCGGGGGACGGCGAGGTCTCGGGGTGATATGCGTGGGACCTACCTCCGCTGGGCCTCCCGGGAGCCCACAAAAGTGGCGACATTTGCGCAGAGCGCAGCCCCCCAGGGGGCGGCGAGGTCTCGTGGTGATCTACAATTGCGCAGATCGCAGGCCCCCCAGGGGACGGCGAGGTCTCGTGGTGATCTGCGTGGGACCTACCTCCGCTGGCCCTCCCAGGAGCCCACAAAAGTGGCGACAGTTGCGCAGAGCGCAGCCCCCCAGGGGGCGGCGAGGTCTCGTGGTGATCTACAATTGCGCAGATCGCAGGCCCCCCAGGGGACGGCGAGGTCTCGTGGTGATCTGCGTGGGACCTACCTCCGCTGGCCCTCCCAGGAGCCCACAAAAGTGGCGACAGTTGCGCAGATCGCAGCCCCCAGGGGCCGGCGAGGTCGCGAGGCAGGGAGGAGGAGGAGGAGGAGGAGGAGGAAGGAGGAGGGGAGGAGGAGGAGGGAGGAGGAGGAGAGAACACGAGGAGGGGAGAATGGATGGAGAAAGGAGGAGGAGAGGAGGAGGAGGAGGAGGAGAGGTGGGGTCAGCAGTGCTCTGTTCAAAACGAGTACCCAACTCAGGAGGGCTGGGAAAAGAGACGAGGGAGAAAGGACGAGGCCGAGAGAACAGGAGGAGGAAACGGGAAAAGGAGGGGGACAAAAGAGGGATGCCAGAATTGGTGACGGAGGAGACCTGGCAGGGGGGTGGGAAGAGAAGCAGGAGGACCGGCAGGCGCACCCCCACGGGCAGGCTGGGCGGGCGGACCCAGCGGGCGCATCTGAAGGGGAACTGGGACACACAAATAAATACACACATCCCGCCTCCTCCTCCTCTCCTCCTCCTCCTCCTCTCTCCTCCTCCTCCTCCTCCTCTCCTCCTCCTCCCCTCCTCCTCCTCCTCCTCCTCCTCCTCCTCCTCCTCCTCCCCTCCTCTCCTCCTCCTCCTCCTCCTCCTCCCCCTCCCCTCCTCCCCCTCCCACAAGACAAAAACCCATAATTTCTGGGTTTTTGTCTTCCCCCCACTTCCCACATTTTCCAATATGTTCTGGGAATCGCCGATGAGTTGTGTCTGTGTGTTTTTTTCCCCCTCCTGAGAATCGGGCGGGCGCACCTGGCGGAACCCGAAAGCGAGCGGAAAGGCTTCCAAGCAGACGAACGGGCGGCGGACCCTCACGAGCAGCCGGGCCAGGCGGAGCAGAACGCTCGGGGCCGGCGGGCGGAACGCCGTGGGCGGAGCAGGCGCACGGACCTCGAGTGGGGGCCCCGAGAGTATGCACCACCACGCCGATTCCTCCTCTCTCTCCTCTTTCCAGCGTCGACGCCTCCTCTCTCCTCTCTCCGGCGAGAGGGAGGCGGGGAGGGAGGTGGTGAATATCTTTGGGGCCCCCCATTAGGGGCAGGTCGGGCGGGGCAGTGACGCGGCCGGGCGGGCTTCCAAGCAGACGAACGGGCGGAGCTCCACGGGCGGATCGGGCGGGCGGGCCCTCACGGGTGGGTTTGGCGGGAGAGCCATGGCGGGCGGGTCGGGCGGGCGGCGCACTGAAGCGACCTTCGCACGGGCGGGTGGGCGGCGCATTGCGGGGAAAGCCTCAAGCGAGAGCACGAGTCCTGAGTCAGGAAATCTCGTGTGAGAGCGCCATTCCTAGACGTCGAGAAGGCAGCGCCTGCGTGAGTTGCGTGAGAACCATTGGCGAGAGCACGATTCTCAGGCATGTGCCGGGTAATCGCAGCCAAGACCGCGATTCGTAAGTGAATTGCAAGGAAGTCCTGGGCGAGAGCGCGATTCCTGAGTGTCGAGGGCGCGGCGCCAGAATAAATTGATTGTTCAGGAAGACTTCCCCTGACCAAAAAAACAACAAGGTGCGAGCCCCAGAGGGGGCACTTCAACTGAAAAAAACACAACATGGGCACGAGCGGGGGGGTAACAACAACAAAAAACTCCGAAATGAGAACCCAACCACAACGACAATGCAAAACCTGTTCGCTCTTCATTACTCGCGCGTCCCGCCTCGACACCCGCCCTTCTCGTGTCCAATCGTACCCCCTGTGGGGGTATGTCTTCCTTGCATGCCACCTGTAGCTGGCGCGGCCCCTACCACAGGAAGAGGGTAAGAAGAAAAAGGGAGCGAGCGAGAAAGGAAGGAGGAAACGGGAGGGGAGGGGGCCAAGAGCGAGGCAGAAAAATTGAAAACGAAGCAGATGTAGCAGGAGGGTGAAGAAAGCGGGGCAGGAAGATTGACAAGCGGAGCCTACCAACCGGGTCGGGCGGGCGGACCCGACAGGCGAATCGAGCAGAGATGGACCCTGACGGGCGGGTCGGCATTAAAGCAGGAGGGAGTCAGCTTCCAAGCAAGCGAACGGGCGGACCCTAAGGAACGAGCTGGACGGGCGGACCTTGACGGGCGGGTCGGGCGAGCGGACCCTACGCGCGCGGGTCCCAACGGGCGGGTGGGGCGGGCGGGGCCTTGAAGTAAGCTTCGTCAACTGCGAAGGCAAAGCCCACGCGGAAGCACGAGTCCTGACCAAAGTGCGAGGGTTCCTGGGCGAGAGCGCGACTCCTGAACGTCGAGCGCGCGGCAGCTTAGTAAATCATGAGACGCCCCAGGCGAAAGCGCTCGCGAGAGAGAGAGAGAGAGAGAGAGCGCGATTCCTCAAGAAGTTGTGAGGAAGCCTCGGGCGGAAGCCGTTGAAGTTGAAGCCCAGGAGCAAAACAATGCAATTTGAACAGGGTAACTTTCACTGGTCCGAAAAAAAGAAGTGCGAGCCCAGGGAAAACACTTCAATTGAAAATCACTACGGCAAGTGTGGAGAGATCAGGAGTGGAAGTGAATAACAATGTCACCATCCCACTACTCCTCCCGCCCCGCTCCCTCAAAACCCCCCATAACCCTCCCCACTCCTGCTATTCCTCCTCCCCCTCCCCCTCCTCCCATCCTCCTCCCCCTCCCCCTCCCCCCTCCGCCTGCGCGGGGGCGCGCTTTTCGCCCGCGCTGGGCGCGACACGTTCCGCGGGCGAGGGAGACCCCCAGCGGCAGGGCGCGGCGTCGGCATCACGGGCGCAGCTCCCACTCACCCCCCCCCTCGCCCCTCCCCCCCCGCGCCCTCCCACGTCTGGCGGCGCGCGCAGGGGGGCGGCGCCGGGCAGGCGACCTTCTAAGAAGGGGTGGGGGCCTCTTAGAAGGGAAGCGCCTCCGTAGGAGGGCCCAGTGGCTTCCTCGAGAAGGCTTCTTGGAGGCTGGGAGAGCGTCTGAGAAGCCACCTGCCTCCTCAGGAGCCTCCCGCCTTCTCGGAAGGCCGCCTCCCTCGCGCCACCCCCTCGTGCGCGCCGCCAACCGTCGCGGATCGGAGCTTGAGGATCGAGGAGGGCCCAAGGAGGCCTCCGAAGGCCTCCGAGACCCCCAGGGCACCTCCAGGGACCACCTCTGGAGGCCTCCAGGGACCTCCGGAGGCACAGCCGCTGGCGACCGAACCATCGCGGTGTTCAAAGTCGTGGCTTGGGGGCAAGCCTGGGCCCCAGGGCCGTTCAAAGAGCGCCCGAGAGGTCCAGGGGCCGGCGAGTCGGACAAAACGCTTCGTCGAAAGTCTGGGCCCCCCGTCCGCCCTCCTCCCTGCCTCCTTCCTCTTGCCTGCCCCCTTCTTCCCTCCACCCCCTCTCCCCCGCCCCACATCTCGGGGGCGCGCAAACATGGATTAGCGATCCATGGATTTGGCGCGCGGTCGCCAAATCCATGGATCGGGGGAAGTGCCCTCCCCAAAATGCGGCCGGTGCCGCCTCGCTCGGCGGCGGAAATCCGCGATTCTCCATGGAAACGGGACCCTTCGCTACTCCACGCCCCCATTGATCCATGTTTGCGATCGCCTGAACTAGGGGAACGAAGAATGATATAAACATAAAAACTCGGAGGTCCGCGCTGATTTCTCGGATCCGCGCTGGACCCCCTTCCCTGGCGCGCGGAGCGCGCCAGGGGCGGCGCCGGAGGCGCCGCCGGGGGGCCCCAGCGCCGATCCGAGAAATCCGCGCGGACCTCCGAGTTGTTATGTTTCTGCACTTTTTGTTCCCCTAACATCCCTCCTCCTCCTCTCTGCATGTGCGCGGCCCAGCGGGGGGGCCAGGGACGTCATGAAACAAGAAGAGGCGCCCTGAAATCTGGGGAAGTATCGTGGCCCCCGCCATGATATCCACCACCCCCTAGTCATCCCCCCCTCTTTTGCCCGCCCCCGATCTCCCCTCTCTCCTCCTCCTCCTCTCCTAACATCCCTCCTCCTCCTCCTCTCTCCCTCGATCCTCCTCTCTCCTCTCTCCCTCGCTCCTCTCTCCCTCGCTCCTCCCTCTCTCTCTCCCTCTCTCCGATGTTCCCCTAACATCCCTCCTCCTCTCTCCCTCGCTCCCTCGCTCCCTCGCTCCCTCGACGTGGCCTGCGGGGTCCTCGCCTCCCGAGGCGCCTCCCCTGCCCGGCGCGCCACCGCCTGCCTGCAGCGGAGCAGGGGCGGCGCGCCCCCTTGAGCGGGCGCGGCTCGGGAGGTGCCCCGCGGGGTCCCCGTCGC
>CAUYUJ010004343.1:0-65000 GCA_963575745.1 Prorocentrum cordatum
GTTTTCGGGTCAGAGCTCGGTTCTCTGGCGGCCGTTCGGGACGACCTGGGCACCCGCGGCGAGGCGCGCAACTGCTGGAGCGCCCCCCGAGGCTGCACAAAAAACCACGGAGCACCGACGAGAACGCCCGAAAACCGAGACGGAAACGACAGCCGGGCGCCAAGGGCAGCCTGGGCGAAGGACGACTCTACAACGCTTCAACAGGAGGACCCGGGCACCTCGGCAAGCGAGCCGGCGACCCACGATCCTCGAACCTCAACCCTCGCACCCAGCTCCTCGAACCTCGAATCTGGAACCTCGATCCTCGAGCCTCGATCCGCGAACCGCGAACCTCGATCCTCGATCCTCGAACCTGGCTCCTCGAACCTGGCTCCTCGAACCTCGACCCTCGAACCTCAAAAGATAACTACCATGGCGTAGAATTGTATCCGCCTGTTCTAAAATGATGGGCACATCTTCTTTCGGGGCGACGTCAGAAGTGGCTTACACGGACTCTTTTTGAGGCGCATGATGGATAGGAACAGTTTTTGTCAAAATCGAGCTTCAGAGTAAATCGACCGAGGCAACCACGATGCTAGATGTAGAGCTGAGGAATGATGTTGGATGGAGAAGGACTGGAAACCTCCCGTCGTTCTGCCACACGAAGCCTTCTTGCACCTTTACCCCTCCCTCCCTTTCTAAATCGTCTGCATATCTGAGTTTTCTGAATCCTTTCGTGCGACAAGCGGTGCAGATGTTTGCCTAAATCCCTCTCCTTCCACCCAGTACATATCCCGTGTCAAGGACGGCTTCATCATTCCCTACTATAGGAAATGGGAGACTGCGAACTACAGCCGCGTGTTCTGGGAGGCCGAGCGGTTGTTTGGCACGAGCGGGTTCAAGACCACTCGCGTGCCTTTCAGACTGTCACAAGGCCAATTGCTGCACACACTAATGCGTTCCAATTCTTTTCCAGGCAGCCCGGGCACCTCGGCGAGCGAGTCGGCGAACCACGATCCTCGAACCTCGAGTCTCGATCCTCGCTCCTCGAACATCAATCCTCGAACCTCGATCCTCGAACCTCGATCCTCGAACCTGCCTCCTCGAACCTCGAGCCTCGAACCTCGACCCTCGAACCTGGCCTCGCGAAACTCGAACCTCGAACCTCGATGCTAGACCCTCGACCCTTGAACATCGAAGCTCGATCCTCCAACCTCGATCCTCCAACCTCGAACCTCGATCCTCTTGACGTGAGGGCCGGAACACCGCGGCGAGCAGGTCCGCGAACGTCGCCCCCGCGGCCAGCGTCTGCTCCTGCGCGGCGTTCTCTGCCTGGCACAGCGCGAGCCCGAACACGCGTCCGCAACCTCGGGGTGGCGAACCGCAGGGGGAGGCGACTCCATGGCACCAGGGATCCCGACTCCAAAAGATCTGTGATCTGGACGGTTTCCCCCGGGGCCGCAGGCGACCCGGGGAAAGGGAGGCGGAGGAGGAGGAGGAGGAGGAGGAGGAGGAGGAAATGGAGGAGGAGGAGAAGAAGGAGGGCTGGCCTCATTTCTGCGCTTCCGCTCGTTCCGAATCGTGCTCCCGCTGCAGCGATGGACTCATGTCTTTACTTCCGCTCGTTCCGAATCGTGCTCCCGCAGCAGCGCTGGCCTCATGTCTGCGCTTCCGCTCGTTCCGAATCGTGCTCCCGCTGCAGCGATGGCGTCATTATTTCCAGTGCCATGCCACGGCATGGTTTTTGGTCCTTCCAAATAGGCCCCAAATCTAAGAAATCGCCTCCCGAAGAAACGATCGGAAGTGATTACACACTCGGTGCCGATGCTTTGACTCAGAGGACCGCAGAAGCCCCCCCCCCCTCATCGGGGGGCGTCGCCTTGTCATGCTATGTCATGCTATGCGTTGATCTTCGACATCATGCTATGCAATGTAATGCTATGCCATGCTACGACATCCGATTGTGCGAATAGGGAGGAGATCTGCGCCATGGTAAGCGGTGGCAGGGAGGGGTAGGACGTCAGATATGCCGCGAGCGCACCTAGCTTGTCCCTCCTGCCTCCTTCCTCCTCCCATCTTCCCTCCTCCCTCCTCCCTCCTCCCTCCTCCCTCCTCCCTCCTCCCTCCTCTTCCTCCCCCTCCCCCTCCCGCTCCTTCCTCCTCCTGTTCCTCCCTCCTCCTCCTCCTCCTCCTCCTCCTCCTCATTATCCTCCTAACTCCTTCCTCCTCCTCCTCCCCTCCTCAGTTTCCTCCTCCTCTCTCCTCCTCCTCCTCCTCCTCCTCTCCTCCTCCTCCTCCTCCTCCTCCTCCTCCTCCTCCTCCTCCTCCTCCTCCTCCCCCTCCTCTTTCCCCCTAAAACTCTTCCTCCTCCTCCTCCTCCTGCTCCTGCGCCTGCTCCTGCTCCTCGCCCTCCTCTCCTCCCCTCCACCTCCTCCTCCTCCTCCTCCTCCTCTCCTCCTCCCCCTCCTCCTCCTCCTCCTCTCCTCCTCCTCCTCCGCCTCTTCTCTCCTCCTCTTCCTCCTCCTCCTCTTCCTCCTCCTCCATTCTCCTCCTCCTCCTCCTCCTCCTCCTCCTCCTCCCCTCCTCCTCCTCCTCCTCCTCCTCCTCCTCATTCTCCTCCTCCTTTCCTTCTCCTCCTCTCCTCCTGCTCCTGCTCGGCTGTCCTGCCCTCCTCCTCCTCGCCCTCGTCCGCCCTCCTCCGGTCGGGTGTTGCTAAAGTGCCCCAAGTGCCCCCCTGCCCAAGGTGCCCCAGGATTCCAAGGAGGCACCTAAAGGTGGAGTGTCTTTCCGAAAGGCTTAGGGCGGCCCGTCCTCCTCCCTCCTCCGCCTCCATCCTCCTCCTCTCATCTCCTCCTCCTCCTCCTCCTCCTCCTACTCCTCCTCCTCCTCCTCCTCCTCGTCCCTCTCCTCTCCTCCTCCTCCTCCCTCCCTCCCTCCCTCCCTCCCTCCCTCCCTCCCTCCCTCCCTCCCCCCTCCCTCCCCCCCTCCCTCCCTCCATCCACCCGCGGGGCGGATCGCACGCGCGTCGCCCTCTCCAAGGCCGCTGAAGAGGCTGGTCGCCCTCGGGAAAAAGAAAATCGCCCACGCGGCGGCCCTCTTGGCGAGAAGAAGGCGGCCGCTGGGCTACCTCGGCAGTTCAGCAAATCCCCCGAACATTACAAATGCAGCGATGCTGCTGAACGCAGCCCGGCGATAGGCCAGCAGGTCTCCGCAGCCGCCGCCACAGCCGCCGCAACCGCCGCCAGCGCCAAAACTACCGCCGCCACGGTCACCACAAACGGATGCGACCGCAACCATATCCACCGCGACGATTACGACCAACACCATTTACCGCCATCACCACCACCACGACCACCACGCTTCTCGCGATCACCACAACGACCGACACCAGCACGATCACCGACGTGACCACCACCAGCCCGCCCACCACCAGCGGCACGACCGCCGCCAACGCGACCAAGGCGACGAACGCGACCACGACCATGATCACCAACATGACCATTCCAGAAACACCCGCCCACTCCGCCCCCCCCCCCCCATTCCCCTGCCGGGCCGCCCTTGCCGCCGCGCCCGCATCGCGCCCCTGCCCCCCCCTCCTTCTCTCCTCGAAATCTTCTTCTTCCACCGCCAGCGGCGGGGCCGTTCGCGGAAGGCGGCGGCGCCGCTCGCGGCGACGCGCCGCGGCCGCGGAAGGGGGGCCGAAGGAGAAAGGAAAATGAAGAGGGACACGGGGTGGCAAGCGAAACAAAAACAAACACGAGAGAGGAGGGGGAGGGACAGACAGAGGGAGGCCGGTAGAAAGGGGAGGAGAAGGGGAGGAGAGAGGGAGACGAGGCAGGAGAGAGGACGAAGGAGGAGGAACGACAAAAGCGGAGGGACGACGAGGAAGGAAAAAGGAAATAACAGGGGCAAGCACCGCCCTTCCTGGCGCAATGGAGGACGCAGCCGCCGCCACTTGTGAACAGCGCAAGCACGGCGGGCCGACGGCCTTTGCGCATTGCTGCTCGGAGAAAAGCTACGGGCGGGCAAAGTCGCGACTGCGTCGCGCATGCGTCGCGCGTGCGTCGCGCGTGCGTCGCGCGGGCGTCGCGCGTGCGTCGCGCGCGTGGCGCGTGCGTCGCGCGTGCGCCGCGCGGGTCGATCGCGCGTCGTGCGCTGGCAGGGGTGCGTCGCGCGCGCGGGTCGGGGTGCGTCGCGCGCGCGTCGCGCGCGCGTCGCGCGGGCGTCGCTCGGGTCGTTCGCGCGTCGCTCGGGTCGTTCGCGCGTCGCGCGCGCGCGAAGGGCGCCGTGGGCCCCTGACGGCACGTGAACTGCACGGCCCGCTGGCGAAACAATCAAGGGATGCGCGCAGCAATCGTAGAAATAGCGAGACACGCACGTGAGAACTACGAACGCGAGGAGACCAATAGACGACATGGAGACGCAGCGCGCACGGGCTAATCCATTTCAAGCGCACGCCCCGTCAGATTTTGAACATCGGCCCGTCGCTGCAGCAATTTGGCGGCGTCTCGCCCGCCGACGCATTGGGCGGGAAAAAAAGGATGGAAGTGAGGCGAGGGAAGGGCGGGCGGAAATGGGAACGGACGGGCGAGGAGGGGGCGCGCGGGGGCGGCGCAGCGGCGGCGGGAGCGATGGAAGGCGATCGAAGGGGGGGCGGCGGGAGCGAGGAGGGCGAGAAGAATTTCCAGGAGGGTGGAAGGACAACGGGGGGCGAGTAGGGAGGCGGACAGGACGGCAGCCTGACACAAAATAACTGAATACAAATTTCGCAAACGGGACAAAATGCGCAGCGCGTTGGACGAGAAGAGGGGGGGGCAGGAGGATTGGCGCGAAACGACATGGGGGTGCGGAGCGCGATGCGACGGGGCGAAGTGGGGCCGCGTCGCGCGACGTGACGTCACCCCCACCGTGGCGCGACACGCGCAGCCCACAATCAACGCGAGGCGTCTTCGTCCTCAGGAACGGTTGGCGCCCCTGACAATGAGCACCAGCAAATCCTCTTGCGCCGAATTGGGAACAGAACGCGTTGGTGGACCGTCGAACTAGGAGTGCGCCGCGATCGCCAAAATGGCTGCTGGTGCACCGGCGTCGGAAACCTATACATCGCCAGTAAATTCCGAGGTCGCGCCATACGTCGCCCACGCACTCTGGGGGGCCGGGATTCGGGACAGAGACGCAAACCAGGGCCGGCGCACGGGCGACGCTCGGGCGACGCACTGAACGAAACTTAAGGGGGGGGGTCGCTTCACTGGGCCTTAACACTCCCGCCCCTCGTGCAGGCCCCCTCCCCCTCCTCCCGCGCGCGCCGCAGGCTCGCCCACAAGGGTGATAGTATTCGAATAGCCTGTCCCGCTGTAGGCGGTCGGGCCTGGCCCCTCGGTGGCCCCGCCGCCGCAGCTGCCGCTGCGCGCCGCTGTCCCTCGTCGTTTTGCCCGGCTCGATTGTCAGGTTATGTATTTTCTGCCGCGGGCTGGCCCACGCGCCATCCTTCTCGGCTGTGCGAGCGGCGCCCGGTCTCCTCGTGCCTGCTCGCTCGTGCTGGCGTGGGGCACTCGTGCCCAATTCCGCGGTGGCTGGGCCCAGTCGACCCTTACCTCAGGTGCTAGCCCATGCGGCTTCCTCTTTCACGGGCCCATGCTGTCCGTTGGCCCCTGGCGGCCAAGCGGGGCCAATACGGCTTTCGCTGCAGGCCAATACGGCTTGCTACCTTGCGGGCGCATATTGTCCGATGGCCCCTGGTGGCAAAGCGGGGCCAATACGGCTTTCGCTGGAGCGCTGGCCCATTCGGCCGCTGCTCACGTCGGCTGTGGGGCTCAGCTGGCTCCCACCTCTGGTACAAGCCAATGCGGCTTGCGGCGCGCGGGCGCATTCTGTCCGTCGGCCCCTCGTGGCCTTACGGGGCCAATACGGCTCTTGCTGGGGCGCGGGCCCAATCGGCCCCTGTGCTCGTCGTTCTGGGGCTCTTCGGATCCCACCGCCAGTGCAAGCCAATACGGATTGCTGTCTTAACAAGCGCATGCTGCCCGTCGGCCCCAGGTGGCCACGCGGGCCCAATGGGGCTGCGGCGCGGTCGTACACGCCGCGTTCTCTCGTCGTTGCGCTGCCAGCGTTCGACGCAGCAACTGCGGAGAGGTTAGCTGCGCGCGCGTACGCAAACGGGCCTCTTCGCGATGGCTGAAGTTGCGACCGAGACCCTTCGCGCTTTTCTCGCACGCGCCAACGGGGCGGACGCGCAGGACGGCCCCTGGTACGACTCTAGCGGCGCTGCGGGCCGGGAGCATCTCCTTGCCCTCAGAATTGGCCGGGGCCAAGTTCGAGGATTTCCGCTTCTAGGATCACGCGCTGGGCGGAGGGAAGAAGCGATGCGTCCGCCAAGCCATCAAGCTGGCCAGGCGCGAGAAGGCTGGCGCGCCCGCGTAGCGCGAATCGCAAGCGCGCGCTCGCTCGCACGCAGGGCGATAACAAGGAGCCGGCCACTGGGTCGGCCAGCGCGCATGCCAGCGCCGCCCTCCTCGCGTTCCTCCAAAAGAAAGACGAGGCTTCGCAACGCGCCAAAGCGCGCCCGCCGTCGCCTGTCGTCGCGCGCTTCGCGTCGCAGGCGCCTGCGGCCGCCCGCGTGGACATCCGCGCGGCGCTCGAAACGGCAAACCTAAAAGATTTGCCAGCGATCTCCTGCCCAGGCGCCGCCCGGCCTGTCGCGGCAGCACGCGCGCGCGCGCGCCACACCTTGCAGGCGTTGTCTCGCGGCGTAGCTCCGAGCTCGTCGACGAACTTGCCAGCTTTCTGGCAAAACTGAAGAAGCGCGGGATCGACAGAGCCTTCGTCTGCGCGAAGCTGTCCAAGTGGCTACCGCGCCGCCTCGCCGGGGCGCTTCGCGACGCCGACGAAGACGAGGCCAAACATTCGGAGGACTTGAAGAACCTGGCACCGGCGCGGCTCTCCCGCGTCGCCCGCGCCCGCGCCGCGCCCAGTCTCGTCGCGCGAGGCCATGGGAGCAAAGGCGACGCCCAAGCGCGTTATGCCTACGCTCAGCCAGCGGCACCTCGCGCAGAGTCGCCACGCGATCGGCGCCCACGCCACGGGCCAGCTCAGCCTCGCAGCCGCCGCCCACCGCGATGTCTGCATGGCGGCGGGCCTCGGGGCCGCCCGCCATAAGCGGCGGACGCGGCTCGCCGTCTATTACGACGAGCAGGCCCGGTTGGACTGGGCGGAGCGTTCGCGCTCTGGCGATTCCTGGTTCGAGGCCTGCGCGCGTTTTCACGTTCGCAAATCTTCGCGCCAGCCTTGTCGGTCGCGCGCAGGTGGAGCGCGCGGCGAAGCGCATGGGCCCCGCCATCTTGAGCCGCGCCGAGGAGGCCTACGATGCCGACGAGGCCGCGGCCAAGGCGGCGCCGTCCGAGTCGGGCCCCAAGGGCGCCTCCAAGAGCGCCCCCAAGGGCGGCATGGGCGCGGCCCAGCAGGGCTGGAGCGGCGCCTCCAAGGGCGGCAAGGGCGCCGCCCCGCAGAACTGGGGCGGGGGCGCGAGGCGCGCGCTCTGGGACGCGCAGAAATAGTGGGTTGCATGGCCCAAGCGCAGGTGGGAGGAGCCGCGCAGGCCGGCGACGCCCCCGCGCCCCGTGAAGCAGCAGCGCTAGAATGGCGCGTCCCTTGAAGCGGCCGCGCCCCTATTCGCGCGTCTGTATCGAACGTTATCCCGCAGTCGCTGCGATGCAGCGCAAGCCTTAGCGCGGGTTAACGCGGGCATGAGGCGCAAGTTTGTGGGGCCGTCTGAAGGCGGCGCGCGCGGACTGACGGCCGACAGTTCGGCTCGCGCGCTAGTGCACTCTCGTTCGGCTCGGCACAAGTGCTCCGCGGACTTTCTCGCGGCGCGCGCCGCCAGAGCCCCTTTTGACAGCCGACAGTTCGGCTCGCGCGCCATGGGATCTTGCGCGCGACGGCCTTTTCCGCGCGCTCTCGCACAGGACCGCGGTCAGCGCTTTCGCGGCGCGCCCGCACCCTACAACGTTCGTCTATCGCGTCTGTTTTACCATGTATGGGCGGCCGCCGCCGCCCCCGCCAGCGCCGCCCTCGAGCCGTATACCTGCGCCGCAAAGTCCACCGCGGGCGGATAAGGAATCCTTGCCTCGCCCACCGACTCCACCAACGAGGCGGCGCTCGCGGTCTCGCGGCGCCGCCGCGCCGCAGGCCCCGCGCCCATCTTACGCCCCGCTATGTTGTATTATCGCTATTGTTCTGCAGGCAGAAGTCGATTGGGCCGCTCGCGCGCCTCGTCAGAGCAGCCCAGACGACGCGGGGAAGCTACAGTTCGTCGTCGACGCGTGCCGCGAACAAACTGATTTCGAGCCAGCCGTCGACGTCAGCGCAGACGACTGGGCCGCAGTGGACTGAGCAAACGCGCGCAGCTCTGCCCAGATCAACGCAGAACGCGAGCGCCTCATTTGCGACATTGCAGCTGAGGCGCGGGCGCTGCACGAGCCAGGCGCGGTGGCCCAGTGGTTTGCAGGGGCCGACGCGGGAGCGCAAGGTCGCAACTGGCGTCGACGGCCCGTCGTTGGAGCCGCTCGCCGCCAGGGCCGATTTCCAAGGCGCCGCGCGCGTCGATTTCTTCCGCTGCGGCGCGCCAGCTGTAGGCCCGCTTCCGGTCTCGGGTAGCGGTGCCCCCGTGAAGCGTCCCGACGCGCAGCCGGTCTCTGCTGTGCTCGCGGGCGCCGCTCAAGCGAACCGCGCTTTGCTGGCGCCCCTCAAAGAGGACGCTCATTCGGCGACATTGCTTCAGCAGACTTTCAAAGAAGCGCGCATGGGACGCGTGACCCAGCCTGTCACGGCCAACCGAGCCGACCTCTGCACCAACAGTTTGTCGCCGCGTTTCGGGGTCGCGCAAGCGCCGCCCAATGGCGACATGCGCGTTCGGGCAGTAGACAATCTACTTCGCACAAAGGTGAACGGAAGCGCCTCGGCAGGCGAAAAGTTTCGCCCCGAGTCCGTGGACGCGCTGCATCTCGCGGCCAGGGCCGCGGCGCTGGGCACGCGCGAACGCATTGCGTTCAAAGCCGACATCGACGCCGCCTTCCGCGGGCTGCCCGCCATGCCAGTGCATCGCCGTTTTCTATTCGTCGCTTTCCTCGCGCAGGGCGTGGCCCATGTGGCACAGGACCTGGCCATGCCCTTCGGCGCCGTGGCGTCCGTGCGCGCGCGGGAAAGGTTCGGCGCGCTCATCTCGCACCTCGTGCGCCGCCTTCTGCACATTCCAAAGCTGCGCTTTGTCGATGACCTCTTCGGCGCCGAGCGCGCGGCCTGCGCCGAGCACGCGCCCGGGTGCATCGCGCGGCTCGCGCGCTGCATCCTCGGCCCTTCCGCGATCGCGGCGGATAAGGTCGCCGTGGGCACGCCGCCGTTTATCCTGGGCCGTCAACAAGTCCGCGCAGACCAAGGCGGCTTCTCGTGCTTCCCCTCGCCCGACAAGGGTAAAAAGTGGCGCGGTCGCATTCGCGACGCGCTCTCCTCGGGCGTCCTGCGGCCGGGGGGCGCGGCAAAGCTGGCGGGCGCCCTGGCGTGGGCATGCTCGGGCATGTTCCATCGCATAGGACGCGCTCTCATCTGACCCTTGTTCGCTCACTCGAAGCAGTGCGGCGCGTTCGTACAGCAACAGCTGCGCTCCGCGCTCGAATGGTGGGCGGATGCCCTCGCGCCGGAGCTCTGCGAGACCCGCGCCTCGGCACCAGGCCCGCGCGAGCCAGCGCAGCCCTTTGTCGACGCGCGCGGCACGCCGCCGCGCGCAGCGGCAGTGCTCTTCCTTGACGGGCAAGTTTCCTATTCTGACTGGGCCCCCACGAGAGCGCCCTGCGCCATTTCAAGAGGAGCGGCGACGCACAAATCATGTCCCTCGAGCCCTTAGCGATTGCGTTTGGCATTCCCACGTCCAGCAGCGCGCTCGCGGGCAGGCGCGCGCGCCTCCGGTCTGACAACGCCGGCGCCGAGGCTGCCGCGCGGAAAGGCGCCTCCAAGGAGTGGGACTATACGTGTCTCATAAATTCGCCGCGGCTGCAGGCTGCGCAATTGCGCGTCGCGCTCCACGTCGACCGCGCCCCTTCTACTTTAAACATTTCCGATTTGCCGTCGCGGGAGCAGCTGGCTCCTTCGAAATCGGTGCTTCTCACGTTCAAACGCATCTTAGCGAAGCATTCTGGGAGCCCGCGGCCTGGGCGCCCCCATCCGCAGCGCGGGCGCCGCTGCGCCGCGCGCGAGCAGCTGTCGGCCGACAGCTCGGCCCGCGCGCCCAATCGTCCTTCGTCGGGGCCGGGCAAGGCCCAGGGGCGCGCGCACCTTTGCGATTCCTTCGTTTCCGTTGTTGCACCTGCGCGGGGCGCGCGTCGCCATGTCGCTACAAGCGCGCTCGGCCAGAGCTCGGCGGCAGAGGTTCTGCTCGGCGCGCGACGCTCGTCGAGCGACTATGGCCGGACACGCTGCTTCCACGCGCGTCTTCCAAAGAAAAAGCCGCCAGCCAAGGCAGGCGCGAACCTGCGCGGTTTGACGCGATCGTGGCGGCGCTCGCCGCCGAAAGCGCGTCGCGCCCGTCTGCGCTCGCCGGGGCGCACTTCAAAGATTTCCAATTCAGGGGGGCGGGCCTCGATGGCGATCAGGAGCGTTGCATTCAGGACATCGCAATCGCGACGCGCGACGAGGCTCACGCACTGCGCGTCGCGCCCCGCCCGCATCGCGCCTGCGCGCGCGCAGGCAGCGGCAGGAGCCCAGAGGCCGGCACCGGCGCGGGCGCCGGCCGTCAGGGGCGCGGCCGTCGACGCGCTCCTCGAGTTAAGGGTCGTGGAGGCACAGGGCGCTCGCCCCCCGCAGCGCGGCGGGGGCCCGCGCGCGGTGCTCCGCAGTCTTCGCCGGCGGCTCGACAGCCAGGAAGGGCCTGCGAGCGTTGCAGAGTGGCTGTCTTCGGCGCGCGCAGCGGCCATCCTGGGCGCATGTCCGCGCTGCATCGCCTCTTCCAAAAGCGGCGCGGCAGCATGGTTCGCGTTTGCGCGCGAGGCTCTAGCGCTGCACGGTCCCGAGCTGCCGCCGTCCGCTGACGGGCAGCTCGCATGGCCACTGCTAACCAGACCTTTTCTAATTATATCTCGCACGTCAAGCTTGCTTGTCAGGTTTGCGGTCTCCCGGTTGACGTTTTTTCGCGCTACGCCTCTTCGCCGCGCAAAATGCGCGATTCGCAAGCGCGGCGCCTTCCTGCCCCGGGCACGTCTGTTCATCCGGGAGGACGCACTTTGCGCGCTGCTGCTTAAGCGAGCAAATGCGCGGCAGGAGTCCGCCGTCTTTGCGCAGTTCTCTCTCGTCACGTACGTGTTTCTGCTGCGCCCCCCCTCGGAGGCCCCGGGCATTTCGTTCGACGGCGTCGCCTTTCGCCAGGGCGCAGAGGCTTCCCTCATATTGCGCGATGACCTCCCGCAGGTCAAATTGGCGCGTCGCAAGAACAAGCAATTCGGTTCCGCGCTGCAGCGCGCGTGCTGGCGCGCTCGTTGCACGGGGACGTGCCCTGTGCACGCGCTTGGCGCCTGGTTCGCGGGTCTGCCCGTGGGCCCCCGGCCTTTCTCGGACATTAGCGCGGCGGGCTCGCTGAGGACGCTGCGCTTTTTCCTCGCCCAGCTCGGCGTCAAGGACGCGGCGCTCTATCGCACTCACGACTTGAGGCGCGGCCGCGCATTGGACCTTCAGCAGAGGGGAGGTACCTCGCGCGAGATCCTTCAGGCGGGCGAATGGTCCTCGCCCGCCCTCTTGTCGCACCTCGACATGACGCAGCTTGAACTTGGCGCCGCGGTCGAGGCGCAACTGGCCGAGTCTGAGGACGACCTCGGCTAAGCACTGGCGACCCAGGCGTCGCGCGCCGCCCTCGTGCGCTCAAGCCCATCGGCGCGCATCACATCATCGCGGCGCCGCCGCGCGCGTCACCCGCGTTCTCAAGGGGCGCGCGCGCGCGCCGCGAGCGTCGCCGCCGCGCGGTGCACCAGCGCGCATCGGCTATAATACTTGCATCCCTGGCGCCCCGCGCGTCGGCTCTGTATGGCGCCGCCAGGCCGGGCGGCGCGGGGGCGCCGCACCCCTTGTCAAGTGGGTGCAGGCGCCTTCGGGCGCGCGAGGCTGCAGGCGCAGCTGAAATTTGTGGTGGGCGCACAACGCCATCGGGAGCGCGCGCGCCACTGCGCCGCGCTGCGCGCGGGCACAAATTTCGCGCCCGCGACTCGCCCGCGCGCAGGCGACCGAGCTGCGCGCGCGGGCCGCCCCCCGCTTCCTTGCGCCTCGCGGCGCGCAGCCCCACGCGAAGGGCTCGCGCGCGCGAGGGCGGCGTCGGCATGCGTTGCGCCGCGCGCGGGCCCCACGAGAAGGACCCGCGCGCACGGCGCGCCGGCTTTGCACGCTTCTCGCATTGCGTTTTGCGCTGCGCTGCGCGAAGCCCCACGATAAGGGCCCGCGCGTTCACGGCGTGTTTACTCTGCTTTCTTCTCGCATTGTGTTATTCGCTCCTCGCACGCTCGCCGCGGGGGCCCCGTCGGTGCGGATCGCGGCGCGCCTCGAGGTTGCGCGGTTTGCAGGCTTTGTCGCTTGCATTCCGCTTGCGACGGCGCTCGCGTCCTGCCGTCGCTTGCGGCGCGCGCGCGCTTTCGCCCCGCCCTCCCGGCGCCCCGCGCGTCGGCTCTGTCTGGCACCGCCAGGCTGGACGGCGCGGGGGCGCCGCACCCCTTGTCAAGTGGGTGCAGGCACCTTCGGGTGCGGGGGGCTGCAGGCGCAGCTGAAATTTGTGGAGTCAAGCCTGTGCGTGAGTCTCCTCTGGGCTTTCTCCTGAGGTTCTTGGGCGAGGCGAGCTCCTGCCAGGGGGGCAATGACCTCTCTTCCGGGGCTGGCAATAGCCCGGCCCTGTCCGCCGGGCCCACCAGCAGCCTGGTCAGCGCCTCCCGGCAAGCCGCGGCGAGGGGCAGGCCCGAGGTCTCGAGGTCTTCCAGCTCCGCCAGCCCCGTGCGATCTCGGACGCCCGCCAAGCTCCGCGCCCAGGAGGCGGCCCAGGCGGCGGGCGCGAGCTCCTCCTGGCTGCGGAAGCCTCGGCCGCCCAGCCGCGGCGGCAGGCGGCAGCGCGCGCGCTGCTCGGGCGCCAGCGGGTCCAGCCGCGCCAGCTCCCAGAAGCCTCCAGGAGCGCGCCGTCGTAGGCCGCGGCCGCGCCCCGGGAGCAAGCCGGCGGGTTGGCGCGCAGCAGGTGCGTTAGCTTGCCCGTGCCGCAGTGCCGGAGGAGGAGCCCGGCCGCCTGGGTCGCCGGGAGGTGCGGCGAGGCCTGCGTGGGGAGTTGGGCGAGCTTCTCCAGCCGCGCAGCCGCTCTCTCGGTGGTCTCGGCACAGCGCGCCGCGGCGTAGGCGTCGCTCCCTCCTCCTCCTCCTCCTCCTCCTCCCCCTCCTCCTCCTCCTCTTCTTCCTCCTCCTCCTCCTCCTCCTCCTCCTCCTCCTCTCCTCCTCCTCCTCCTCCTCCTCCTCCTCCTCCTCCTCACTCCTCCTCCTCCTCCTCCTCCTCCTCCTCCTCCTCCTCCTCCTCCGCCCTCCTCCTCCTCCTCCTCCTCCTCTCCTCCTCCTCCTCCTCCTCCTCCTCCTCCTCCTCCTCCTCCTCCTCCTCCTCCTCCTCCTCCTCCTCCTCTCCTCCTCCTCCTCCTCCTCCTCCCTCCTCCTCCTCCTCCTCCTCCTCCTCCTCCTCCTCCTCCCTCCTCTCTTCCTCCTCCTCCTCCTCCTCCTCCTCCTCCTCCTCCTCCTCCTCCTCCTCCTCCTCCTCCTCCTCCTCCTCCTCCCCTCATCATCCTCGTTTTCCTCCTCCTCCTCCTCCTCCTCCTCCACCTCCTCTTCCTCCTCCTCCTCCTCCTCCTCTTCCTCCTCCTCCTCCTCTTGCTCCTCCTCCTCCTCCTCCTCCTCCTCCACTCCTCCTCCTCCTTCCCCTCCTCCTCCTCCTCCTCCTCCTCCTCCTCCTCCTCCTCCTCCTCCTCCTCCTCCCTCCTCCTCCTCCTCCTCCTCCTCCTCCTCCTCTTCCTCCTCCTCCTCTTCCTCCCCTCCCCCTCATCCTCATGCTCATCCTCATCCTCATCCTCATCCTTCCCCTCCCCCTCCCCGTCCCCTCTCCGCCTCCCCCTCCCCCTCCCCTTCCCCCTCCCCCTTCCCCCTCCCCCTCCGCCTCCCCCTCCCCCTCCTCCTCCCCCTCCTGTTTTCCTCCTCCTCCCTCCTCCTCCTCCTCTCCTCCTCCTGCTCCTCCTCATTTCCTCTTTTCCTCCTCCTCCTCCTTCTCCTCCTCCTCCTTTTCCTCCTCCTCCTCCTCCTTCTCCTCCTCCTCTTCCACCTCTTTTTTCTCCTCCATTCGCTGTGCGTATCAATACATATCCCTGTCGCACCCCGAAACCAGTCGAAATGCGGGGTTGGGCTTTTCGCCTGACTTCCTCACCACTAATGACCCTGATGAGTAAACATTGACAACAGCTTCACATATAGAGGAGGGTGGCTCACAAAATGTGGCTCTCGCATTAGCGCCGCGCACATTCGATTTAAACATGAAAAATAGCTTTAAGGATTGAGGGCGAGTGGTTTTCAGAAGTGGCGCTCGTTTTAGCGCCGCGCACATTCGTTTGGAAAATGAGCAAGGCTTTCACGGATTGAGGGCGGGTGGTTGTCAAAATCTCGCTCTCGTCTTAGCGCCGCGCACATTGCACAGTGCACATTGCTCTCGTCTTGGAACATGTGCTTGCACTACACGACTTGAGAGCGGCTGGTTTTCAAAGTCTCTCGCCACAACACCGCACATGGTCATTTAAACATGTTCAAAAGCTTCACGGGTTGAGGGCGGTTCGTTTTCAAAATGTGGCTCTGGCCCAAGCGCCGCGCACATTCGTTCGAAACTCTTGCGAGAGCTTCACGGGTTCAGGGCGGGTGGTTTTCAAAATGTGGTTACCGCATGCGCGCCAGGCACATTCGCTTTGAAAATGTGCAAGGATGTCACGGATTGAGGGCGGGTGGTTTTCAAAAAGCGGCTATCGCCTTAGCGCCGCGCGCATTCGATTGTAAACAATTGCAAGAACTTTGCGGATTGAGGGTCGCTGGTGTTCCAGATGTGCCTCTCGCCTTAACGCAGCGCGCATTCATTTTACATCGTTGCAAGAGCTTCACGGGTTGAGGGCTGTCCGTGTTCAAACTAGAGCTCTCGCCTTAGCGCCACGCAGATTCGCTCGAAACTTTTGCAAGACTTTCACGGATTGAGGGCGGATGGTTTTCAACGTGTGGCTATCGCCTTAGCGCCGCGCACATTCATTCGAAAACCGTTGCAATTGCTTCACGGGTTCAGGGCGGGTGGTTGTCAAAATGTGCTTCGCGCCCTAGCGCCGCGCACATTCGTTTAAACATTTGCAAGAAGTTCACTGGTTCTCATGGTTAGCGTGCCAGGGGTGGTGTGCTGGAACGACTCAGGGCTGACAGGGCGCAACGGTTACGTTGATTCGCAGGGCTGACGTCCCAGGAATGGCACTCTGGCACGATTTAAGATCGCCAAGGCGTAACAATCAGGTTAACTCGTGACGTCGAAGTCCCGCCATTGTTATTTCAGCACGTTTGAAGATGTTCACACGGTTGTCCCCCCAACGCGGCAATTCCCTCAGTGCAAACGACCCTTGTGAGGGGCCTGTGAAGAGGAATCTTGGAGGGAGGGTGTACTTGAACATCGCTGGGGAGTCTTAGGTTTGCACTGGCCCTCCTGCTCCTCCTCTTCTTCCTCCTCATGCTCCTCCTCCATCTCCTCCTCACCGCGCGGACGAAGACGATGTCGGGATCACGACCCGCCCCAATGCAGACTGCTCGTCGGAATTGCGATATTCCTACACTCAGCCTTTTCCCTGCTGCGTTGTTGCACAAGCACGGTGGCGCGGTTTGCCACAGGCAGGTGGATATGGGTCAGATCGTGAGTTGTCAGCTCCACTGCTCGCGAAAGAATCCCACCCTCCCACCCGCTCCTTGATAGGCCAATCCCAAGTGCACACGAGTGCAACTAATGGTTGGCACTTGCTCCCGCGCCTCTGCGGCGCGCGGAGCGACCAGCTGGCCTGGCACAACTAATATGGCCGCGATGGTGCTTACCAATGGGAACTTCCCAGCGCGTCTAAAGGGCCGCGACATTTCAGTGCGGGTCGGTGACTCAGGCGGGAGCGGTGCCATGATGATGCTGACAACGGCGGCAAAGATGATAGTAGCGATGGTGTTGGCGATGATGACGATGACGATGACGATGATGATGATGATGATGATAAGGAGGAGGAGGAGGAGGAGGAGGAGGAGGATAACGACGGCAAAACCAATGACAGTGCCGATGCGGGTGATGGTGAGGAAGTGCGCGCGCCAAAGTTCAAGAAACCTGGCCTCTCTGATGTTGAAAGCTGCTTGAATTTGATATGTTGTTGAAGTGATCTATTTTGTGCACATTGCACACGCACTGCAACGCCAAGTTCTGTGAATAATCGTGTGTGCCCATGAGGAGATGGACTCATGCACGAAATCTTTGTGCCTCTAACGGAAGCAACCCGACGGCTTCAACTGCCTCAACTGGCCATTTTACACGCACTGCTACAGAAAGTTCTTTCCAAAATCGCGTGCGCCCTTAGGGACATGGACCCATGCACAAAATTGTGGCGCCACCAACGAAAGCAATGCGACGGCTTCAGCTGCGGCAACTGGCTGCTTATATTGCTGGGCAGGAATGCCCGCTAGAAGATTCAAGCCTCTGTCAAGCGCAGAGGCAAATATGAACAAATTTGCTACATGTGCTCGGCTGACCTGCTTTGCATGGGCACATCTCAGCCTAAAGCTGAACGTGTGACAGTCCCGGCCCATGAAAACGATGAGGCTCTCCTCTTCCTCATGCGCCCTCCACTCCCCCCCTCTCCAGGCAAAGACAACGGCCCCGTCGCGTGGCAAGTCGAGTCAAACTCGACAATGCGCTAAGCCAGACACCGGCGTGGGTGAGGACCGCGCAGGGCTGATTCCCGAAACCCAGTGCGCATGGCGAACCAAGGGCAGCAAAACTACCGACGGAGGTAGAGGAAGAGAGGGAGGTGTCCATTGAAGGAGGAGGGAGAACGAGGAATATGAAAGGACATGCACGCCCAAGCTGAAGAGCGTGCAGGGCGACCAAAAAGGCTGGCGCATGTCCATCCTTCAGGCACTTACGCCTTCGGGGACCCACCAAGCAAGCTACACATTGTTGCTTTCCTACAACACTACGATTGCGCCGCTGGAGCTGGAACTGCTTGTTACTGTTTGCGCACACAGGCGCACAGAGAACTAACTCATCCAATAACGACCTCGGTCAAACTCAGATTGATCCAATGTGCGTCGATTTGGACAAAGATGTTCGGCCCTTGTCCCACCGGAGTCCCACCGGACAGCCGATAAATTCTCTCCTCCGCCTCCTCCACCTCCTCCTCGCGTCCACAAGGAACACGCTCCAATACGGTGATCCTTGCTTTGGCCGCGCAATAAAAGTATAACCGGAGTGCAGTATCCCTAAACAAGGATTTTACACCCACTGCGGTTTCCAAGGTCGATTGCGTGCCCGCCCAGTGCAGGCTGGCATTTCATGTTAGAACATGATAACACGAGGGACGCGGGAAGAGGGAAGAGGGAGGCGGGAGAAGGAATGAGAGAGGTTGTGATTGGAACCCCTGTGCTACGAAACATCTTAGGCAGAACGGACCAGACCATTTCGCGCGCAACATCTTCGAGCTTCGCATTGTGAAGATGGCTCAAGCGAAACGGGCCGGACCACCTCGCGAGCGGCATCTTGGAAATCAGTATTGGAAGGATGTCTCAAACGAAACGGGCCTGACGACATCTCGCACACGTTCTGACAAGTCCACGTTACACTCGCTTCCCGTTAGATCCTCTTCTGCAACTCCCTTCCTTCGCCCTCCTCCTCCTCCTCCTCCTCCTGCCTGCTCACTCATCCACATCATCCTCCTCCTTCTCCCTTCCATCTCCTCCTCCTTCTCCTCCTCCTCCTCCACCTCCTCTTCATCCCGAGCGGCATCTCGGAGCCCAAAGTTGCGAGGATGTCTCCAGCGTAACGGGCTGGACCACCTCGCGCGCAGCATCTCGGACCCCAGAGTTGCGACGATGTCTCGGGAGAAACGTGGTGCGAGGAAGTCTCAGGCGAAACGGGCCGGACCACCTCGAGCGCGGCGTCTCAGAGCTCCGAGTTGCGGGGGCCTCCTGGGGCCTCCTGGGGCCTCCTGGGGACCTCCTGGGGATTCCTCCTGGGCCTCCTGTGGCCTCCTGGACCCCACCTGGGGCTTCCTGAAGCCTCTTGGGGCTCCCAGGGGGGGAGATCTAACATGTTGCCGTCTGGGCCCCCAAAATGGGGGCCACGAGGGAGAAAAATCAACGAATCGACACCGGATGTGGATTAACTTGACACGTGCTGGTAGGGGGCCTCCTGGGGCCTCCTGGGAGCCTCCTGGGAATCTCCTGGGGCCTGTCCTGGGCGTCCTGCGGCCTCCTGAAGCTCTCTGGGGCCTCCTGGGGCTCCCAGGGTCTCAAGGGGGATATGTAACATGTGGTCTTCTGGGCCCCAAGGCTGGACCACCTCTTGCGCGGCATCTGGGAGCTCAGAATTGCGAGAATGTCTTGTGCGAAACGGGCCGGACCACCTTGCGCACGGCATCTCGGAGCTCAGAGTTGCGAGGATGTCTCAGGTGAAACATGCTGGATCACGTCGCGCGCGGCATCTCCGAGGTCAGAGTTGCGAGGATGTCTCAGGCGAAATTGGCTGGACTACCTCTTGCGCGGCAGCTCAGAGCTCAGAGTCTCAAGGATGTCTCAAGCGAAACGGGCCAGACCACCTCGCGCGCGACATCTCAGAGCTCAGAGTTTCGAGGACGTCTCAGACAAAACGGGCCGGACCACCTCTCGCGCGGCATCTCGGAATGCAAATGTGCGAAGATGTCTCAAGTGAAAAGGGCCGGACCACCTCTTGGGCGGCATCTCGGGGCTCAGAGTTTGGAGGATGTCTCAATCGAAATGGGCCGGACCACCTCTCGCGCGGCATCAGAGAGCGCAGAGTTGCGAGGATGTCTCAAGCAAAACGAGCCGGACCACCTCGCGCACGGCATATCAGGGCTCAGAATTTGGAGGATGTCTCAAGCGAAGCGGGCCGGACCACCTCTTGCGCGGCATCTCGGAGCCCAGAGTTTCGAGGATGTCTCAAGCGAAATGGGCTGGACCACCTCTTGCGCGGCATCTCAGAACTAAAACTTGCGAGGAAGTCTCAAGCGAAACGGGCCGGACCACCTCGCGCACGGCATCTCAGAGTTCAGAGTTTGGAGGATGTCTCAGGCGATACGGGCCGGGCCACCTCTCGCGCGACACCTGGGAGCTCAGAGTTTGAAGGATGTCTCCGGCGAAACGAGCCGGACCACCTCTCGCGCGGCATCTCGGAGCCCAGAGTTTCGAGGATATCTCAGGCGAAACGGGCCGGACCACCTCTTGCGCGGCATCTGGGAGCTCAGAGTTTGGAGGATGTCTCACGCGAAACGCCCTATCCTGGACAACTCGGAAACGAGAGTTGCTAGGATGTCTCAAGCGAAACGACCAGGACCACCAATTTTTTTGGAGGACGTCTCTGCTTTGGATTCCCTCGGCCGGAGTTACCCCGCTCTGCAAGCTGTTCGGGGAGAAACGATGCAAATTCATATAAAACGTGCACTGCTAACCTGCAGTTCGAGAAGTGAGGCGATCGGACCAGAGGGTAGCGCATCAGCGTTGGAGGGGGATTTTCTAGGATACGCACTCGGAGGCCGATCCTCTCATGAGCACGCCCTTGACCCTCAGATTACTGACGCTGTAGATGGACTGGCTGAGACTGTTGGTGCCGTCGTTGCACTGGACATTGGTGAAGAACTCCGAGCTTAGCGGGACAAAACCGTTGAACTGGGAGGACTCGATGGCCGAGCCGAACGTGGTCATGTTTCCCACGAGGGCGTCCAGGGTGGCCTGGGTGACCGGATTCCCGCCGCCAAAGACTTCCTGCCGCCCGATCAGCACTCCGCTCTCGGCGTTGCCCTGCATCTGCAAAAACTTGACCGTCATACTCCCGTCCGCGGCAAAACTGGCGTTGATGGTGAATGGGTGCGCGCTGTCGATGCCAGACGTCGTCACGGGAGTTGGTGGGGTCGTTGCGGGGAGCTGCTGGCAGCTGCTCGGAGGGTCCGGCGCCGGGGTGAAGAACTGGTTGTTGTTGCAGCCGAACTGGTTGCACGGATCCGGGCCAGGATAGTCTCCTGGATTATCTGGGGAGAAGGTGAACGTGGAGTGCCACGTAGTCGCGAAGGCCAGCTTGCTGTTGGTCTCGATGATGTCCATCTCCGGGCAGAATGAGTTGGGGACTAGGTTTGCAGGCGTCTGCGGCTGCGCCGAGAACTCTCCTTGGCCGTCGCAGTACTGAGTAGCAGCACCAGCAATTGTCCGCGGCCTTCCGTCGTAGTCCCCAGAGCCGGTCTGCGGGAAGACGGTATAGAGATTCGGGTTGGGACCCTGCATGCCACCAGTCTGGAGGCCGACGATCGTCTGGGACAAATCCATATCGAAAGCGATCCAGCCATTCAACAGGTTCCATACGCCTCTGGAGCTGACCCGCGCAAGCCCTGTGGTCGTCCAGCCCTGGTCTCTCAGCTCGACGGACCCGCTGGGGTTGGCGGGGGTCCCCGCGCCCCCCTGGGCGTCGAAGTCGACCCGGAGCTCGGCGGCCCTCGGGCAGTACTCGCGCGCACCTGTTTGCGAGGGCGCATCAGGGGGGGGGGGCGCAGGAGTGGCTGGCGCGATCTTGTAGTTGTTCCAGCACGCGTTGGGCTCTTGATTGCATTCGCCCCTCCAGAGGTAGCACGCGCCGGTGAACGCGCTGCCACCGGATGCGCACTGAGATGGCAGGCCGCTCTGGTAGCCGAAGCCCACGCAGCCACCAACGTCTTCGCAGACCTTCCCACAGGCTCCAGCAGATGCCTGGAAGGAAGGCTCGCCCAGGATGATCTCGGCAAAGTTGCTGCAGCCACGACCTGCGCCGTTCAGTTCGAACGGGCCCGACGGCTCCGTGTAACTCTCCAGCGCGTAGTGGTCCCAGCAAGCGTTGCCCTGCATGGAGCACACGCCCTTGTACAGGTAGCACGACCTTGCGCCAGGGCCACGTCCGGAGACGCAGTCGTCGGCCTGATAGCCGAACTCCACGCAGCCCGCGTCCCTGTGCGCAAGGCACTGGAGACCACAGTCGTCCGCATTGCTGATGCCCGAGAGCCTTGTCAGGAGGATGTCCCTCCAGTTGCTGCACCCCTGCCCCTTGTCTGGAGCCGACCACACCGTTGGCTCGGCGTTGTCCAGGAAGAAGTTGTCCCAGCAGTCGTTCTTCTCTTTGGAACAGGTGAAGGGCCCCCAGCGGTAGCACGACCCGACGCCAGACGAACTTGTGCCGCCGCTGCACACTGGGGGGTTCGCGTCCTCGAAGTTGAAGCCGGTGCAGCCAGGGCTGTACCTGCAAGACGTCGCGCAGGCAGAGTAGGTGGGCATGACACTCTTCGGGCCGATCTGGATGGCGTTCCAGTTGGAGCAACCGGTGTTATCGTACACGGTCCAGTCTTCGACGTGGTTGCCACTTGTCCCGACCATGGCGGGTTTCTCCAGTCCAACCCGAGATTCGATGTCACTGCGAGCCTTCTCCGCAACTCTCAGCCCCCAGGCAGCACACGCCAACACACCCGAGCAAACCACGACGCCCAGCGAGGCCTTCTGCAGCCAGCTCCTCGTCACGGAGCGGCTCGGCTCCTCGCCCTGGCTCCGCGTCAGGGCGCGCTGCGCCTCCTCGAGAGTGCCGACGAGGCACTCCTCATCGTGGTGAGGGTGGAAAGACATCCTGGATGCGCTTGCCGAGGAAAGCCGAAACCACTTATGCGCGCTGCGATCAAGTCGGAAACTCTGAGAGGATCGGAACTCGAGAATACAGCGCTTGAGCCAAAAATGGCTACGGATTGTTGAAGTGATATATCTTGTAAAACAAATGGTGTTGAATCCATTTCGACACACGCGCGCGCGGCGGCACGCGCGCGTAGCCCGCGTGGTGTTCGTTGACACGGATTCGGGCACCCGGCGCACGCTAGATTAGCGCAGATGCACACCGTGGTGAGATGATAATGCGGGTTCTGGACGAGATTGCTACAAACATGTGTTCCTATGAGTTCAGCGAGTGCGCGCGGGCAGAAACGCTGCAGACTTTGTGTTATGAAAAGACGTGTGTGCTTGATGCCTTGTGTGTTGAGATGCTTGCAGGACGCAAGCGTGTGGCATGATATCAACATGTGCGCGCGCGTGCGGACTTCGCTGCAATGTGCGCAAGAGAGCCTTGCAATGTTATGAGATGAACGACTGCGCGCAGAGTATCATTTGACAGGGGCGAGTGGGGAGGGCGATACCAGCATGGCTGGGATATGGGCAACTGACGATTTGGGATACTGATTCGGGGCTCAACCTTAACGGTGTTTGTCGTTTTCGTTTTGTTTCCCCTCTTTTTGTCTTCAATCCGCCCTTACAGCAAAACGAAGTGGAAACGAAAACGGCCCACGAACTCGCCAAAAAACCGTTTAGGTCCAGCCCTGGACTGACTTGCACTTTGTCGCGCCCCATCTAGGAACGACAACCCCGAGGGAGAAGGGTGGCAGCGTCAATGCTTGCAAGGCGAATTGAGCAGTGCAGGCTAAGCGGTGCAAGCCAATGCTGCTCGGGGTGGGCGCACGGGGCGCCCACGAGGCGCCCGCGATCTGGCGAGACGCCAACGAGGCGAAACCCCCGGAGGCCCACCAGGCGCACGGGGCGCCCACGAGGCGCCCACGAGCGGGCACCGGGCGCCGAGGCGGCGGATCCCCGGGGAACCCACCCGGCGCAAGAGGCGCCCACGAGCGGGCACGGGCTCCGGCGTGGCGAAGACCCCGGGCAGCCCGTCCAGGCACGTCAGAAAACCGACTACGAACTCCTTTGCGCAGGCAGTGCTGCCGGGGGAAGGGCCCACTCCGCGGAGTCCCGTGCAACTGCAGCGACGCGGAGGGGGTCGCGCTCATCCCTGGCCATCTTCGGGGGAGAGGGGAGAGTAGTACGCATGTCGAACAGCTGTGGAGGAGCAGTGGGACATGAAAAGAGGGATGAGGGATGAGGGCGGAAGGTGGAAGGTGGAGGGGACGACGACTCGACGACGTCGTCGTCGGGTCGTCGTCGTCGTCGTCGTCCTCAGCGTCGGCGTCGTCGTCGTCGTCGTCATCGTCGTCGTCGTCGTCGAGCGGTCATCGTAGTCGTCGTCGTCGTCGTCGTGGTCGTGGTCGTCGCCGTCGCCTTCGACGTTTTCAACGTCGTCGCCGTCGGCGTCCTCCACCGATTATCACTGCTACGCACCAAAGACGCTCCTGCTTCGGCAACTTCCGTAGCAGACAAACTGGGAATCTAAGCGCCCCCGCCGAGCAAGAGCTTCACATCTGCTTCATAAAAACCTTGCAGAGATACTAACTGGATGCCTACCTGGTCGGCCTGGGTGGCCCTTTCGGCCATTCCAGTGCGCCCTAGCGCCTCGACGTCGGACTTAAACACGTCACCCAATGCACCAACACAGAGCCACGTCTCCTCAGTCAGTCTGCGAAATTCACGAAATTCAAGAACGGGTGATTGCGTCGCCGATGTGGGTTCAGATGTAGACTCGCTTGGCTCGGTCTCGTCGCAGATCACCAACGCGGAGTACAAGGAGCCTACCGAATTGTTGCACACGAGGCCCGCAAGTCTCACCGCGGAATACACCAAAGCCGCCCACTTCCAGCTCTTGCAGATAACTACGATGCCGCCCAAGAGGAGAGACCGCTCGTGGTCCACTGCCCCTCCGCCAACATACATGTAGACTACGTTCTTGCTATTGTCCTTGATGGCTGTGGCTATGCGTCCGGACTGGCAGGCCTTGTTGAACCAAAGGTCCCCGTCTTCTTCTATGGCCAGCATTTTATGCAGTTCTCTGCTCACGCGCGCATGCAACACGAGGTCCTTCTCCAGCACGAACGACAGACACCAGGCCAGGCTGCAGAGTGCTGCTATAGCGCTCTCGACCTCCAGACCAGCGTGAGCATGAAGGAATGGGAGGCAGAGGCGCGTCACGCCTTTGCCTGCTTCGGAGCTCACCTCTGCGGTGGCGCACGGCAGCAACAAATGGCCGAACGTCATGGCTGGCATCCAATCCATCAAGTCCACACCGCGGCTCACCTTGTCGCGCATCTTCTGCACGCCCCATCGCTCGGCTGCCGCTCCATGGCCCAAATTCCGAAGCGACCTGGTGGACTCGCGCACGAATTGCGCCAGAGAGGTGCCTGCGCCAGCTGCTTGCGCTAGGACATCATCGAAGGATGTGTAGTCGCTGCGTCCCTGGCCGAGGGTCGGCAAGTTTGGAATCTGCTTCCGCTCCAGCTTCCACCACACATCATAAGCGATGTCATGCACACGACGAGCAACATCATGCCGAAGCCAAACCGCAAAGCAGTCGTGATACGACGCTCGTATATTCTGGCGGTCCTCGAGAATGCCCCACGGCAGGTTGTTCTCCCCGATGCGTTTGTTCCTGCGCTTCGCGTACTCGGAGCAAAACTCGCCCTTGGACCCACCGCCGACATACTCATGGCGAGCCTCGCGGGGCATTCCTGGATGCCCGAAAGGTTGTACTTCTACCCACATGCAAGTCTTCATCACCCCGCGCGTCACGTTGATATACTCTTGGTTCAAGTTCCTCTGCGTCCCAGCGCGTTGGTCCTGAGCACCCACTGCGCGACGATGCCGCACGCAGTGAACTATAGGGACGCTCTCCCCCCTCACATTCAAAGGGAGCGACACTTGCACGACCCCTGGGCCCAGAGTTGAGTCATCGAAAGCAGCTTGCATCAGGCAACGCAGCGGGATTGCTGACCGGCTCAGAGGCACGATGATCAGCACCGTTGGTCGTGGGAAAGCTTGCCCCTCCCGCTGAAGATTCCTGTGCACACACAAATCTGCGGCAACGGCGTGGCATAAACATTCGAACAAGAGAGGGTGCCAACCGACTTCATCACCGCCCTGCACTGGGCTCCTCCACCACAGGCCGCCGTCGTAGAATACGTGCTGCAATCTGGTGTCACGAGCGACAGCGGAGTCAGAAGCAAAAGTGTTCGCGAACTCAAAACAGTGCGCCACGTAGTTGCACACGTCCTTGCTGCACCTTTTGCAAACGTCGAGAACTGCATTCTCGGCCTTTTGGCACCATTCGCACCACGGACGGGCCTCAGGGACGGCCACGCTTCCTGTCAGAGCAGACGGCGTGGGCTGACCTACGCTCACTGCCAACGCGGTGCAATCCTCGCCATCACCTTCCAGGCCATGCGGAGCGAAGGGCAGCGCGCCGACCGCGCTGCCAGAGCTGAAGGTGGAGCGGGAACGCCGGCCACCGACATTTTCCACTCTCTGATGCTGGTCCCCCACCATGAGCAATGTCTGTACAGACACGTTCGCCAAAGCAGCTACCACCTGGGAAACGTCGTAGGACTCAAACTCTTCCATGCAGAACAAGCTGATCTCCAGGCGATCCAACAAACGGTTTAGGGATCCTTTAATGTCTCCCGCCCGCCACTTGACGAAATAATCCATTGTTGACACGATGAGATAACCGTTGGTGCCTTCTTTGATGACGTCCCCCCAGAGCTCCGCCCTTCTCCGCTTGATGGCGAAGATCTGTAGCATGTGCTGGCGAGCAAAATCGCGGAACTCCTCCAGCGCCGCGAACTCAGCGTCCCCAACCACGACAGAACAGGCCGCTGGCAAGTCCTTCCATGAGATGCGGAACTCCATGATACTCTGAAAAGCAGGACGCAACTGCAAGGCTTCCAGCTCTTGCACCTGTGCGCGCAGAAAGTGCAGCTGCTCATGCACCAAGTCCGCAACCTTATTTTCCCATGTGTTCAACGCCCCAGGGGCATCTGAAGGTCGCCCAAGCCAAACAACTCGGGGCCCGAAATCATCCGCCACAAACACCTCGTCTAGGAAATCCGGACCTTGCAATATAGAGTCACGCAGATTACGCGAAGGAGTCACGATCACCACTGCGCCATTCTGTCTGTCGACGTGGTCCAACGCTGCCTCGACCAGCAAAGCCAGAAGTAGCAACTTTCCAGTACCTGCGTAAGCCTGGATCATTAAGTGATGATTGTCCGAGGCGTTGATGGTGTCCACGCATCGCTTCTGATCGTCCGACAGCTGAATGCGGCGCCTGCGCAATACCGACTGGAGGAAGGGAGACGATGGAGAGACTCCGTTCTTAAGCACATTTCCCACTGCGACTGACGATCCTGACCAAGGCTGCAGCATGGAAAAGGCAGCCCGCAGAGCGCCGAGCCCAAGAGTATTCTCCGCAGTAGCGCTGCGAACAAGAGCAGCGTGCTGGTATACTCGGTTGCCAACTCATTCAAGGATAACGCCGAGATGCTCTCCCTCTTCGTCCACCTCTGGCTCCAGAGTGATGCGAGTAGCGTAATCTTTCCTCGGCGCAGCCGTTACGACATGGAGCGTTCCGCTCCGGTAGGCTGCTTCCAGGAAATCTGGGCTAACGTGCGGGATAGCAATGCGAATGTCTCGACAGCCTGCGCTAAGCGCATTGCCCTGGATGCCCATGTTCGACAGTGCGCGCGTACTTATCATCCACAGCATGCGATGCTTGTCAGTTGCGAAGTCGCCGTCGGAGTCTACGCGCCAACGGGCATCCCTGTCAGTGAACGTGTTCATGTTGCACACGATGGAAGCACAACCGAGGTTGTCCTCGTGAACCTTCAGACGCACCACATCTTCGTTGCGAACAGACCCCGCCCGCAGTTCGCACAGCAGCTTGCCCTTCGCAGCATGCAGCAGCGCCGGCGCGACCTCTGACTCTAGGTTGAACCTGGTCTTGCGAGCCACGCTGCTGGGCCCCAAGCCGCAACAGTCGACGGACACGTGCACGGCGAACTTCTCCAAGCGGGCGCAACTGCACCCCCGAGCCACGATATCTGCGGGCGCAAACACCGTGTGACCGCAAGCTTTCCAGGCAGTGCTGGGGCGCTCCGGAGGAGGCAGCTCCTTCGTGCCTAACTGAGCGACGAGTTTCCTCATGCAGTTCAGCTCACCGCTGCCATCCTGCCTCGGCCTCTTGGTAGTGTGAGCGAACTTGTTCGCGAGGGCCTGCTCCGCGAACCCTATTGCTCTCACGGCGTTCTGTTTTATTCGCTGAACTAGCTCTGGCGGCAGGCAATCCGCAATGTCTGCTGGGCGACGGCGGTACGGCGACGATCGGTCGTTGCCAAAAGAAGGAGGAATGACCACCTCCTCCTCGGCACGTACAGCCACCCAAAACTTCAAGACTGCCTTGCCGGGCAACGTACTGTGGATGACGGCAGCCTCGCCACGCGGTAACCATGCGCCACGAACTGCAAGAATGACACGCGGAGTCTCTGACGCATCTGGAAATCGGCAGGCGGCACGACCCTTCAGCAAGCGATTCGACCCGTTCCGAGACGGATGAGCGCAGCTACATTCTGCATCTTGACTTCCCGACGGAACGCCGCCATCGAGCGATGATCCAAACGTGTCCACCATGAACTCCTCGAAATCCTTGCCCTCGCCCTGCTCGCTCCAAGGGGCCCCCGTTGCTAGCAAGGCTACCAGGGCGTACGGGCACCTCTCCATGCCGACCGCAAGGAAAGCTGGAGGGCGGAAGCGTTTGCTGATAGGCGGAGCTAAGCTCACAGCCACACTGCAACGCTGTGAGCCAGAATGGCAACAGCGACGATTACGCTGGAGCACCTATGGATTTGGGCCAATCATGAGGCCCTTGATGACCTCGTGGCAATTCTTCGGAGCCTCCTGGGGCCTCACGCGAGTGCTGCACACTCGGAAATTCTACCAGCGGTTTCCCCCAAGCCTGCAGAACCCGAAGCCGCGCCATCTCGATCCGCATTCCTTCTGGACTTTCTTGGGGCGTTCTTGAAGCCCTCGTACGAGATGTATAAGCCGCTTGGGCCCTCCTGGGCCTTGGGCCGTCTTGGAACGAACTGACGAACCTCAAACGCCGTCAAGCAGCGTCGGGAAGCGAAGACAGCGACAAGACCAAAAGCGTTGCGCTCCCGCGGACGGTATCATCACACCACGAACGTGAGAGCCCGCGCGCGCGCACCACAAGAACTCCGATAACGAGAAGGAGGAGAAGGACGAGGGGCGGAACGACCGATTCAAATTCTACCAGGGGTCACCTGTGAATAGTGGTTACAGATAATGTCTCATATTGTTTGTCACGACGGGCTGCGCTATGCTCATTCTTCCACCAACTTGCGGGCATGGAGACGCATGGGGCTCACTAGCAGGGTGACCAGACTTTGCCATTAGAGCGACGTTACAGATGCGCTGGTACAGCGCTCTCACGACTCACACGCAAGGAGGCGCCCGAACGACTCAGACCAGGACGAAGGTCCCGAACGACTCACACCGCGGGGAGCCCGAACGACTCACACACAAGGAGGGGCCCGCACGACTCCCACCAAGACGAAAAGGCCCGAACGACTCACACCACGAGGAGCCCCAACGACTCACACGCAAGGAGGGGCCCGAACGACTCACACCAGGACGAGGAGCCCGAACGACTCACACCAAAAGAGCCCGAACTAGTCCCACGCGAGGAGGGGCCCGAACGACTCACACCAAGAGGGGGGGGCCCGAACGACTAACGCCGCGAGGAGACTGAACGACTCACGCACAAGGAGGGGCCCGAACAACTCACACCAGGACGAAGGGCCCAAACGACTCACACCACGAGGAGCCCGAACGACTCACACAGAAGGAGGGGCCCGAAAGACTCACGCCAGGGCGAGGGGCCCGAACGACTAACACCACGAAGAACCCGAACGACTCACACACAAGGAGGGGCCCGAACGACTCACACCACGACGAGGGGCCCGAACGACTCACTCCAGGAGGATCCCGAACGACTCACACACACGGAGAGGCCCGAACGAATCCCACTAGGCCGAGAAGCCCGAACTACTCACGCCACGAGGAGCCCGAACGACTCACACACAAGGAGGAGCCCGAACGACTCACACCAGGACGACGGGCCCGGACGACTGACACCACGAGGAGCCCGAACGACTCACACACAAGGAAGGGCCCGAACGACTCACACCAGGACGAAGAGCCCGAACGACTCACACCAGGAGGATCCAAAATGTGTCTCACACCACGAAACACCCGAACGACTCACACATAAGGAGGGGCCCGAACGACTCACACCAGGACGAGGCGCCCGAACTTGTCACACCCCGAGGAGCCCGAACGACTCCCACACAAGGAGGGGCCCCAACGACTCACACCAGGACGAACGGCCCGAACGACGCACAGAAAACTCCAGAAGCATGCGCACACGAACGAACGGCCCGAACGATTCCTAGAACACCCCCCCAGAAAACAAGCGACCCGAACGAGGGAGAGTGGGCCCGCCCTTCAGGCAAAACGTGGGGAATCGTCGAGATCGTTGTCGAGGGAAGGCGAACGCGGCGGGGGGGATGCTGATAGTCACCTCCCCCCCCGTGAACCGCCAGCCCCCAAAAAAAGAGTGGGCCGCCCGGGCGTTTATACAATACGCCAAAATGGAACATTCCTGCAGGCCGCCTCTGCAGGACTTGCGGCGCAGCCCCTCACGCATCCGCGCTGCGGGTGCGCCAGCGGGCGCGGGGGGGCGGCGGCGTCCTCCTCCCCCCCCACCATCATAGCGATGATGATAATGATGAGCAGCCTACGATGATGAGGCCCTGGGCCCCGCCACAGAGTCCCAGGCCCCGCCCCAGGCCGCGGGCCAGGCCCCCTTTCCCCATCGACTCTCAACTGCGTCCGTGTTATATATATATATATGCATATATACATATATATATATATATATATAAATCACTTGCCGGCCTCCAACCCTCAGGCGACGGTAGACGACCGATAGCGCGCATGCATTTTCCCACGGGCAGTGAGCAACGCTCTCGAACTCTGAGGTGGATGACCACACATGTGTGAAGCGCCGTCTTGGCGCGCAGATCAGGCATGCACAGCTGGGCCCGGGGGGGGAAAGGAAGGAGAGGGGGGGGGGTCAGAAAAAGAAACTTGAGCCAAGAGTCACCAGATCAGGAGGCTCTTGCGAACATGACAACTCTGCACAACACCGGTGACCTTCTGTCTCTTCCAACCGACTTGGAAAGGTCACCGGTCACATGCATGCATTGACCAAAATCTCCTGCTCTCAGGAGGCTCAGGCAAACATGATACCTCAACAAGTTGATAAATCACTTGCCGGCCTCCAACCCTCAGGCGACGGTAGACGATCGATAGCGCGCATGCATTTTCCCACGGGCAGTGAGCAACGCTCTCGAACTCTGAGGTGGATGACCACACATGTGTGAAGCGCCGTCTTGGCGCGCAGATCAGGCACGCACAGCTGGGCCCACGCCCATATGATGAACGGGGAGGGTGGGCTGGGAGCACTAATCATTTTGCACAGCTCATTGGCGCTGGGACTAGGGCGCGCTCGGCATCAGGATCGGCGCATTCACGATGCGGCGGGCCGTGGCGAACAGTTCACGACGCCGCGGCGCGGGCGGCCTGGGGGCCTGCTGAGCTTCCCGCCGGGAGCCTGGGCGCCACCGCGCCCTCGATGATCCCCTGCAGGTTCTCGTCGGCCCACTCGCAGAACAGCTTGGCGTCGCGCGGCAGCGCGTGGAGCAGCTTCTGCACTTGCCCCGCCTTGGCGTACCTTCGCGCCGAAACCCCCGACAGCCAGCGCCCCCGGGCCATGATCTCCGAGAGCTCCCTCGCCTTTGTGAGGAGGTCTCCGGACGCCCCTCCGTGTCGCAGCTGGTAGAGGCACAGCCCAGGCAGCCCGAGGAGCGTCGCGGCGGCTCTGAACTTGCTGACTGCCAGACCCGCCTCGACCGACAGGAGCAGCTCCTCGCCCGCCCGGCGCCCTGCTGCTTTCTCCAGGGCAGGGCCCGCCCAGCTCGGCGAGTCCAAGGCAATCGTGTCGTCGAAAGTCCCCGTCTTGCTGAGCACGTAGTCTTCCTGCGGCGCCACCACGATGGACCAGTGGTCGAGGGCCGACTGCTGGCCGCGGCGGCGCTTCCGGCCCACAGGAGCGACCAGGTCCTTCACTTTTAGGCCTCGCGCCTCTCCCGGCCGGAGGTAAGCGACCCAGGACATCAGTACCATCAACGCCAGGTCGTGGAGGCCCCAGAACTTGAGGACAGTCACGAGGCCCGCCATCACGAGCCTCGGGATCGGGGCCCTCGACCGAGGGGGCCGTTTCTTCCTGAAGCCCTTCAGCGCCCTGGTCACTCTCGGCATGACGTTGACACCTGGCACCGAGAACATGCGGTGCTTGACAGCTGCGACCACCTTCTCGGCGTCCCCGTACTCGTTCCCCTCCTCTAACAGCACGTCCAGGCAATCCAGGAGGAGGTTCGACAGGGCCGAGGCGGTGGACGGGAGAGGCTCCTTGACCTCGTTTGCGACCCATCTGCGGAACGCGTCGAAGTAGGTCTCGTACTGCAACGTGCAGCTGTCGCCGAGGGCGGCGGCCTCGCACGCCGATCTCATCCCTCGCGAGGCCAGACGCTGTGGGGGGGCCGACCCGCGGACCACCAGCCTGCTCTGCCCGGCGCGCCTGGCGGCCGTCGGCCCCTTTCCCCGGCCTCCCGCGGCTCTCCGGCGACCAGGGCCCGCGGCCGTCGAGGTGCCCCCGCCAGCCGCGTTCTGGACGGCCGGCAGCGCGACGACTCGCAGCAGCCCGCTCGAAGAGGCGGGATGGCTCATCGCTCGGGTTCCACTCTGACGGGATCCACCGCGCCGAGCAGCTCAGGTTGGCCGCGAGCTGAATGGCTGCGGACCTGCGACAAACCTGCAAGAATCCAAAGCTCGTGGCTCTGCCTTTCGTGAGGGCCAGCGCGAGCCCGTAGTTGTCGACCAGGAAGAGCCCGCGGGCCCCGTGACATTCAGGATAGCGGGCAACGCGACGCAGGGCCCACAGGAAAGCCCTCCCCTCCAAGACACCGATGTACTCGCAGTAGCGAAACCTCCCCGCATACACAGTCTTCCAGTGGCCCTTCTGGCAGACCTCGAAAGGGACCTCGGGGAAACCCTAGCGCTCAATCCATCGCCCATCAGCTGGTACGGACCCATCCGGATCGACAGTACGAGGATCTACCACCGCGTCAAATTCTCCCAGAGCCCGGGCCCGAGGGGCCCATTCTGAAGGTTGTAGACGCCGAAATCTCCACCTCTCGTTCCACCGCCCGACGTCCCCGACTTCCCTGCTGGAGAGGAGCCTCTGACAGGCCCCGTACCCAGACTTGCACGCGTCGGTAGCCCAGACTTCGCCAGCCCAGCCCAACGACATGTCGGAGGAGAGGACGGGGAGGACGGCCGCCATGAGCCAGAACTCATACTGGACGGAGGCCCAGAGGTCAATATGGTTTTTTCCGGCGACTCTGGTGAATTCGTAGCAAGCTCGGAGGATGCTGAGAGCCGGCCGACGGAAGATGGCCGCAGAGACAAAATGCCCGATGAGCGCCTCAACCTGCTCTCCCGAGGCCCGCTTCTGGGAGGCCATCCAGAGCAAGGCCCCTCTGATGAGCCACGTGCGGTCGATGCTCCGCCGCACGGTCGCGGGTTCGCCCCCGACCGAGGCCCCCAAGACGGTGCCCAGCGGCTCGGCCTCGGTGATGTCGTGCATCTGGAACCCAGCGTCCTGGAAGCCCTTCAGGATGCGGTCCCGGACGCCGAGGACCCTGTCCGCAGAAAGTCCGAAGACCGTGACGTTGTCGCAGTAGGGCAGGGCGATCGGGCCGGTGTCCAAGGGCGGCACCGGCCAGGAGCCGACCACCGTTTGCTCGGCCGCGATTCCAGCCTGCCGGAGGATGCCAACGTGGACCTGCTGGATCAGCCAGAAAGCCCAGGTCCAGCCCATGGGCACGACCGCGAGCACGGGGAACACCCAGTCGGCGCCGTCGAGGTTCTTGCCCCAGATGTCCACCTCGAACCCGATCGAGGCGGCCTCGCTCCTCGAGATGCGCTGCATCGCGAATGTAGACCGACAGCTCCGGGCTGAGGCCGCACTGGTAGAAGCAGTTCATCACGTCGGCCTGGGCCGTGTACAACGTCTCGCCCTCTGGGACCTCGAGCTGGGCGAGATTCTCCGCGGCCCCGATTTCCATCTCGGGGCACCTCCGGAAGTTGAGGTTGGTCTGGCGACAGTCGAGCACCAGACGCTGCTGGTTCTTCTTTTTCTTGACGAAGAAAGGGCGGCAGCTGCCCTTCTTGCTGCGCGAGGCTCCGATCAAGCCCGCGGCAGCCATCCGGGCAAGGAAGGAGATGTAGAGGGAGCGGTCGGCCCTGAGCCTCTCGTCGAAGTAGGGGGCGACCTGGGGCCTGCTCGGCCTCAACGTCATCCTCTGGCCTGTCCGAGAGCATCAAGTCCTCAAAATTGCGGACCACCTCGCTGAGACGAGGTGGGAGGACGTCCGCGAGCGGCACCGGGGGCGACGAGCCGTCGGGCAACGAGACCTTCGAGCCATCGCGCGGCACCACTGCGCTGCCGTCACCGTGATAATCGAGACGATGCCCGAGAAGCTCTCGCGAGGCTTCCTCAGGCGTAGGCACAGGTATTGAAGGTGTAGCTGAGAAGATCGTCCGAAGGATATGCCTGTGAGCCGCCGCCAGCGCATCGTTGATGGCGCTGGCAGGTGCCGTCTCGCAGCCGCACAGGGCGTTCAGCGCCTCCACGGCCGCGCTGGAGCCCCTCCAAACAGCTGCGCGGTGCCCAGCGCGTCGAGCTGCGACGCGCGACCGCCCCGGTGGCCCAGGTGGGGCAGCCCACGGGGCCGGCGGTATGGGAAAAAGATCACCCGGACGAGGCTGATGGGTCTTGCTCGGCTCTCGGGGAGGGCGAGCGAAGTCCTTCCAAGTCCCGCGGGCGCGCAGACAGGTCCAGCGGCCATTAGAGGGCTGGGGCCCGCCACGGACCATATCATCCCCAGCCCCGCGTCTCTTCTTCATGACTTATTGGCGGAATCGTCATTGCCGGACTTTCCGCCTTTCTTCGCTTCTCGTGCTTTGCGTTTTTCCTTGTCGATAGCGGCCTGCTTGCCCATCTCGCTGGCCACGTGCTGCCGCAGCGAGGGGGCCATGCCAGCGCCGCCCTTGCGCTCCTCGATGCCGAGGTAGTGCCCCCAGCCGTCCCAGCTCGGATTATGCGGGTTGTCCGCGTGCACCTCCTCGATGAGCTGCTTCCTCCTGAACAGCAGCTCCGCCATGCCCAGGTTCTTGAGGTTGAGCCCGTCCTCGGTCGCGCCGATCTGCAGCGCCTTCGCGAGGACCTGGTGCTCGTACACCGAGCGGTCGTGAGGCTTGACGCCTGACTCCGCTACCCACTTGTCGCGCTCATGCACGAGGCCCCCTCCGCCCCCGCGCGCCGTCCTCTCGACGAGGTAGCCGCCAGTGCGCGGGCCGGCGAGCGAGTACTTCACGTTAGGGTCCTCGATCATCTCAGCGGCGCACTCCGCGAAGGCGCGGGGGCCTCCCCGTCGGGTCGACCGAGATGGCACGCCTGTCGATGGCCAGCTCGGTCTGCCGCTGCATCACATATTGATCGATGTCGGTCCCCGCCGCCAGGAGCCTGAAGGCGCGCGTCCGCCCGTTGAAGCCCAGGAAAGCCCGGGAGTCGACGACGTGGATCCCGGCGGGCGCCTGCACCTCGAACCCGATGCTGAAGCCGGCGGCGGGCTCGTCCAGCACCCAGGCGCCCCCGACCCCGGCGATCCTGCGCACCGCGGGGGCCGCCGCGGCGGCCGCGGGCGCCGCGGCCGCCGGCGCCACGGGCGCCGCTGCCGCAGCGCCAGCCGCGGCAGCGGGGGCGGCCAGAGGCGGGGCTGCCGCGACCGCTGGCACGACGGCAGCAGCTGCCGCACTGCCCGCTGGCAAGACGGCCGCGGGCGCGGCCCCAGCAGCCCCCGCAACCGGCGCGCCTGGTGGCGCCGCGGCCGGGAGCCCTGTCGCCGTGAGCTCGGCCGCCCCAACCTGCTGTCCCTCCGCGAGGAGTTGTTGCTGCTGGGAGGCAGTCGGCCGGGGGCTGAACGCGCGCACCCGGTCGACCCCCATGACGGCCGCGCCTGGCGCCGCCGGGAATCGGATGCCCGTGAGGTCCGGGTTCTGGGCGTCCAACTGCTCCACGAAGATGTCGTAGTCTGGAGAGCACACCACATGCTCGTCGCCTTGCATGTGAAACAAAATCAGCCTTTCGTGCCAAAGGTCATCGTCGTAACGCACAAGCACCACATCACCAGGTCTCAAAGCCATCCCTTACCTGGCCCTGTCCTCGGAGTGAGAGAGCTCGCCGCGCCCGAAGGTGAGACGGGACCTTGACCTTGACCGGCCGTTCGTTCGCCGGCGCCTCGTCGTCTAGCGCTGGCCTCCTGGAGGCGCAGACCCACCGGCCCAGCGACACCAGCACCCCCAGCGTGAACCCCACGACGCCCGCGAGGATCGCGAGGAGGAAGGGGGGCGCCCCCTCCGGGCAGGGAGGGCGGACCGGGCACGTCGGGCAGGGCACCGCCTGCAAGTGCTCAGGCCCACACCGCCCGAGCTGCTCGCGGAGGACCTCGAGGGCCCCGCTGCCGGGCTCGGGCCCGGAGAACTCGCAGTGGCAGGTGGCGCGGGACTCCCCGCCCCCGTTCCAGAAACGTTCCGCCAGGACGCCGGAGACCCAGCCGAGGGCGGCTTGCATCCGCGGCCGGACTCGGAGACCAAGATGTCAGAAAAAGAAACTTGAGCCAAGAGTCACCGGATCACGAGGCTCTTGCGAACATGACAACTCTGCACAACACCGGTGACCTTCTGCCCCTTCCAACCGACTTGGAAAGGTCACCGGTCACATGCGTGCATTGACCAAAATCTCCTGCTCCCAGGAGGCTCAGGCAAACATGATACCTCAACAAGTTGATATATATATATGTATATATGTACATATATATATACACTTAAACATAAATATATATATATATATACGTCTACACACAATACATGGGGCAGATATACATATATGCATCTAGCAATCAGTCAGCGGAGCCCCGACGCCGCCCAGAGCCGCCCAGCTGCCAGCAGCCAAGACGGCCGCCCGGAGCGAGAGGCAGGGTCGTCGTCGTCGTCGTCGTCGCCGTCGTCGCCGTCTAGGACTACTGACTCTAACACAAAACTTGAGAGAAGACCGCACACGATTCAACATGACACAAAACAATCAAGACAACGTGCGACTCAAGGATCGCCATCGGACTGTAGTGTCCATTGTCAGCCGTTATACACTTAGAAACCCCGCGGTAACCCTTGAACAAATCTGAAGCTTGAGCCAGACAACCTTGTATAGTAGTATACCCTGAAGATCGAGGATCCCTGCGCCACGGTGGCGGGCTAGGCCGCAGGCCCCTGGATATCCTGAGGCAGGATACGCCGAAAGCCAGTACATAGACTGTGGCGGGATAGGCCGACACTCATGTAGATAGCCTGGAGCCCTTGAATACCTGCAAGCCCTCTCAGGACACCTTACTCCTGCAAGGATTCGGAGAGCCTTATGCGCGCTGCAATGTTTCTCCGTTTTTCCATAAGACAAGGCGGTCCAATTCAGCCAACACGCTGCGTGACGCTCGACGCGTCTACTGCACACGAGCGCGGCAGACGAAACTTGGAAGTTCGACTGCCAGGCCTCGCCAGGGCCCGATCGACGCCCAAAGGAAAAACGGCGGGCCCCCTCACCCCCTTGGGAAGGGGGGGGGAACAAGGTTCAAATTCAGTGCATGTCTTTCTGTGCTTTGTTATTGTGTGTATATGTGTATGATTTGTGAGTGCTTCTGTTTTGAATGTATGTGTGTATATGTATGGGGGGGGAGTGAATGCCCTAATGTCGCAACGTGGTTGGATCGTGCTTATAAAACCTCGAGGGTGGCGCGTTTCTGGGACATCCCGCGGCGGCCGCCGTGCCTGCATGTCCCCGAGCGTGAGCCGCCACGACGACCTGCTGCCACGGAAGCGGGGCCAATGGAGGAGGGCGCGGCATGCGTCACAGCAAAAAATGGCGAGCCCGTAGCCGTGATGGGCCATGTGCACTAGTCGCGCAACGCAACCACATCGTGCCAAAAGCACGATGGGCGCGTGCGTTCCGCTCGCAAGGAAAGTCACCATTGACGTCGCGGTCGTCGTCGTCGTTGTCTCGACGTCGTCGTCGTCCTGTTGTCGTCGTCGTCGTCGTCGTCGTCGTCGTGGTGGGCTGAGCTACGCTCGCTGCCCTCGCGGTGTAGGCCTCGCCATCACGTTCCAGGCCATGCGGACCGAAGTGCAGCGCGCCGACCGCACCGTCGAAGCTCAAGGTGGTGCGAGAATGCCGACGACCGACATTCTCCACGCTCGCTCCAAGGAGACCCCGTGGCGAGCAAGAGTACAAAAGCGTACGGGCGGTTCTCCATGCCAGCCGCAAAAATGTTGCTATTAGGCGGAAGCGATTACTGGTAGGCGGAGCGAAGCTCACAGCCACACTGAAATACTGTGAGCCAGAATGGCAACAACGACGACGCTGGTCGGGAGAAATCGCTGGACTCGACGACGAACGCCCTCTGTCTTGCCTCCCAACTCCTTCCCTCCCTCCTCCTCCTCCGACTCGCCCTCCTCCGGCTCCCCCACCAGGAGGCTGTACAAGGAGGGAAAAGGAAATAGGAGCAGAGGATATATGCAAAAGCAGGCATACACACGCTTGCACCAAACGACTGACGGCATGCTTCGCTGGGATTGCTGTTCGGAGATACAACTACTACTACTACTACTACTACTACTACTACTACTACTACTACTACTACTACGAATACTAATACTACTACTACTACTACTACTACTACTACTACTACTACTACTACTACTACTACTACGACTACTACTACTACTACTACAACTACTTTTACTACGGCTACTACTACTACTACTACTACTACTACTGCTACTACTACTATTACTACTACTAATAATAATAATTCGACTTCTACTACTACTATTACTACTACTACTACTACTGCTACTACTACTACTACTACTACTACTACTACGACTACTACTACTACTACTACTACTACTACTACTACTACTACTACGACTACTACTACGACTACTACTACTACTACTACTACTACTACTACTACTACTACTACTACTACTACTACTACTACTACTTACTACTACTACTACTACTACTTACTACTACTACTACTACTACTACTACTACTACTACTACTACTACTACTACTACTACTACTACTACTACTACTACTACTACTACTGCTACTGCTACTAGTACTACTACGAGCACTACTACTTCTACGACGACGGCTGCCACTGCTACTGCTAGTAACTACTACTACTACTACTACTACTTACTACTACTACTACTACTACTACACTGCTACTGCTACTACTAGTACTACTACATAGCTACTAGTACTAGTACTACTACTACTACTACTACTACTACTACTACTACTACTACTACTACTACTACTACTACTACTACTACTACTACTACTACTACTACTATACTACTACTACTACTACTACTACTACTACTACTACTACTACTACTACTACTACTACTACTACTACTACTACTACTACTACTACTACTACTACTACTACTACTACTACTACTACTACTACTACTACTACTACTACTACTACTACTACTACTACTACTACTACTACTACTACTACTACTACTACTACGACTCCAACTACGAAGGGCCCGAACAACTCGCACGCGGGCGAGGTGCCCAAACGCCTCATCTCACAAGGAGGATGTACAAGGAGGCGGGAGGAAGGAAGAACAGGAGAGATATGCGGGGCCAAGCGGACACACGCCTGAAAAAAACACAACTGTCGGCATGTTTCGCGAGAATTGCTGCTGTGAGATGGGCTGGTGGGGATACGCGAAGCGTAAAGAATTTATGTCATACCGTTTTTAGCTCACTGAAGCAACCCCCGACCGGTTCGTTGCCCCCGGACGGCCCCGGAACGCCGCCGCGGCGTCGCCCGCCGGCGACAGCGAGGGCCGCAGCGTGCCGGCGGGCGTGGAGGACCACGCGCCGGCGGCGGAGGCGGCCGCCCGCCCGAACTCGTTGAAGAACTCGCGGCGGGGGCCGCCCGCGTCCTCGGCGGCCTCGCCGGCGAAGCCCACCTATCGGGCATGGACAGACCCCCCTTCAGCAAAACGTAGTTTAGTGAAGACGACCTGAGGCCCAAAACCTGGCGGGCGCAGGCCTAGAAAATGACGGCCGCGGCGCCCTCTCGAGAACCGAAAACGGACGATTCGCTAATCGACGTGTCACTGTTGGGGGTTCTGTCCACCCCCGAACCTGGATGGATAAGCAGAACCTGATATTGCCACGAACCCCGACCTTGGAGGACAAGTGGGCGCGAAAACAGAACAGCAAAGAAGAGGATGCCTGCAGCGCGCATTACGTTGGTTCCCGCGTTGTCCGTTTGACGCTGTGAGGGTTTGTCGAGGCGCCTCCAGCCGTCCCGGGGTCTTGTCGGGGCTGTCCCAGTGCTCTCTTGGACGTTTCGGGGGGTTTGCTGGAGGCCTCTCGAGGCCTCTTGGGGCCTCTTGGGGGCCTGTTGGGGGTCTCCTGGGGGCCATCTGGGCTCCTGGGGGGCTCTTTGGGCGGGGAGCTCGAAATGTCAGTCCCCGCGCCCGGCGGCCACACGTGGAACACATCGTGGCGTCAACGGCCAACATTATTCTAAGATGTTCGCTGCCGTGCGCAGCAATCAAAATCAATTAAAGGCCTGGGGAGGGCCAGAGGCCGCTGGCCAACGACCACCATTCCTGTGAGATGTGCACTGACAAGCGAAGAATTGAAGTACACATGTGTAATTGGAGTGGAGCATACAAAGTGATGGTCGTCAACTGCGGGACAGCCCCTCCCGGCCATACGTGGGCGACGAGGATAGTCTTCTAAGGGAAAACCTGCGTTGTCGTCGATCCTCCCCTATAGGCCGGCCGCCATGGTCCACGGACCAGGGGGTCTCAGGGCCTCTTCCGTCGTCATTCGCCATCGACACCGTCGTCCCTACTCCTACACGAATGCCTGATGTACTATCGGAGGTGAGGGGGTGAGATCGAAGTGGAACGGAGAGCCCCCCTACCGGGAAATCGATTTCGGTTTCGTGTTCGTGCGTGCCGTGCGTGCGGGCGAGGCGAAGCTGCGTGGGCGGGCGAGAGAAAGTCTCCTGTGGCTGAGGCGCGGCCGGACCAAATGATTCCCTTCCGGGCGGCCGGGGCCCGTGTGGCTGAGGCGCGGCCGGACCAAATGTCTCCCTTCCGGGCGGCCGGGGCCCCGCGGTGTCCCGCCGGTGTCCCGCTGGTGTCCCGTGTGGCTGAGGCGCGGCCGGACGAAATGATTCCCTTCCGGGCGGCCGGGGCCCCGCGGTGTCCCGCCGGTGTCCCGCTGGACGATGTTGATGTTTTGTTTTGATGATCGATAGTGAGATCGGTAGTGATATCGATTGTGAGATCGAACGTGAGATCGAATGTCAGATCGCTTGTGAGATCGATTGTGAGATCGACTGTGATACCGAATGTGAGATCGATAATGAGATCGATAGTGAAATCGACTGTGAGACCGAATGGGATATCGATTGTGAGATCGATTTTGATATCGATAGTGAGATCGATAGTGAGATCGATAGTGAGATCGATTGTGGATTATATTGTGAGATCGATCGTCAGATCGATTGTGAGATCGATCGATTGAGTTAGTAGTGAGATCACTATCGGTAATGAGATCGGTAGTGATTTCGATAGTGAGATCGATGATGAGACCGAATGTGAGATCGATTGTGAGTTCGATATTGATATCGATAGTGAGATCGATAGTGACATCGGTAATGAGATCGGTCGTGAATTCGCTAGAGAGATCGATAGTGAGGCCGAATGCGAGATCGATTGTGAGATCGATTGTGATATCGATAGTGAGATCGATAGTGAGACCGAATGTGAGATCGATAATGAGATCGATAATGGGTTTGATAGCGAGATCGATAGTCGGATCGAATGCGAGATCGATTGTGATATCGATTGTGAGATCAATAGCGAAACCGAATGTGAGATCGATTGTGGGATCGATTGTGAGATTGATTGTGAGATCGATAGTCAGATCGATTGTGAGATCTATCGACTGAGATCGATTGTGAGATCGGTAGTGAATTCGATAGTGAGATCAAACGAGCGCGACGTTGGTCCCTCCCCCCCCCTCACCTCCTTATCACCCGAAGGGTGGTCTATGCGGTATGTATACGTCGTTGTCCGTAGCCACCTGTCGTCAATGATGTTGTACTCGATGGTTCCTGCTGTGGGAATCCTGGATGGATAAGCAGAAAAAAAGAACTTGCCCCGAACCCTCCTCAAGGAAGAGACCGAAGTTAGGAGGACCAAAAGCAAGAGGGATAGGGGGGTCATGTCTGCACATCAGGTGTCTCAGAGCAGACCGCCCAGACCGATTATCCCTCATGCGGAAACGGGGGCCTCAGTGAGGTCACGTCTTCGCCGTGGTCGTGGGGTTAGGGACTCTTTTCTTGTCGATGCTGCATGGGACGCAGAAAGACATGCAGGGCAGTTGTTTTATTTTGTATAATGGGATTTTGAAAATATTGGATTTGTAATACATGATTAATGTATGAATAAATTGATGCATGAATCAATACTAAACCCTGCATTTGCATTTGTAATACACGATCCGTGCTGACATGGGCGAGGTGGTGTCATGCGAGTGCAGCCAAGGACGCCTTCAGTGGAGCTCCCTTTGGGGCCACGGAATGGGTGCGGTGGTGTCAAGCGAGTGCAGCCACTGGGGCCTTCGATGGAGCTCATCATGTGAGGGGTGTGCCGAAACAGAAACATACGGAGAGCATATAGCAGGAGGAGGAGGAGAGGAACGCGGGGACCGTCTCTTCAAAAGAGGACCCAACACCACAGGATAGTGGAGAAAAACGGGCCGCTCCTGATTTTCCGGTGCCTCGGATCTCTGAGCACAAGGCCCCCAGCAGTTGCTGCCAAAGCAGCACTGGGCGAACTAAAATGACACATCGCAGAAGATCACCACGAGGAGGGGAAGAAGGAGTGAGAGGAGGAGGAGGAGGAGGAGGAAGAGGAGGTGGAGGAGGAGGAGGAGGAGGAGGAGGAGGAGAGGAACAGAGCCCTAGACCCCATGCCTCTGCGCCGTTATTCGATTCGGATCGACCTGTGATGGTCCCGGGGCCAGAAGCTTGGCAAAGACGCCCGGCTCCAAGTTGAGACGCCAGGACCTCCAGGAATGTCGCAGAGATACGCAGACCGCCGACGCCATGCTTTGGCCCAACCATCCTGTGGTGTTGGGACTTTGTTTTGAACAGACAGCGCCCCGCGTCCTCCTCTCCTCTCCGCCTCCTTCTCCTCCTCCTCCTCCACTCCTCCCATCCTCCCTCCTGCCAGATCGTCTGAGCCCTCCACATGTCTCTGTTTCGGCACACACCATCACACGCTTCGTGGCCCCATCGAAAGCTCCACCGAAGGCCCCAGTGGCAGCGCCCGCATGGCACCACATCCATTTCAACACACCCCTCGCACGTTTAGTGGCCCCACAGGGAGCTCCACCGAAGGCCCCAAAGGAAGCGCCCGCATGACACCACCGCCCCCATTTCGGCACACCCCTCACACGTTTCGTGGCCCCAGAGGGAGCCCCACCGAGGGCCCCAGCGGCAGGGCCCGCAGGGCACCAGCGCATCCTTTTCGGCACACCCCACGCACGTTCTGTGGCCCCGGGGAGCTCCACCCCCCAGTGGCAGCGCCCGCACGACACCGCTACGCCCTTTCCGGCACACCCCTCGTAAGCTTGGTGGCCCCGTAGGCAGCTCCACCGAAGGCCCCAGCGGCTGCGCCCGCCACCACCGCGTCCATTTCAACACACCCCTCGCACGGTTCGTGGCCCCATGGGGAGCTCCACCGAAGGCCCCAGTGGCAGCGCCCGCATGGCACCACCGCACCCGTTTCGGCGAACCCCTCACACGTTTCGTGGCCCCATGGGGAGCTCCACCGAATGCCCCAATTGCAGCGTCCGCTTGGCACAACCGCGCCTGCTTCGGCACACCCCTCGCACGTTTCGTGGCCCCGTAGGGATTCCCACCGAAGGCCCCAGTGGCTGCGCTCGCATGGCACCACCGCACCCAAGTCGGCACACCCCTCGCACGCGTCGTGGCCCCATAGGGGGCTCCACCGAAGGCCCCAGTGGCAGCGCCCGCATGGCGCCACTGTACCCGTTGCGGCACACCCCTCACACGTGTCGTGGCCACCAGAAGAGCTCCATCGAAAGCGGTCGGTACCCAAAACGCGGTACTCACAACTGCAGATGGTTGGGTCTTCCGCCAGGATAATTTCATGACGTCGACCCCCCATAGAGGTCTCGACCCATTCCCCAGGACTGGTTTCGCATCCCGAGTCGTCTTCTGACGGCCCCGAGGCCCAGTAAGGGCCCCCAGGGGCCGAAAACAGCGAAAGGCCTCCCGTCGTGATTTCTGTTACATGGCCCGAGGGGGCCTGGGACTGGGAACTGACAGGCCCAACGGCGACTTCGGGTTGCGCTGGGGTGGTCTGGCGGGGCCGTCGGCGCAAGTGGGAGCGGCCGGGGTTTGGGGGCTCGTCGCGGCCTCTGCGTGGGCCCTCCACGGCCCCCGGGATGGGCAACACATGGCTCGGGATCAAGGGCCGTCCTCGGGAACGCTGTCCAGACATCCACGGGGGTCCGCGCGTCGACGATCACTGGAGCGCCGACTGGTCTAGGCTGGAAGCACTGGAGCTCCCCAGCTCGGCCCAAGGCCCCTCCCACCCTCTCTCCCTCTCCCTCTCTCCGGATCGCCGCACGGGTGTCCCTCGCAGAGCCGTCCCTGGGAAAGCTGTCCAGGCCTCCAGGGTGTCCGCGCATCGACGGGGGGTCTACGGTTAAGTCGGGCCTGTCCCTCTACAGGAGGAAGATTCAAGCATAGCCAAGAATCTTCTTCTTCTTCATCAAGCATAGCCAAGAAATGCTCAGGGGACGATTGTTTGAACATGTTTTGACTATGTCGGAGCACGTCTCGACTATTCGTATCTGTTTCGCCCAAAATCCTCCGATAGGGGGGAAATGCCCGACCGAAGTCTAGGGGTACGAGGACCCAGCACCACAGGACTGTGCTTCGTCATGTTTCTGCTTGTTCCTCCTGTAGAGGAACAGTGAAGGGGGCCTGGGACACACAAATAGATACACACAAATAAAAGAATTCCCCAAACTGTCGTATATCTTCTCTGATATTGTCTACCCCACCACTTCGCATATGTCCCATGTTTTCTGGGAAATCCAGGATTCATTGTGTCTGTGTGCTTTTTCCCCTCCTGAGATTGCTCCTCCTGTAGAGGAACAGGCCCGACTCACATCGAGGGGGGGGGGGGAGCCTCGGGGTGCGAGGCTCCCACGGGGAGCCGCTGCCGAAGCCCACCCGGGGGGGTGCGCAGCTGCCCCCCGCGACAAGAGGCCCGCCTGCAGCGGGCGCGCCAGCTCCTCGGGCGGCAGCCGCGCCACCTCCGGGGGCGCCCGAGAGGGGGGCGTCCGAGGAGGGGGGGGGCATCGCAGATCATCAGAGGTCAGAAAATCTCCCCCAGAAGAACCACCCCGACCACACTCGAAGTCGTTTCGTGAGCGTGCCCGGAGAAGGAACGCGAACGGGGCAGGGCTGTTCAGTAAACGCCCAGGGCCGTTCAGTAACGCCAAGCATCGGGTCCGAGTGGTTTTTCCTCGCTCGAATCATGGCCCGAGGCACGTGCGCGCCGCAGGTGGGGGCCAGGGAGCGCATAAGAAGAAGAAAAAGCAGAAGAAGAAAAAGAAGAAGAAGAAGAAGAAGAAGAAGAAGAGGCACCATGAAATCAGGGGACATATCATTGCCCTGCCCCTAAGAAACAGGCCCCAAGAGGCGCCCAAGAGACCCCCAGGAAGCCCCAACAGGCCCCCACGAGGCTCCCGAGCGGCTCCTAAGAGGTTCCCAAGAGGCCCCTAAACTACCCCCCAGAGGCCCCCGAGAGCGCTCGTCGTCGTCGACGCCATTCAGGGTCGGCGGCACCTGCCGTAAGGCCTTCGCAATCAAGGGAGATATCATGGCCCTGCCCATGATATCCGCCCCCGCTCCCGAGTCATCACCCCCCTCTCTGGGTAGTCGAAGCCAATCTGGCGCCAATCTGGCAGGCCCAATCTGGCAAAGGGGGGCAATCTGGCGAGGGAGCCCACGCGAATCCAGTCTGGCGAATGACCCGAATCCTCCGATATGGCCAGCCCAGATTGGCCCTTGGGGGCCCAATCCAGTCTGACAGTCTGGCCTTCGACTACCCAGCCTCTTGGCCGCACCAGGCACCTGCGCCAGCGCGGAGCCGTACACGTCTGCGCGGTCCACGCACAGGCGCAGCTCGTCGGAGGAGAGCCGCTCCATCGAGACAACGGCGGCCCTCGATGGCGTTCCTCGTCCCTTCTGGGCTTCCCAGGGTCGGGCCGGGCGAAAGTGAAGGCGCCCCAGGACACACAAATAAATACACACAAATAAAAAGATTCCCCATATTTTCCCATATGTTCTGGGTTGTTGTCTTCCCCCCCGCTTCCCATATTTTCCCATGTTTTCTGGGGAATCGACGATCAATTGTGTCTGTGTGTTTCTTTCCCTCCTGAGAAAGGGGGGGATAGCACAGGGGGGGGTGAGAATCAGCTCACGTATAGCTGATTTTCCCAGCGCATCCGGGCGCCGGGAGGCGCCCATGCATCGAGGAGTGGGCCCGGCGGCGGGGCCGAGACCAGCTGCAGGTAGCAGATTTCGTAACCCCTGGGGGGCCACATGCGAACCCTACCCCTACCCCCCACGATTTCTGAGGGAGAGGGTGGGGCTCACTTCGTTCGGGACCTCCCGAGCGAAGTGAACCCCACCCTCCCCCTCAGAAATCGTGTGGGGTAGGGGTCGGGTTCGCATGTGGCCCCTTATTCCCCCCCTTTCCCAGTCCCCCCCTCTCGTCCGGCCCGACATAGGCTTCTCGTCGCCACTCCGAGCGCGGGGCGTCGCAGCTCCTCTTACACACCGGCCGCACTCGCCCGGTGTCGGGCCACGGGGCCAGAGCGGATCGATCTGGCTCGAAAAATGCCGCCGGAGCACGGCGTCTGGGCCCCGAGACCCACGACGTCATGAATCTGTCATACATCGGGAGCGGCCAAGAGGGGGGTGTCCAAGAGAGGGGGGTGCAACTCATGACCGGCGGCATGTGCGCGGCCCAGCGGGGAGGCCAGGGACGTGATGAAATAAGAAGAGGCGCCATGGAATCTGGGGAAATATCATGGCCCACGCCATGATATCCAACACCCCCTAGTCATAACCCCCCTCTTTTCCGGCCCCGAACACAGGCCTCGGAACAAATTAGCGGACACTCATTCCACATCCATCTGTCAACGGCTCCCCTTCCCCCAATGTTCAAAGTTTGGCGGTGGGTCTGATGAGATGCACTTCGACCGCAGTCTCCCCCGCGCGTGCCAACATTGAGGTTGGGGGGAGGGGGAGTGTTCAGTAATTCTCTCCCTCTGCCGTAGCGTCGACCCCCAAAGGCCTCGACCCTGTCCCTGGGACCGGCTTCTCGTCCCGAGTCGCCCCCTTTGAGGCTCCCGAGGCCCCGTCAGGGCCCCCCAGGAGCCGAAATTTGCAAAAAACAACACTCGACCGTCGCGATTCTCCGTGACTCGCACCTCCTCCTCCTCCTCCTCCTCCTCCTCCTCCTCCTCCTCCTCCATCTCCTCCTCCTCCTACTCCTCCTCCTCCTCCTCCTCCTCCCTCCTCCTCCTCCTCCTCCTCCTCCTCCTCCTCCTCCTCCTCCTCCTCCTCCTCCTCCTCCTCCTCCTCCTCCTGACCTCTCGTGACTCGAGGGTGACTCGCAGGGGCCTGGGGGCTCCCGTGGGCGGCCTGCGTGCAGGTGATTGCCTGGCTCTGCTATCGCGCCGTCGAGCCTCCGGGGGCCTCCGGGGCATCCTGCGAGCTCAGCCGTCGCCACGGCCGGGACACGCCGCGCCCAGCCCTGGGGCCTGCACCTCTTTTTCTTCCTCCTCCTCTTCCTCCTCCTCCTCTTCCTCCTCCTCCTCCTCCTCCTCCTCCTCCTCCTCCTCCTCCTCCACCTTGGCGGGCCAGGACGAGCCTCAGGAGGGGGATTCGGGGGCTACGTTCAGGTCGGGCACGTCCCCCATACAGGGGGATTCTGGGCGGAAAAAATCCCACCAGCCCTTTGGGCGTGAGTGGTTTAGAGAGCCCGCTCTGTCCTCAACCCCCCTTCTTCCCCTTCGGGGAGGGGTTTACCCCTCCCCCTACCCCCTCCCCCTGGACCTGGAGAGGGAGTCCCGAGCGTCGTCAGGGGAGTCTTTTTCGACGCCTGGGAGGGCCAAAAAACGACGACCCTCACGAGGATTCTGGCCCCGAGGGGGGGAGGCAGTTTGGCGCCTCAGCTCGTCGTTGAAGCAAAAAACATTGATTTTACTACGGTTTTGGCTCCATTTTGGCCTTCTGAGGGGGCCGCGTTCCTCGTCCTTCTTAGCAAAATCATTGATTTTACGAAGGTTTTGGGCTCATTTTGTCCTTCTCAGGGGTCAGCGCTTATTTGCGCTTCTGAGGAGGTCGCAAGAGGCCCCAAGATAGCCCCCAGAGGCCCCCAGGAGTCTCCCAAGAGGCCTCCAGGAGGCCCCCAAGAGGCCCCCAAGAGGCCCCACGAGGTCCCCAAGAGGCTCCCAAGAGGCCCCCAAGAGGCCCCAAGAGGCTCCAAGAGGCCCCCAAGACGCCCCCAAGAGGCCCCCAAGAGGCCCCCAAGACGCCCCAAGAGCTCCAAGAGGCCCCCAACAGGCCCAACGAGGAGCCCGAACGACTCACACCAGGACGAGAGACCCCAACGACTCACACCACGAGGAGCCCGATCGACTCACACCAAGAGGAGGAGCCCGAACGACTCACACCAGGACGAAGGGCCCGAACAACTCACACCACGAGAAGCCCGAACGACTCACGCCAGGACGAAGAGCCCGAACGACTCAAACCACGACGAAGAGCCCGAACGACTCACACCAGGAAGAAGGGCCCGAACGACTCACACCAGGACGAGAGGCCCGGAAATATGCGGGGGCAGGCGGAAACACGCCTGAAAAACACGACTGTCAGCATGCTTCGCAAGAGTTGCTGTTTTGAGATGGGCTGGTGGGGATACGCGAAGCGTGAAGAATTAATTTAAAAATTATCCCGGCAAAGCAACCTAACAGCGATGTGTAGGAGCATATCTGGAAGCATTCCCCTTAAGATTCAGATGAGAATCCAGTTGTAGAATTCTGCTGTTCTCGCAGTCGTAGTCGCATTCGCGATGACAGTCGCAGTGGCAACGGCAGTCACAGACACAGCCTCAGCCTCAGCCTGCCTCAGCCTCAGCCTCAGCCTGCCTCAGCCTCAGCCTGCCTCAGCCTCAGCCTCAGCCTGCTTCAGCCTCAGCCTCAGTCTGCCTTCAGCCTCGGCCTCAGCCTCAGCCTGCCTCAGCCTCAGCCTGCATCAGCCTCAGCCTCAGCCTCAGCCTGCCTCAGCATCAGCCTGCCTCAGCCTCAGCCTCAGCCTGCCTCAGCATTCAAAATGTGGCCCGGGAATGTAGTTCTGGGAACTCGAAGAACACGAAGTGGCCTACAGTTGGCTCCGGGCATTCAAATTCATGCCCAGGAATGGAGTTCTGGGAACTCGAAGACCACGAAGTGGCCTACAGTTGGCTCCGGGCATCCAAAATCTGGCCCGGGAATGGCCTACAGTTGGCTCCGGGCATTCAAATTCATGCCCAGGAATGGAGTTCTGGGAACTCGAAGACCACGAAGTGGCCTACAGTTGGCTCCGGGCATCCAAAATCTGGCCCGGGAATGGAGTTCTGGGAACTCGAAGACCACGAAGTGGCCTACAGTTGGCTCCGGGCATCCAAAATGTGGCCCGGGAATGGAGTTCTGGGAACTCGAAGAGCACGAAGTGGCCTACAGTTGGCTCCGGGCATTCAAAATGTGGCCCGGGAATGGAGTTCTGGGAAATCGAAGACACGAAGTGGCCTACAGTTGGCTCCGGGCATCCAAAATGTGGCCCGGGAATGGAGTTCTGGGAAGTCGAAGAGCACGAAGTGTGTGACTGTTGCATCCGGTTATTCAGAATGTGGCCTGGGAATGGGGTTCTGAGAGGTCGACGAGCACGAAGTGTGTGACTGTTAGTGAAAAACGAGCCCGGCACAGGCCCGGCCGGCAACTCCCAACGCCTGCCCGGACCCCGCTGTGGAGTGATCTGTGAGCTCTTTTGAGTCAACTAGAAACCTATCAGTCTTCGCTGTTAGGTAAATACTTGAAACATACCCCCCGAAATAGGCAAAAGTAGTCAAACATTCGTCCCCAGACTATTTCTTGTCCCAGACTTGAGTGATCCTGATGTAGAGGGACAAGCCCGACGTCAGGCTACTCATGAGCGGACCTGGGCCAGGCTGGACAGGACAGGAGAAGGCCGCGCCTCGACGGCGCATCGGCAAATGCCTCCGCAACTCGAAACGTACAACTTGACATGGCATGCGCAGGAGCATGCGGTATAGAGGCTACACAGCGCCTCGGAGAGGTCATCTCATTTCCGTGTCTCAGCGAAGTGCGAGGGGACACCTGCGTGGCGTCCTGGAGAGAGGGAGAGGTAGAGGTAGGTCGGGCGTGTCCGCCTACAAGCAGATTGTTGGACGAAAACTTTTAATCTTTTATATAAAAAACAAAGTGATCGAAAAATACTAAAACATCGTCCCCAGACTATTGTTTGACTTCTTGTGAATATTCCTCCTGTAGAGGGACAGGCCCGACTAAAAGGGAGAGAGAGGGTAGGAGGGACCCTGGGCCGAGCTGGGGAGCTCCAGTGTCTCCAGCCCAGACCAGTCGGCGCTCCCGTGATCGTCGACGCGCGGACCCCCGTGGAGGGCTGGACAGCGTTCCCAAGGACGGCCCTTGATCCCGAGCCATGTGTTGCCCATCCCGGGGGCCGTGGAGGGCCCACGCAGAGGCCGAGACGAGCCCCCAAACCCGGCCGCTCCCACTTGCGCCGACGGCCCCGCCAGACCACCCCAGCGCAACCCGAAGTCGCCGTTGGGCCTGTCAGTTCCCAGTCCCAGGCTCCCTCGGGCCATGGAAAAAAAGCACGACGGGAGGACTTTCGCTGTTTTCGGCCCCTGGGGGCCCTTACTGGGCCTCGGGGCCGTCAGAAGACGACTCGGGATTTAAAAAAAATGGATCGGGACATTCCTGACTCGGGACAAATGCGACGCCCGGATCTCACGGCTTCTGATATAGCAGCCTGGCTGTAAGTTCGTGCCGTTCTTTCTTCCTCCAGATGGAGGGTTTCTCTGAAGAGCTCAGGCGACCCGTCCTCCGCCTCTCTCTCCTCCTCCTCCTCCTCCCCCTCCGCCTCCTCCGCCTCCTCCTCCTCCGCCTCCTCCTCCTCCTCCGACCCGGTGGGGGGACATTCCGAAACATTGGAAAACACACAACGGGCCCTGTAAGCCCCCGATCAGAAATGGAGGGGCTCTGGGGCCTGCGGGTCGGGTCGAGGTGGTCCGGCAGGTACAGCTGGACCCGGGCCAGAAGCGCGTCCTTGCAGAACCTGAGGCCCTTCGTCGGCCAAGAAAGACCGAAAATCCCAAGGGTACCCGCCCCAGGATGCACAAGCACATCCAACTGACACGAAGAACGCAGCAGGATACCCTCCCCGAACCGACCTCGATCTGATACCTTGGTCCGGCTGCTATAGAAGAAGAAACAACGCCATGAACCTAAACTGTTGGCGTTCCGCACGGATTTCTCGGATCTGCGCTGGGCCCCCTATCCCTGGCGAGCGGAGCGCGCCAGGGGCGGCGCCGGAGGCGCCGCCAGGGGGGTCCGAACGCGCATCCAAGGTATCCGCGCGGAGCGCCAACAGTATTGACGTTGTTTCTTCTTCGAAGAACACATCAGAACACAATAGGATACCCTCCCCGAACCGACCTCGATCTGATAGCTCGGTCCGACTGTAATGATGTTCGGAGCCTCGGATCTCTAAGGCCGCTGTCTCAGCGGGCCCTCCTCCGAGCTCGGAGCCCGCCGGGCCGCCCGGGGCGGCCAGCGCAGTGCAGCTGGCGCACGCGGCGGCGCGGTCCGCCCGCGACTCCTGCCGAGGAGGGCGCCAGCTTAAGGGAGGAGGAGGAGGAGGAGGAGGAGGAGAAGAAGGAGGAGGAAGAGGAGGAGCAGGAGATCTGTCTTTGTCAGTCCTGGCGCTTGTCCGCGATGCCGGCCCCTCGGTCCCATCAGTGCCCAGAGATCCGAGGCTCCTGCAAAACGGGAGCGGCCGGCTTTCTCTGTATGTTCGGCCTCGGCTGGCCCTGAGCGGGCTCCGACAAACAACAACTCAGGATGAAAAAAACACAGAGGTCCATCAGGGGGGTCCACGCCTCGGCAAAAAGGGAGCGCTGGACGTCTGGACTGGTTCTGGCCTCTGGGGTACATCAGGCTACCGGGCCCCAGGGCCATCAAAAACAGATCTGGGGCGAAAAAATATCCCTGCATCCCTCCGCGAAACTTAACGCAAATTTTTCCCGCTCCGCGTCGGCACCCCCAGCCCCAGACCCCAAATTTCGATTTTGACGTCGAAGCACACGAACTTCAATGTTTCCGTCGGCGTCCGCGAACAACGCCGCGCGCGCGATTGAACACTGCAATTTGGAGCGCGGGGGGGGGCGTGAAGAGACCCAGGGAAGGGATTCGGGGTGGGGGGCGTGAAGGGGTATCTCGTAAGGCGTCGGTGAAGGGGCCCAGGCACACGCAAATACATACACACAAATCCCAGGATTGCTTACATTTCCAAAATGTTTTGTGAATTGTCGTCTTCCCCCCACTTCCCATCTTTTGCCATCTTTTCTGGGGAATCGACGATCAACTTTGTCTGTGTGTTTCTGTCCCCTCTTGGCGCGGGGCCGCTGATCATCCAAAAAACACACCGTCCGATGCCTGGGCCCCTGCGCCGATCCTGGCAAGGCCGATCCTGGGAACGGGGTCGGCATACACACGCCTCCCTGGACCAGGCAGGAGGGCACGCTCCTGGCCGGGCTTCGGCCAGGTCCGGCGTGTCCCCCTGCAGGCGGATTCCCGCACGAACCATCCCGAATAGCCCAGAAGTGCCCCCCCAAAATGTGCAACAAATCAAAACAAAACGCTCCATACAAAAAAACGTCCCCTGAGTATTTGTCCCTATTCTTGCCGTCCCTCGGACGCCCATCTCCCGTGCATCTTTCGATTTCGCGCGTGTCTCTTGTCGCTCGATGGTCCAGGTTCCTCAAGGGTCCTCGCCGAGAAAACAAGTACACACGCCGAGAAAGTATCCCCCCAAATGCTCAAACAATCAAAACAACATGCTCAAGTTGTTTAAAATATGTGTGTAACTATGTTTATGTATATATACATGTATATATATATATATATGTGTATATATATGTATGTATATATATACACATATATATATATATATTGTTTGTTTGTTTGTTTGTTTGTTTGTTTGTTTGTTTTGTTTTTGTCTCAAAAACAAAAAACAAAAAAACGTCCCCAGAGTATGTTCCCCTAGTCTTCAGGACTCCTCCTGCAGGGGGACGGGCCCGCCTTGTGCGGCCCCGGGCTGCGCACGGACGGCCCCCCCTGCCCAGGCCCACCCCGGCCGGCCCCCGCGGGGCCCCCGCGGGTCCCCCCGGGGCGGCCCTGGCCCCCCGCCGCCGCCCGCGGGGCGGCGCCAACAGCAGGGCAGTCCCTACCAGCCTCGAACTTATCCCTACCCCCAAGATTGACACGCCAAAAGGCGATGACAATCTTATGAGAGAGCGTGATCCACCACCGCCGCCCCGGGCGGCCCCGGGGCGGCCCCGGCCCCCCGCCGCCGCCCTCGGGACGGCGCCCACCATCGGCTATACGCAAGAGTGACCCTGGCTGGGCAGTCGAAGCCAATCTGGCGCCAATCTGGCAGGCCCAATCTGGCAAACGGGGGCAATCTGGCGAGGGAGCCCACGCGAATCCAGTCTGGCGAATAACCCAAATCCTCCAATATGGCCAGCCCAGATTGGCCCTTGGGGCCCAATCCAGTCTGACAGTCTGGCCTTCGACTACCCAGCCTGGGTAAGAGTGACCTTTGGTGCGCGACTTTTTGGGGGGCCGCGGGGGGGCCAAACCTGGGCGCGCAAGCAGCTGCTACTGCTCCGTTTTCAGCCATCTGGGGACCCATCAGTGCCCGCACCAAAGGTGACTCCGGCGAAAGGTCACTCTTACGTCTAGTCGACCACCAGGGCAGTCCCAGCTGGCGTCAACAGCATAGGGCCAGACCTCACCGCTGCGTTGCTGGACTTCGGCGCCGTGTCTCTCTGCCTCTCGTGTCGGCGGGGCGGGGGAGGAACACCGGCGGAGCAGGGCGAACGGCACACAGAGAGCGACGACAACGCGAGGGACGAAAACGAAAAAAACAGAGCGACCGGCATCGCGAAAAGCAACGCGCTCGGGTCCGGCCCTGCTCCACTAGGGAGCCCACAAAGGACGTACGCGCCCAGCTATGTACATGAACACGGCCCCTCGACCCGCGAGACCCGTCGCGTGATACGAACTTTCGGGCAATGCGTACTCTCGAAACCAGCTTGGATTCATGTACGTGTACGTCCTTCTTTCGCTCCTGCTCCACAGGCCCCCCGAGCAGTCCGGGGCGGCCTCGGCGCCCGGCCGCCGCCCTTAAGGGCGGCACCCCCCTCGGGGCGCCCGCGGGCCCCAGGGTCGAGGCGCCGAGGCCGGCCTGCGGGCCGCTGGGGCCCCGAGACGCTGCGGCGGCGGAGCGCGCGGTGGCCTCGCACATCCCCCCCGGGACCTCACCGCCACGCGGTCCAGCGCCGCACTGAAGGGGCCCCAGGACACACAGATCAACACACACAAGTAAAAAAAGATGCCCCGCATCTTTTCCTATTCTCTGGGTTCGTGTCTTCCCCCCCCCACTTCCCACACTTTCCCGTATTTTCCTGGGAATCGACGATTCATTGTGTCTGTGTGTGTGTTTTTTCCCCTCCTGACGCAGGGTCTCTGGGCCTCGGAGCGCCCCGGTCGCCCGAGACGTCCTCGGAGAACGGCCCGAGGCCCAAGACCGCGCGGATGGCCCCAAAGCCCCAGCGGCTCACAGCACGGCGTGGTCACCACCCCGTCAGGGGGGGGCCCCGAGGGCCCGTGGAGGCGGGCCGGGGCTGCCGGCGGGGGGCTGCCACTGCGCGCAGCCCGGAGCCTTGCGTGCCATTCCTGGCCTGCAGGCAGGAGGGCGCACGTGCCGGCCCAGCATGGGCCTGGCCAGGAGCCTAGTCTTCTGAGCGTTCCTTCTTGTGGCACCGAGCTCACGCAAAACGGAGTGCAGGAGATCACAGAAGCAGCGTGTCAGACATGTCAAATAATATGCGACTGCATCGAACGCAGACGACACAGCGAGTTGCAGGGGAACACGAACCACGCAGTCCTACAATTGGATTAGCCACGAAGCACACCTTCCTACAATTGGATGTCCTGCTTCACCGTTAGTTAACACACCGTTAGTCCGTCTGCGGAACAACCCCCGAGCTCCGGGCAGCCGGCCGGCCAGAGCGCACGGAAGCACCGGCGCGCCGCGAGCAGCTCGGCGTCCGCGATCACGCGGGACCTGATTAAAGGGGCCCAGGAGCACACTAGTAAGTACACACCGATCCCAGGATGCCCCACATGTTCTCGCATCCTCTGCGTCCTTGTCTGCCCTCCCACATCCCATCTTCTCCCACACAGTTCCCAACCATCCTGTGGTGTCGGGTACTCGTTTTTTGAAGAGACGGCGCCCCGCGTTCCTCTCCTCTCCTTCCTCCTCCTCCCCCTCCTCCCTCCTCCACCTCCTCCTTCCTCCCTGCGTTTCACCCGCCCAGTACAGCGCTTCGTGGCCATACAGGGAGCTCCACCGAAGGCCCCAGTGCTACCGCCCACATGCGTCCCCCCCACCCAGTACAGCGTTCCGTGGCCCGATAGGAATCCCCACCGAAGGTCCCAGCGCTACCGCCCGCATGCGCCCCCCCCACACCCAGTGCAGCGCGTCGTGGCCCCGCAGGGAGCTCCACCGAAGGTCCCAGCGTTACCGCCCGCATGCGTCCCCCCCACCCAGTGCAGCGCTTCGGGGCCCCATAAGAGTTCCACCGAAGGTCCCAGTTCTACCGCCCGCGTGCGCCCCTCCCCACGCAGTACAGCGCTGCGTGGCCCCATACGGAGCTCCACCGACGGCCCCAGCGCTACCGCCCGCATGCGTCCCCCCCACCCAGTACAGCCCTTCGTGGCCCCATACGCCACCGACGGACCCTATGCTACCGCCCGCATGCGTCCCCCCCCACCCAGTAAGGCGTTTCGTGGCCTCGTAGGGAACTCCACCGAAGGTCACAGCGCCACCGCCCGCATGCGTCCCTCACACCCAGTACAGCGCTCCGTGGCCCAATAGGAAGCTCCACCGAAGGTCCCTCTGCTACCGCCCGCATGCGCCCACCCCATCCAGTACAGCGCTTCGTGGCCCCATAGGGGGCTCCACCGACTGCCTCAGTGCTACCGCCAGCATGCGTCCCCCCACCCAGAACAGCGCTTCGTGGCCCCATAGGGAGCTCCACCGACGGCCCCAGTGTTACCGCCCGCGTGCGTCCCCCCCCCCCCAGCACAGCGTCTCGCGACCCCATACGAAGCTCCACCGAGGGTCCCAGCGCTACCGCCCACATGCGTCCCCCCCACCCAATACAGCATTTCGTGGCCTCACAGGGAGCTCCACCGAAGGCCCCAGCGCTGCCGCCCGCATGCGTACCCCCACCCAGTACAGCGTTCCGTGGCCCGATAGATAGGAATCCCCACCGAAGGTCCCAGCGCTACCGCCCGCATGCGCCCCCCTCACCCAGTGCAGCGCTTCGTGGCCCCATCGTGAGCTCCACCGAAGAAGATATTCACAATTGCAGCATTCGCAACTGCATATGGTTGGGCCCTTCGCCAGGATAATTCCCAGGGCGTCGACGATGAACTCGTCTATGTGTGTGTGTGTGTTTCATTCCCTGCTGACTTGTGCTGCATCTGCTAAGTGCATCGCACGCAGGCAGCGGATGGGGCTAGGCCCAATCCCGTGGCCCGGGATCGATGTCTGGTTCCTGCCCCAGTCAGGGCGGCGTGTACACACCGATCTTGGGCCCAGGATGTGCCTCTAGCCATGATCGGAACAGATGTATGGCAGACCTTGGCGGGTCTGCGGGGGACGTCGTCTGGGTGGCGCGCAGCACATGGATTAGCGATCAACGGGTTTGGCGCGCGGTCGCCAAAGCCATGGATCGCGGGAGGTGCCCTCCCCAAAATGCGGCCGGTGCCGCCCCGTTCGGCGGCGGATCTCCGCAATTTCCCATGGAAACGGGACCCGTCGCTAATCCGCGCCCCTTGATCCATGTTTGCGATCGCCTGATTGTCTGATCCATCGCGCCGCCAGCCGCGTCGAGTCGGCGTCGATCACATGTCGAATCCGCCACGAATCCGCGTCGAATCTATGCCGAGCCCGCGCTGAGTCTGCGTCGAGCACAAGAGACGACTGCAACTTTAGCGGAACAGAAAACGATATAAGCCCGCACGGATTTGTCGGAGAGGCGATGTGACCCCCGTCCATGGCGCGCGGAGCGCGCCAGGGGCGGCGCCGGAGGCGCCGCCAAGAAGGGCCCGCCTGTCGAAGAAATCCGCGCGGAACTTCAAACGCGTATGTGCGCCGGAGAACAGCAGTGTACAGTGCAGAAGCGACAGTATCTCTAGACATCCAGGGTCTTGATCTCTTCAACACGGGGGTCTCCAGAAGGCCCTAACCCTTCCCCGGGGCCAGATGTTCATCCCGAACCGTGTCCTGACGGTCCTGGGTCCCGGCGAGGGCCCCCGGGGGGGCGACAACCGCACGTCACGAGTTCTGGCACGACGCGAGCACGTCTGAGCTTGCAGGCCAGACGGGGCCGCCCGAAGGTTTGGAGGAACAGGAAGCGACACGAGTCGGAGGCCCACTTGGATTTCTCGGACCGGCGCTGCACCCCCCCTCCGTGGCGCGCGGAGCGCGCCGAGGGTGGCGTCAGGCGGGGGGGGAGCCAGCGCCGAGCGAAGAAGCCCGCGTGGAACTCCGAGGGTGTGCGAAATGAGGGGCCTGGACCCGGAGGAGGTCTGGATGAATTACCTCCCTGGGACCCACATTCATCCCGAATGGTGTTCTTGACCTCCACGGGGCACCGCGAGGGCCCCGAGAGACCCAAGACAGAATGACAAAAAAAAAAAAAACAGATCACATTGCTTCACGACGAGAGCACGCCTGTGTTCGCAGGACACACGAGGCCCCAAGAAGGGGCTAAGCGAGGGGCCTGGACCGCAGCAGGTCCAGGGTGGACTCGAAGGGCCCCGAGGGTCCCGACTCCGGAGGCCCCCGACCTTCTCAACCCACGGCGCCCAGGGCCCCGACCCCTCCCCGAAGGCCAGCTCTGAGCCCGGAGCAGTGCATGCTTGGATGACCCCAGGCCCCGATAACGGGCCCCGCTTCCCCGCGGAGGCACACCTGCATGCTCGAAACGATCAGAACCGGCCGTGCCACGGCCTCTCTGGCACGGAATGGAAATCCTACGCGCCGTGCGAAGACGTCGGGATCTGCGCCTGGAATCGGGAAACACACGCCCAGGCTGACATCACGGGCCCCAGGAGCCAGAATCGGGGAGGAACGCCCAGGCTGAAACAACAATCTCGCTGGAGGTCCGGGGGCGAGGCCCCCCGAAGGTGCAAAAAGTGAAGGGGCCCCAGGACACACACATAAATACACACAAATAAACAGATTCCCCATATTTTCCCATATGTTCTGGGTTTGTGTCTTCCCCCCCACTTCCCATATTTTCCTATAGTTTCCTGGGAATCGACGATTAATTGTGTCTGTGTGTTTTTCCCCTCCTGAAGAAGGAGCGGCCTGGACCGCAGCAGGGCCAGGGCGGACTCCAGCAGGAAAGAGCGGTGGTCATGGACCGTCTGCGCGCAGCCCAGGGCGAGCTCCAGCTGCGCAAAGCTGGCCCTGCATGGAGGAGGCGCACGACGCACGACGACGACGACGACGACGACGACGACGACGACGGCGACCGACGGCGACGGCAACCGACGACGACGCCGACGACGACGACGACGACGACGACGACGACGACGACGACGGCGGCGGCGGCGACGACGACGGTGGCGGCGGCGCCGGCCGCGCCGACGACGACGACGACGAAGACGACGACGACGACGACGGCGACCGACGGCGACGGCGACCGACGACGACGCCGACGACGGCGACGACGACGACGACGACGACGACGACGACGACGACGACGGTGGCGCCTGCGGCGGCGGCGGCGACGACGACGACGACGACGATGCAAAAGCCAGGTCGCCGGACGGCGCGCCTGGCGCCCCGCGGTGCGCGGCGCGCGAGCCTCGTCGCGCCGTCCCGGCGCCTCCGCGCCGCCTCCGCGGAAGCAGGGCGGCCGTGTGGCCCAGGCCGCGGTGCGCGAAGCACGATTGCCTTTAGGTCGGGCGGGCAGCGTGTGGATTTCGGAAGAAGCCTACTCCAGATTTCGTAATAAAAGGGAGGGGTCTGGACCCACCAAGACAAGCCATTTCAGACCTCCCCCGTGGGAGAACCTTCCAAAACATCGTCCCCAGACCCCCCAGGCCATCCAAGATAGCCTAGGAGACCCCCCCCCGAAATGAGACCCCCCTCCCTTTATTAACATCCGCCGCTCTGCGGTTGATCGGGAGTTTCTGTATATATAGAAGAAGGGGCGCGCGCTTCTGGGCGAGAGGGAAACGACCGAGAGAAGAAGGGGCGGCCGCCCCACAGGACCTCTCCATGGTGCCGGAAGCCCATCAGGGCTCCCTCAGGGCCCCTCCCCCAGGGCCGGGGCTCCCTCGCCTGCCCCCTCCCCCTCCTCCTCCTCCTCCTCCTCCTCCTCCTCCTCCTCCTCCTCCTCCTCCTCCTCCTCCTCGGTCCTCCTCCTCCTCCTCCTCCTCCTCCTCCTCCTCCTCCTCCTCCTCCTCCTCCTCCTCCTCCTCCTCCTCCTCCTCCTTCGCCCCCGTCGGCATATCCAGGCGTGTTATGCAGTCAGGTCGTCCGTCCGGAAACGGTGCCGGAGGCCGCTCTGGGCTCCTCTGGGCATCCCCCCCGGGGCCCGTTTTGTGAGGATGTCTCAGGCGAGGGCGCCGGTTTGGGATTCGTCACCGGATCCAGCGGATCCAGCCAGCGGATCCGTCCGGAAACGGTGCCGGAGGCCGCTCTGGGCTCCTCTGGGCATCCCCCCCGGGGCCCGTTTTGTGAGGATGTCTCAGGCGAGGGCGCCGGTTTGGGATTCGTCACCGGATCCAGCGGATCCAGCGGATCCGTCCGGAAACGGTGCCGGAGGCCGCTCTGGGCTCCTCTGGGCATCCCCCCCGGGGCCCGTTTTGTGAGGATGTCTCAGGCGAGGGCGCCGGTTTGGGATTCGTCACCGGATCCAGCGGATCCAGCGGATCCGTCCGGAAACGGTGCCGGAGGCCGCTCTGGGCTCCTCTGGGCATCCCCCCCGGGGCCCGTTTTGTGAGGATGTCTCAGGCGAGGGCGCCGGTTTGGGATTCGTCACCGGATCCAGCGGATCCAGCGGATCCAGCGGATCCGTCCGGAAACGGTGCCGGAGGCCGCTCTGGGCTCCTCTGGGCATCCCCCCCGGGGCCCGTTTTGTGAGGATGTCTCAGGCGAGGGCGCCGGTTTGGGATTCGTCACCGGATCCAGCGGATCCAGCGGATCCGTCCGGAAACGGTGCCGGAGGCCGCTCTGGGCTCCTCTGGGCATCCCCCCCGGGGCCCGTTTTGTGAGGATGTCTCAGGCGAGGGCGCCGGTTTGGGATTCGTCACCGGATCCAGCGGATCCAGCGGATCCGTCCGGAAACGGTGCCGGAGGCCGCTCTGGGCTCCTCTGGGCATCCCCCCCGGGGCCCGTTTTGTGAGGATGTCTCAGGCGAGGGCGCCGGTTTGGGATTCGTCACCGGATCCAGCGGATCCAGCGGATCCGTCCGGAAACGGTGCCGGAGGCCGCTCTGGGCTCCTCTGGGCATCCCCCCCGGGGCCCGTTTTGTGAGGATGTCTCAGGCGAGGGCGCCGGTTTGGGATTCGTCACCGGATCCATCCAGCGATCCAACGGATCCGTCCGGAAACGGTGCCGGAGGCCGCTCTGGGCTCCTCTGGGCATCCCCCCCAGGGCCCGTTTTGTGAGGATGTCTCAGGCGAGGGCGCCGGTTTGGGATTCGTCACCGGATCCAGCGGATCCAGCGGATCCGTCCGGAAACGGTGCCGGAGGCCGCTCTGGGCTCCTCTGGGCATCCCCCCCGGGGCCCGTTTTGTGAGGATGTCTCAGGCGAGGGCGCCGGTTTGGGATTCGTCACCGGATCCAGCGGATCCAGCGGATCCGTCCGGAAACGGTGCCGGAGGCCGCTCTGGGCTCCTCTGGGCATCCCCCCCGGGGCCCGTTTTGTGAGGATGTCTCAGCGAGGGCGCCGGTTTGGGATTCGTCACCGGATCCAGCGGATCCAGCGGATCCAGCGGATCCGTCCGGAAACGGTGCCGGAGGCCGCTCTGGGCTCCTCTGGGCATCCCCCCCGGGGCCCGTTTTGTGAGGATGTCTCAGGCGAGGGCGCCGGTTTGGGATTCGTCACCGGATCCAGCGGATCCAGCGGATCCAGCGGATCCAGCGGATCCGTCCGGAAACGGTGCCGGAGGCCGCTCTGGGCTCCTCTGGGCATCCCCCCCGGGGCCCGTTTTGTGAGGATGTCTCAGGCGAGGGCGCCGGTTTGGGATTCGTCACCGGATCCAGCGGATCCAGCGGATCCAGCGGATCCGCGGAAACGGTGCCGGAGGCCGCTCTGGGCTCCTCTGGGCATCCCCCCCGGGGCCCGTTTTGTGAGGATGTCTCAGGCGAGGGCGCCGGTTTGGGATTCGTCACCGGATCCAGCGGATCCAGCGGATCCGTCCGGAAACGGTGCCGGAGGCCGCTCTGGGCTCCTCTGGGCATCCCCCCCGGGGCCCGTTTTGTGAGGATGTCTCAGGCGAGGGCGCCGGTTTGGGATTCGTCACCGGATCCAGCGGATCCAGCGGATCCGTCCGGAAACGGTGCCGGAGGCCGCTCTGGGCTCCTCTGGGCATCCCCCCCGGGGCCCGTTTTGTGAGGATGTCTCAGGCGAGGGCGCCGGTTTGGGATTCGTCACCGGATCCAGCGGATCCAGCGGATCCGTCCGGAAACGGTGCCGGAGGCCGCTCTGGGCTCCTCTGGGCATCCCCCCCGGGGCCCGTTTTGTGAGGATGTCTCAGGCGAGGGCGCCGGTTTGGGATTCGTCACCGGATCCAGCGGATCCAGCGGATCCGTCCGGAAACGGTGCCGGAGGCCGCTCTGGGCTCCTCTGGGCATCCCCCCCGGGGCCCGTTTTGTGAGGATGTCTCAGGCGAGGGCGCCGGTTTGGGATTCGTCACCGGATCCAGCGGATCCAGCGGATCCGTCCGGAAACGGTGCCGGAGGCCGCTCTGGGCTCCTCTGGGCATCCCCCCCGGGGCCCGTTTTGTGAGGATGTCTCAGGCGAGGGCGCCGGTTTGGGATTCGTCACCGGATCCAGCGGATCCAGCGGATCCAGCGGATCCAGCGGATCCAGCGGATCCGTCCGGAAACGTTGCCGGAGGCCGCTCTGGGCTCCTCTGGGCATCCCCCCCGGGGCCCGTTTTGTGAGGATGTCTCAGGCGAGGGCGCCGGTTTGGGATTCGTCACCGGATCCAGCGGATCCAGCGGATCCAGCGGATCCGTCCGGAAACGGTGCCGGAGGCCGCTCTGGGCTCCTCTGGGCATCCCCCCCGGGGCCCGTTTTGTGAGGATGTCTCAGGCGAGGGCGCCGGTTTGGGATTCGTCACCGGATCCAGCGGATCCAGCGGATCCAGCGGATCCGTCCGGAAACGGTGCCGGAGGCCGCTCTGGGCTCCTCTGGGCATCCCCCCCGGGGCCCGTTTTGTGAGGATGTCTCAGGCGAGGGCGCCGGTTTGGGATTCGTCACCGGATCCAGCGGATCCAGCGGATCCAGCGGATCCGTCCGGAAACAGTGCCGGAGGCCGCTCTGGGCTCCTCTGGGCATCCCCCCCGGGGCCCGTTTTGTGAGGATGTCTCAGGCGAGGGCGCCGGTTTGGGATTCGTCACCGGATCCAGCGGATCCAGCGGATCCAGCGGATCCGGAAACGGTGCCGGAGGCCGCTCTGGGCTCCTCTGGGCATCCCCCCCGGGGCCCGTTTTGTGAGATTGTCTCAGGCGAGGGCGCCGGTTTGGGATTCGTCACGGATCCAGCGGATCCAGCGGATCCAGTCCGGGAAACGGTGCCGGAGGCCGCTCTGGGCTCCTCTGGGCACCCCCCGGGGCCGTTCTCAGGCGAGGGCGCCGGTTTGGGATTCGTCACGGATCCAGCGGATCCAGCGGATCCAGCGGATCCGTCCGGAAACGGTGCCGGAGGCCGCTCTGGGCTCGTGCTCTTCGCGCCGGGGGTGAGGATGACGTGAGTTCCACAGAAACTCCCTCAAACGAAATCTGGAGCAACAGCTGTCAAAACGTGGAACAGAAAAGTCGTCCCGAGAGCAGTTCTTTTCAGCATTTTTGGCAACTCCTCCTGTAGAGGGACATGCCCAACTTACGTAGAGCGCAGCAAAACCACCCCGATTATAACCACCCCGACACGCGAAGCCGTTTGGCGAACGCACCCAAAGAAGGAATCGAACAGGGCAAGGCTGTTTAAGAAACGCCCGGGGCCGTTCAGCAAACGCAGATTGTACGGGCCTGGGGGCTTTTCCCCCCCTGATTAAGAGTACCTCCTTCGCGCCCCACGGGTGACCCAGGACGCGGGTCGACGCAGACTAAAAGCCGCGAGAGCCCGTCCCCGGGCCTGGCACCCCGGGGGACCGTCAAGACCTGCTCGGGTTGAGTCGGGCCTGTCCCTCTACAGGGGGGATACTCAACCAGAGTCAACAAAACTAGTCAGGGGACGATTTGTTTTGTTGTTAACTTTCGTCCAAAATCCCCCCGTAGTGAGACAGGCCCGACCTAATGCTTGGGATCAGGATCCAAGATCCTGCCCCGTGCCGGCGTCGGGGACAATTCGCAGCAACGTCTGGGGGCGAGAGGCGACCGACGGACGACAAAAACAACCACGACACCCACGACGACGGCGACGACGACGACGACCCAGAGCTGCCACGTCGTGACCTGTTCGCAACGTGGACCTCTGGAGTTCTGGGGCCCCTCTCCGGCACTGGGTTTCACCTCCGACCCGTTCCTCGACGGCCCCCAGGGTCCGGTACAGGCGCCCCCAGGGGCCGCAAACGTGACGCAGTGACGTCTTGGGGCGGGGCGACGGCCACAGGCGGCAGACCAGCGGTCTGGCACCCGAGGCGAGGGCGAGGGCGAGGTCAAGGCCAGCCTGCCAGCCCTGAGGTCGCCCACGACCTCCTCCCAGGCGTCCTCCAGCATGATCGCCTGCACGGCGAGAGAGAGAGAGAGAGAGAGCGCTGTGCTGACGCACAGGGACGGCTGGGGAGGCCAAAAGGTACCCGTACCGCTGCTCCCTGGACCTCTCCCGGGGTGCGTTCTGACTAAGATTTCGAGGCGAATCCAGCGGTGACGACGAGGGCCTCACACGAGACCGAAAAACGGGAAAACGGGCGAAGGGGTAGGGGTATGGGTACATTTTCCTCCTCTGAACGGCAACGCTGGTATCATCCCCAAGCATGCTCGCGCCGCGGACCACACCAAGACGGGATGCTTCCCTTTGTGCCTTGTGCGGCCTCCGGGGCCCTCGCCAAGCCCCCGTACCGCCCGGAAGCGACTAGCAATGAAAAACCGGCCCTGGGGAAGGGGTCGGGATTTCCAGGGGCCCCACGTTGAGAAATCTGAGGCACCGTATGTCTGGGTCCTCTTGTGTGTGATGCACAGGACATGTTGGAACAACAAAGATCTCACTGCACATCGTTGCCAAGGCGGCGTGGCCAGCAAGCAGTCGCCGCCGAAGTCACAAATAAGATTCCTGAGCGCGCGTGTCGCCATTGCGGGGCAGGCACACACGTCTTAGTTGCAATGAAAGATGTGGCGGTCAGCGCGATGGTGGTCACTTCCGTCTGCCTGCCCAATTACGAACTACCCAAACAATCGTGGTTTATGGCCCGTTTCGCAGACGGCCCACGCAATACCCACGCCTTGCTAACCACAGTGTGGGATTGCGAACTGATGGTTGGTAGCGTCGGGTTCAGACAGATGTTTCAAAACAAGTCCTGCACACCAGCTCCATCACCAGCGCCCCAATCACCATGTCGAAAATTCGAAATGTTGAGGTGCTCCCGTCACCATCACGCGGCCTTCGCATGCCCACTCGGGGCCCAAACTTTTGCATAATTATACAGCACCTGCAGGCCAGGCGACAGGAGGCCACACATACACGCACCCCACACACACACACACACACACACACACACACACACACACACACACACACTAAACACTTGCTTCGTAGAGGTCGCAGCCTCGCGCGCAACGACGGGGCGTAGAACGTCCAGTACCATCGCGCGCAAACGCCCGCGCACG
>CAUYUJ010004344.1:0-15000 GCA_963575745.1 Prorocentrum cordatum
AGCATCATCATCGTCATCGTCATCGTCATCACCATCACCCCCATCACCCTGATGATCCTGATCATCCTCTTCCTCATCCTCCTCACCATCACCACCATCAGCACCAACGCCACCACCACCACCACCATCATCATCATCAGCATCAGCAGTATCATCGTCGTCATCATCATCCTCATCATCGTCATCGTCATCGTCATCATCATCGCCGCCAGCAGCATCGTCATCGGCATCGACATCGGCATCGACATCACCGTCGTCATCGTCACCATCACCATCAGCAACAACATCATCTTCATCATCGTGGTGAGCATCATGATTATCATCATTATCATTGTCATCATCATCACCATCATCATCCTCATCACCATCCTCATCATCAGCATCATTCATCTATATCCGCCCCCTCTTCATCCTTCTTCTCTTCGCTTCCTCCTGCTGCTGCTGTTCCTCAACCTCCTCTTCTTTCTCCTGCTACCACTCCTCCTCCTGCAGCTGTTCCTCCTGCTCTCCCGTTATCTCGCTCTCTCTCACCCTCTATCTTTCTCTCTTCTCCACCCCACCCTTCTATGTTGTCCTCACAATCCTTATGTGTTCCTGCTGTTGCTGCTGCTCCCCCTCTTCCTCAACCGTGTCATCACCATCCGATCCTCCTCGCAATCCTCGCAGCATCACCCTCGTCATCATCATCATCATCATCATCATCATCATCATCATCATCATCATCATCATCATCATCATCATCATCATCGTCGTAGTCATCATCATCACCACCATCACCATCACAATCACCATCATGAGCATCATCATCACCATCACCATCATCATCACCATCATCATCACCATCATCACAGCATCGTCATCGTCATCGTCATCATCATCATCATCATCATCACCACAAGCATCACCTTCATCCTTTCCATCCTCATCATCATCATCATAATTGTCGTCGTAATCATCCAACTCACCCTCATCATCCTCACCCTTCTCCTCCTCCTCCTCATCATCATCATCAACACCAATTTAGCCATGATCATCTTTCGAATTATCAGCAGCATCATCATCCTCTTCAACGTCAAAGTTATCGTCATCGTCATCGTCATCATCATCTATATCAGCATCATCGTCATCGGCATCGTTATCACAATCATCAACATCACTATCATCCTCATCCTCATCCTCATCCTCCTCCTCCTCCTCCTCCTCCTCATCATCATCATCATCATCATCGCCATCATTACCATCACCATTGACATAATGCCCCTCCTCCTCCACCCCCCTTCTCTTCATCCTCCCCATCATCACCACCATCAATATCATCATCATCATCGTCATCATCACCATCATCACCACCACAATCATCATAATCAGCATCATCATCCCCATTATCATCAGCAGCATCATCTTCATCAACATCAACATCAGCATCGTCATCGTCATCATCATCATCACCATCACCATCACCATCACCATCATCATCATCATCATCGTCATCATCATCATCATCATCATCATCATCATCATCATCACCATCAGCATCATCATCATCATCATCAGCATCATCATCATCATCATCATCATCATCATCATCATCATCATCATCATTCGGCTCCGCGTTACTCTTCCTTCTCATCTTCCTCCTCCTCCTCCTCCTCCTCCTCCTGCTCCTCCTCATCGCCTTCACATATCCTCCTCGTCTTCCTGCTCCGCCACCTCCTTCTCCCCCTCCTCCTCCTCATCCTGCTCCTCCTCCTCCTCCTCCTCCTCCTCGTCCTCCTCCTCCTTCCTCACCGTCATCGAGCTTCGTCCTCATTGGTCTACCCCTCATCCTCCGCCTCCTGGTTCCTGATGGCCTGAGAGCTCGTCAACGCGGCCCTCCCCCCCCGGGGTTGGCCGGCCCTGGGGGGGGGGCGATCAAACTAAGAACCGGGCGACGCGGGGAGCGCTCGCTCTCGGTCTCGCCGGCTGGTGAGGTACGGGGCAAAAGCGAAGCGACCGAGGTGCCTGGCAGCGGCGTGCTGCGGCACGCGGCGGGCCTTGCTGTCGAAGGGGGGGGCGAAGGACGGCGGCGCGCCCGAGGCAACCGTGCGGAAGCAGTCCGACTGGCACTGCGGAAGCTCAGCGGACCGTGCCGCGGACGGGGTCGACCGCGATGGGCCGCTCTGGGCAGCGACCGCGCGCCGGCGGCGGTCGACGCGCACGCCTCTGCGCGGATGCTGCGGCGCATGGGCCTGCAGGCAGCGGCCAGGCATGGTGCCGCGCTGGTGCTGTGCGTTGGGCGCCGGGCGCCCGCAGTGCTGCCTCCGCACCTGGGTCGGTCGCCGCCTCTGGGTCGCTCGCCGCCTCGGGCCGGGGACCGCCACCGCCGCAGGTGCACCACCGCGGTGTCCTCCTCGACTTGCTCCGCCTGCCACGGCGTCCTCGTCCTCGCCCTGCTCCTCATGGGCCGCGTCGACGGGGATGGCCGGGACGAGCAGCGGGAGGTGTGGGAAGCCGAGCTCGTCGTCGTCGTCGTCGTCGTCGTCGTCGTCGTCGTCGTCGTCGTCGTCGTCGTCGTCGTACTCGAACTTCTTGGCGTCGCCGCGAGTATTGTCCCAGTGGCGGAGCGGCCTGGCGGGACAGACGAGCACGGGCGAGACGAAGTCGAGCGCCTCCGGGTCGAGCTGTCCCTGCGGCTCTGGCCGTCGACGCCGACCGGAGTGCTGGTCTTGAGGGCGGCGGCCCTCTCGGCCCAGTCGTAGGCGCTGACTGCGCGGCCGCGCCTCGCCCCGCGGCCGAGGCGGGGGGCAAGCCATGCGCAGAGCCGCCCTCGAACGGGGAGGCCTGGGCCCCGAGGTGGGGCCCCTGAAGTCCTCGTTCATGATGGCGGCGGCGGAAGCTTCGAGCTTGGGGTCGCGGGCATCGCGACCGCCATGGCGCGGCGGGCGCCGCGCTGAGCCTGTCGCCCGCTGCGCGACCCCCGGGCGGGAAAGGAGGGCCACGCCCCCGAGTCGGGAAACGGCTCTTCTTCTCCTCCTCCTCCTCCTCCTCCTCCTCCTCCTCCTCCTCCTCCTCCTCCTCCTCCTCGTCCCCTTCATCCATCCTCGAGGTTCGAGGACTGAGTAATTGGGGCTGTTCGACTACCTTGGGACCTTCGGAGGCCTCCCAAGGCTTCCTGGGACCTCCAGAGGCGGAGGGCCTTCACAACGATTCCTCCTCCTCCTCCTCCTCCTCCTCCTCCTCCTCCTCCTCCTCCGACTCGTCCTCGCTCACGATTTCCTACCACGAATGTGCCAGCGCTGATGCCGATGAGTTTGATCTCCCGAGAATCGCACCCTGAGCTCCTGGTGGCCCTCTGGGACTCCCGTGGCATCCGCTTCGAAGTCCTGGTCAGAACGCGCTCCAGGAGAGGCCTGGGGTAAAATACACCAAAAATAATAAAACAATAATCCAAAAATAGTCTGGGGACTATTTTGGACAGTATGTTTTGACCTTCTTTGAATATTTTTGGGGTATCTTTTATTTTTCGTCGAAAATCCCCCTGTAGGGGGACAGGCCCGACGTAAGCCTGGGGGCAGCGGGTCGAATCGGAAGGTGCGTCGCATCGGCTGCATCGGCGCGGAGTCGACAGCGAATGGGCTCGGCTGCGCCAAGCTACACGGCAACGCCACGCAAGCATCGGGCCGCGTCGGATCGTCGGAATGACGGCATCGAGCTGGATCGGGCCAGCCAGGATCAAGATCAGATCGGATCGATCAGATCGAAATGGACACCGACCTCCGTCTGGTTTTTGGGTCATCTGGTTGAGGGAAAGATTAAGCAACACACCCCCCCGCATTTCAAAGTTGGCACGTATACGCATTACTGATCCGACTCTCAAACTCGGGAGATCCGAACCTGAGAGAGCCCCTTGGAGGGCCTTGGAGAGTCCTAGAGAGTCCTTGAGAAACCCTAGGAAGCCCTAGGGAGCCTTAGAGGGCCCCAGAGAGCTTGGAGAGAGGGGAGGAGGAGGGGAGTTCACACCATATGTTATGCGTGAGTCTTGACTGGTTGTTTCCGAACCCTGTCATTCGGGCCTCTGGCGGTCGTTCGGGATGGTCCTGGCCCCCCAGGAATGCTCTCGGCGAGGCACAACTGCAAAGCATCCCGAAATTGGAAAACACCCGGATACCTACGACAACGTCCAGAACCCTCTAACCCGTAACACCGCCACCGCCGATCGGATCGATAGAGGAACAAATAACAGGACACCATGAGCTTTCAGAGGTCAGTGCTAATTTCTTGGATCGGCGCCGGAGCGCGCCAGGGGCGGCGCCTGAAGCGCCGCCAGGGGGCCCCAGAGCCAATCCAAGAAATCCGCGTGAACCTCCGCCCTACAGGCGGATTCTGGACGAGAAATAAAAAGTGGTCAAAAGGTATTCCCAAATGGTCAAAGATAGTAAAAAATCGCCCCCAGACGATCCTTTGGCTATTTTTGAACACTCCTCCTGTAAAGGGACAGGCCCGACTTAACCCTGGAGGGGTCGATCGTTCGTCGGCGCCTGCATTTCTCGTTCTTGCCGAACTGGAGGTCATTGCAGCCGGGGCACACCCAGTCGCCGCCGCGGCCGGGGACGACCTGCTGGGCACCTTGGAGGGAGGGCGGATGATGATGGTAATGCTGATGCTGATGCTGATGCTGATGCTGATGCTGATGCTGATGCTGCTGATAATGATGATGATGATGGTGATGGTGATGGTGATGATGATGATGATGATGATGATGGTGGTGATGATGATGATGATGATGATAACGATAACGATGATGGTGATGATGATGACGATGAACGATGAGGTGAGGATGATGACCAGATGTGCTGCTGTGAGATGCTCATGTGATGATGGTGATGCTTGATAAGATGCTTGATTTATGCGCGGATTGACTGATGTCTGATGCTGATGTGACGTGCACATGGACGATGCGATGCACGATGGACGCTGATGGATGATGATAATGATGATGAGGATGATGATGATGATGATGTGATGATGATGATGATGATGATGGTATGATAATGATGATGCTGATGATGATGATGCTAATGTGATGGTGCTGGCTGCTTGGATGCTGACGGGCTGATGATGATGATGCTGCTAGATGTGATGATGATGCATTTGATGATGATGATGATGGATGAAGATGATGATGATGATGATGATGATGATGATGCTGATCGTTGATGATGATGACGATGACGATGCGCGCTGACGATGTCCGATGGCCCGAATGACGCGATTACGACGACAACGATGAATCGATGACGACGACGATACGACGACGATGACGATGACGATGGACGATGACGATGCCGATGACGAGGATGAGGAGGCGGAGGAGGTGGCGGAGGAGGAGGGGAGGAGGAGGAGGAGGAGGAGAGGGGGGAGGAGGAGGAGGGGAGAGAGGGGAAGGATAGAGAGAGCAGAATGCGACGGAGGAGAGGCAGAAGGAGGAGGAGGAGGTGGAGGAGGAGGAGGAGGAGCAGGATCAGGAGGAGGAGGAGGAGGAGGAGGAGCAGGAGGAGGGGGAGGAGAAGTCCATATCAAATGCCGCGGCGCCGTGTCCCAGCGACTCGAGCAGTGGTGGCCGTGGACACCTGCCCGCCCGCACGAGCAGGCAGGCCTCCACCGCCACCGCTCCTCGGGATGCCACGAGCACGGCTCCGAGGCGGCGGCTCTGGACGTGCTCCGGCGGCGGGGGCGGGGCCGCCGTCGCGCGCGCGGGCAGCGCGCTCGACGTCGGAGGGCAGCACTGCCCCGCCCGCCTGCCCCGACCCATCTCTCGCCTGGCTCCTCCGCGCAGCGCGCGGCGACGACGCGCGCCGCGCGGCCAGCTTCGTACCCCTCGCGCCGCCCCCAGTCTTGGGGAGAGAGACACGGGCTGCGGCCTGGACCGCGGCGCGCGAGCCGCTGCCACCCTCGCGCTCTTGGGGGTGCTCCGCCTGGGAGCCCTCCGAAAAAGGAGCAGGGCGACGGGCGTCAGCACGGTGAGCGGCAGAGGTGAGCGCCAGCGCTCTTGGGGGTGCTCCGCCTGGGAGCCCTCCGAAAAAGGAGCAGGGCGACGGGCGTCAGCACGGTGAGCGGCAGAGGTGAGCGCCAGGGTGGCGCGGGAGACGGAGGGAGCCACGGGCGGGTCGCAGACCGAAGTCTGCTCCGCCACCACGGAGACGTGCAAGCGGCCGGGAGGATGTTATCCGTGTCGGGACAACTCGTGTGGCTATTCAGCACGATTGGGGACACCTGGTGTGGCTGTCCAACACGGGATAACTTATAACACGGCCAAAAGGGGATCCGGGTGAACCGAAACAACAGCGGCGTCACGGGATGGGGTCCCGTTCAAATAGGACGAGGAGGAGGAGGACGAGGAGAATGAGGAGGAAGCGGAGGAACGAGTAGGAGGAGACAAAGGAGGGGGAGCAGGAGGATGAGGAGGATGATGATGATGATGAGGAGGAGGAGGAGGAGGAGGAGGAGGAGAAGGATGAGAAGGAGGAGGATGAGGCGGCGAAAGAGGAGCAGCAACACCAGCAGCAGGATGAGCAGAATGGGCAGGAGGAGCAGCAGGAGGCGCAAGACAAAAAACATATGGAGCAGAAGAAGCAATGAGCGGGAGGAGGGACCATGGAGGACGGCAGACAACAAGGAAGGAGGAGGGATGGGAACGAGGAAAAAGGAAGATGAGGAGGAGGGAGGACCGAGTAGGAGGGAGGAGCGAGGAGGGAAGAACGAGGAGGAGGAGGAGGACAGGGAGGAGGAGGACGAGGAGGACGATGAGGAGAAAGGACGAGGAGGAAGGACGATGAAGAGGGGGGAGGAGGAAGGAGGACAACGAGGAAGAGGAGGAGAATGAGGAGGAGGAGGAGGAGGAGGAGGAGGAGGAGGAGAAGAGCTCCTTTCAAAGGTCAAGCCCCTCGAGGCTGCCTCGCGCCGGGCCACGATAATTTCTGCTACACCACCCATATCGCCAAGTAGAGCTTCACCGTCTGCGGCCGTAGAGCCCAGCATAGCTGCCCAGGAGCCCAGAGCTGCCCGTGAAACTGGTTTGCCTTGGCGAGCTCCTGGTACCACCGAAGCCTACGCCGCATCAGCTCCAGGAAGAGGGGAAACAAACATACAAACAAAAACACACACTGTGGGGAAACACAAACAACAAACGCACACCGTGGGGAAAAAACATACAGTCTGTGGGGAAACACACACACACACTGTGGGGAAAACACACACACACACACTGTGTGTTTTTCCCCCACGGACTGTGTGTTTTTTCCCCACTGTGTGTGTGTGTGTTTTGAATGTTTTTGGGGGGCCCACTCAGAACTCTTTCGCAACCTGGCGGCCGTGGAGGGTCCTGCAGCAGTGGCCCGACAGTTGCGCACAATAAAGATTTCCAGAGCCTGGATACTCCAGATTTCGTAATAAAAGGGAGGGGGTCTGGACCCTCCAAGACAAGCCATTTCAGACCTCCCCCGTGGGAGAACCCTCCAAAACATCGTCCCCAGACCCCCCAGGCCCTCCAAGATAGCCTGGAAGAGACCCCCCCTCGAAATGAGACCCCCCTCCCTTTATTACGAAATCTGGAGTATCCCGAGGGGTGAGAGGCCCCTTGGACTTAGCCCAAACTTCCATTTCAGAACGAGCGCCGTTGGCAAGGAGGCCCTTTTATGCGATTCACCATGAGCTTCCAAGGCGCCGTCGAAAAAAAAACAGAAACTGCCCATCGTGTAAAGGCTGACTCTGAGCGATGCGCGAATCGCTTGCAAACCTCTGGTGCATGACAAAGCAGAAGGGAAGTGGCCGCCAAAATGTCGGACGTGGCGCCGTGGGACTCCTGCTAGATCCTTGCATTCCCGCTTCTGCTGGAGTCTGGTCTGATATTGTGCACTCCACGCCCAGCCAATAAACTATGCCTTCCTCTCCCGCAATATTCGGTGATGCTCCCACCTCCTCCATCGCATTCGAAATGGTTTCGTTCTCTGCTGTGGACCCTGCTGCTAAATGCTGTGGCTACATCGTCTACAAGACCTGTGAGCGCCACTTGCCGCATGCCCGTGCCAAACTCGCCCCGAGGCAGGCGAGCCTCGGCGGCCATGTGCCATCCATGAGTACAACATTGGTCTGCGACTTGCTGCACGAGGGGCCGAGACAACAACCGAACGAACAGTGGCGTGGCCCCCCTGCCTCTAGGACGCGCACTGGCCCCTGGACGAAACCAAAAGCACCCCGACTCATCTTCGAGCTTGAATATTCCCCCCGTGATTCGATCTTCGATAAAAACCCTAGGTCGTCGACGAAGTAAGTCGAATCAGTCGCGTCAAGTACAGCTGCATGCTCCAAACAAACAACAAGCGTAGGAGGCATCGTGGCAAGGCAAAAGATGAGAGACGCCACCTTTCTGCATCCTGAAGCTGCTGATGATGTTTTGGACTGCCATGGCTGTTTCCCGACGTCGATGTTTGAGGCCTCCGTAGACCCAGTCAGGAGGGGGCCAGAAATTCGGTTTCCGATGAAGCGCTCATGCATCAACATTTCGGCCCATGATCACTCGCTCGCCATCGCAGTCCACCTTCGCATTCCTCGGCAGACGAGAAGCCTGCGCAGCGTGCCGCGATGCTGGAGTGCTCCCCAGGCGCCGGCAAGCGAAAAGCAACTTCTCAAGCAATTCAGAAGCTCGGCTTCCCTCTAGCTCAACATCGCCGTGACCGAGACCAACCCTGGCTTTCGGACGGCGCCCATCTACCCGGACGGGGTGCAGCAGCAAGCGTAACAGTTCGGGCGGGCAGGACTATTTTGGGCCAAGCTCTCCAGACACGCAGCTTCCAAACCCTCCTAGACATGGCGTCGTAGTCCCGCATAGCCAGCCCCGCAGCTTCGATTCCTCCCCGTGGAGCCCGAGCTAGCCCCGGGAGCTCTGCCCGAGCGTGCTCAGAAGACACCGTCGCCGAACGATCCCCCTCACCTGCTGGCTGCGCCACGCGCGCCGCCCACATAGCTGCGCAAGCCGACGAGAGGGAGAGCACGTGATTGCCCCTGGCGCGGGCCGCGCATGGCGCTCCGCTGCCAGCAAACATGCGAGGAAGTTTGTGCGCGAGATCGTGGCTGCGTTGCTCCAGCGCCGATGAAAGTGCATCGGCTCTCCTAGCTCGAACGTCTTCCCTGGTTATGCGAACTGAATCCCTGAGTTGTCGACTGGGCTGTTTTTGATCATGTCCAGCTGCCTCGGGGCAAGCACATCCATGAGTGCTCTGCCTCGAGTCGCACCATGTTGTCTAAGCTGCGCCAGGAGACTCCGGAGTAGCTGGGCACTGGTGGCTCGCTCCTCTGAGAAGAATGGCGAGGCCATGGGAACGTCGCACGCAACACTTTCCAGAGCATGCATGAAAGCAATGCTTGTGTCATCCACCATCCCTTCCTCCTTCATCCCCTCGAACTCCTCCATGACCACCACCACCTCCAGAATACGAGCGCGAATGAGTTCCTGGCGCTTGAAACCTGTCTCCACGCACCCGTGCATGGCTTCGCGGCTCGGACGAGCCTGACGCGATGGGAAAAGGACAAGCAGTGGCAACAGCGTGAGCAACCAATACAACTGGCCGGTGGTCACATGCAAAAGCTGTTTAATACAGATGAAGTTTGCGGGCAGCTCTCGCGCGCTCGGAACATCTTTCAACAGCAGGGAGGAGCGCGCGAGGAATGACAACGTGGTCGATGTGGTTCTCGCCCTTTTCCCCGACGAACGAAGCTGGGTTCTGGAAAAGCGCGCTGGCAGCGCACAACCCCCATGCCTGAAGATTCGGGCGAATATCTGCAGAGGCAGGACACGTGCTGCCGACGCACCTGCCACCGAATCATCATCTCAGCTAGTCAACCTACCATTGAGATCCGTGCGCAGCAAAGCCAGCGTATGTTTGCTGTCGGGAAACGTGCGTTGAAATCAAACAACCAAACTGTCCACTGCTGTGTCGTAGGTTTGTTTCTGACCAGGCTTCGAGGCACGAGGAAGGCAAACCATACCGATGATGCCAAACTCCTGGTCTTGCTGCCGTACAAGTACACAACATGCGCACCCCAAAAAAAACAAATGACAAAAAAACTGGGGTACTTGGAGGATACGCTTGACCGAATGTTTCAAGAAACGATGCCTCTTGAGCATGAGTATTCCACATGACGGGGCAACTGGGGGCCTACGTTTGAATCTAAACCTATAGCACCGAGAAGAGTGCACGTCGAGCTCTGGCTCGACGAACTCGCCTAAACTGCACAGCCGGGCCCCGCCGAGCACGATCGCGTCGTGGGAGGGGCACTCGGTGGAAATGACGGCTAACCTGGACGCGCGCGATGCCGAACAGGGGTTGTAGCCAACGAAGCGGAATAGGCCTGTGGAGGCATTCATACGCGCGCCCTCGGGCACACCGCCGCCACGGCTGCTTGGCGAGAGGGCCCTTGCGAGCGTGAGATTCTCAGGGCGCGCGAGGTGGCGCTGACTCGCTCGCAATCAGTCGGGCCGCCTGGAGGAGGAGGAGGAGGAGGAGGAGGAGGAGGAGGAGGAGGAGGAGGCGGAGGAGTACGAGGAGGAAGAGGGTGAGAGAGGAGGAGGAGAGAGGAGAGGAGGAGAGGGAGAAGAGGAGAGGAGGAGGAGGTGGTGGTCGAGAAGGAAAAGGAGAAGGAGACGGAGGAGGAGGAGGAGGAGGAGGAGGAGGAGGAGGGAGGACGGCGACCATCCCGTCGCAGCGCGGTGGGCCGTCCGGAGCAGGCGAGGTGCGGACGAGGACGGCAACGAGGAGGAACCGTTTTTTTGTTTAGCTCAACGCCCGCGCAGCCCAGGTGAAAAAAAGGCACAGCAACGGCGGCTGGGGAACCACTGCTGGCAGCGAGGGAGACCTCACTGACCGAAAGAGTACCTCCAGCAGCCCCATGGGTTAGGAGGCACTGGCCACACGACGGGCGACCGCCCCGTGGCCAGAGCAAGAGAAAAAACAATCCAGCGCGTCAGCAGGGCAAGCGGTCGGGGAGGGCGATTCCTCCCCCGTGCGCGCCGCGCAACCTGTACAGAAAGTTTGGCGGCCCCCTGAGCAACTGTCACCGCAGGGGAGACATCACCCCACGGCCGTGCGACAAGGGGGCGAGGACAACACTGGGTACTGAAAAGGACGACGATCACCCTGCGCCTCGGATGATCGCCGCCGCCCGCGCGCGCAGCGCCCGCCGCCACTCCTCTTCCTCCACGTCGTCCGCGAAACGGCCGTCGGGGGGGCAGCAGCGGCAGCCCCAGCACAAGCAGCTCCACCAGGAACCGCCGCGGCAAGGCGCACCGCCTCCACGGCGGGCGCCGCGCGGCGCGCGGGGAGCTGGTCGGCCCAGCTGTCGTCCTGCAGGGGCGAGGTCGGGGCCACGACGCCCTCGACCTGCGAGCCCGCGGCAGCAGCAGGCGAGGGCGGCGGCCCGCCCGAAGCGGCGGCAACAGCAGCAGGCTGCTCCGCCGCAGCGGGTGGCGAAGGCCGCACCAGGCCGTCGGCCCAGGCGTCTTCGAACATCGCACTGTCGTCAGCGGCCTCCACGGCGGCTCGAACAGGCCGAGGGCCCGCTCCAGCAGCAGCAGCAGCAGCAGCAGGACCCGTCACGACTGCGGCGTCCTCGAACGCCGCGCCAGCAGCAGGGAGCGCCTCCGCGGCACGCCGCTCCCCGAGGCGGCGGCGTCTGCGCCTCCGCCGCTCCGCCTTGGCCGCGGAGGCGGCAGGCGGTGCAGCAGGAGGCGCGCGAGCATCACGGGCAGCAGCAGCGTCACGCGCGGCCGCCGCCGTCGGCGCGTCCCCGTACGCAAAAAGCGTGCCGGAGATAGCCGACCGCGCGACGGCGGCGACAGTGCGCCGCGGCGCCCCGGCGGCGACCGCGGCCCAGACGGCGGCCTCGACCAGGCAGGCGCCGAGCTGGGACGAGGGAGCCCCTCTAGGCCCAGACATTCCGCAGCCGCGCCTCGCCGAGGAGGGGGCGCGCGCGGGCGAGGCCGTGCAACCGCTTGAGCCAGAATGAACGAGGGGGAACCGACAGGGAAGGCGGAGGGAGAAGGAAGGACGAGGAAGGAAGGAGGGAAGGAACGGAAGGACGAGGTGGGAGGAAGAAGGACGATGAGGAAGGGCCGGGCACAGCGAGGAGGCGCCGGCCGCCCCCCCCCCCCAGAGACGCCTCCGCCAGCCGGAGGCGGGCCCCCCCGGAAGACGTGCTCGCTGGCGGCCGCGGCGGCCTGGCGAGACGCCGACGGCGGCGACGGCGACGGCGGCGACGACGACGACGGCGACGACGACGACGACGCCGACGACGACGACGAGGACGACGACGAGGACGAGGGTGAGGACGACGAGGACGACGACGACGACGACGGAGACGACGACGACGACGCCGACGACGACGACGACGGCGGCGACGGCGGCGACGACGAAGAGGACGAGGACGAGGACGACGACGAAACCGGCGACGACGAGGACGAGGACGAAGACGACGACGACGACGCCGACGACGACGACCACGACGACGACGGCGACGACAACGAGGACGGCGATGACGACGATGACGACGACGAGGACGAGGGTGAGGACGAGGACGGGGACGAGGGTGAGGACGAGGACGACGACGGACGTCGGACGACGACGACGACGACGACGACGACGACGACGACGACGGGGACGACGACGACGACGACGACGACGACGACGACGACGACGACGACGACGACGACTACAGGCGGCCCGGATTAGTAGGTCGACCCTGCCAGATCAAGGGTACCCTCGTGTCCTGTGTCTCGCGACCCATGTCTCCTGTATTCCTGTGGCAACGTGGCCCTCGGAAGGGTCTTGTGTCCTCTCGCGTGTCCTCTCCAATCAAGTCCGACTGTATAACGACGACGACGACGACGACGAGGACGACGGACGACGGACGACGGACGACGGCGACGGACGACGGACGACGGACGACGGACGACGGACGACGAACGACGGCAGGAGGCGACGACGACGACGACAACGACGACGGTCGACGGACGCAGACGCCAGACGCTGGACGCCAGACGACGGACGACGACGACGACGAACGACGGACGACGACGACGACGACGACGACGACGACGACGACGGACGACGGACAAACGACGACAGCAAACGACGACGACGACGACGACGGACAACGCCGACGACGATTACGACGACGACGGAGACGGCAACGACGACGACACGACGACGACGACGACGACGACGACGGACGACTACGACGACGACGACGACGACGACTACGACGACGACGACGACGACGACGACGGACGACTACGACGACGACGACGACGATGAGGACGACGACGAGGACGAGGGTGAGGACGAGGGTGAGAACGAGGACGACAACGACGACGCCGACGACGACGACGACGAAGACGACGCCGACGACGACGACGACGACGACGGACGACGGACGCCGAACGCTCGACACCGGACGACGGACGACGAACGACGGCAACGACGACGCTGGACGACGGACGACGACGACGATTGACGATGAAGACAACGACGACGGACGACGGCGACGGCGACGACGACGACGACGACGATGACGAAGACGACGAAGGACGACAACGACGACGACGACGACGACGACGACGACGACGACGACGACGACTACGACGACGACAACGACGACGACGAACGACAAACGAAGGACGCCAGACGACAGACGACGGACGCTGGACGCCGGACGATTGACGACGGACGACGGACGCCGGACGACGGACGACGGACGACGGACGACGGACAACGGACGACGGACGACAGACGCTGGAAGACTGACGACGGCGACGGCAACGGCGGACAACGGACGTCGGATGACGGACAACGGCAGATGACGACGAATACGACGACGACGACGACGACGGACGACGGAAAACGGACGACGGACGACGGATGACGACGGCTACGACCACCACGACGACGACGACGAGAACGATGACGAAGACGACGACGGACCGACAGACGGCAGACGGCGACGACGGCGGCGGCGAAGACGACAGACGGCAGACGTCGACGGCGACGGCGCCGACGAGCGCCTGCGACGAACTGGCGATTAGCAGCAGGAGGGAAGTGAAAAGGTCCTGGGAGGGGCTAGGTGGTTTCGATGGGCGCTCTTGCTGCTGCAGCGGGCCCTGTTAGGTCGTCGGGAACGTCGTTGTCGTCGTCGGGAACGTCCCGGGCGCAGTGATCTTTCCGTCCCCGCCTCCTCCATCCCTTTCCTTGCATATAGCCCTTCCTTCTCGCACCCCCAGACGTGTAAGCAGGACGGGCCGGGCGTTTCGCCTGAGACCTCACCACTCACAATCCTGACGCTTGAAGCTTGCAGCAGTTACACGGATGGAGGGGAGTGTTTTTCAAAATGGGGCTCTCACTTTAGCGCCGCGCGCACTCGTCTGAACAAGTTGTAACGATTGCAAGTCTGAACCACAGGTCGTTTTCTGAGCGGGGTTTTAGCTGTACCGACGCGATCTCGTCTGAGCACCGCGCAAATTCGTCGTACTTTCTCGGAGCCCTTCCCAGGATGGAAGGCAATTCTTTTTCAAGCTGGAGCACTCGTCTGAACACTGCGCACATGTGTCTTATAAGCTTGCAGCCGCTGCGGTGGTGGAGGGTGGCTCCTGTTCAAAATGGATTCAAATTTGACCCAGAACTTGAACCTATGTTGCAGCCGCATCTGGACGGCAATTCCTTTTCAAAAAAGGTTTTCGCTCGAGAGATCCTCGGAACTCAAGACCATAACGGTAGAAGTGTGCAATAATTGCATGGATGGGGGGGCGCCGGACACCTCATTGACCCGTGTGACCAGACTTGCGTGCTCTCGTTATTACTTGCTGGAAGGAAGCAAGGCAAGTAGGTCCTTTTAAAAAAAAGGGCTCTCGCATGAATGGTAGACCCATCGGGCCCGGTTTTTCAAGGGGGCGCTTCTTGTAGCGGAAAGCCTTTA
>CAUYUJ010004344.1:22500-70896 GCA_963575745.1 Prorocentrum cordatum
GAGGAGGAGGAGGGAATGAAGGGGCCCAAGGAGACACAAGTAAATTGACACACGTAACCGGATTCCCCCTATTTTCCCATGCTTTCTGGGTTTCTGTCTTCCCTCCCACTTCGCATAGTTTTGTATAGTCTGTTATGTTGGTAGACTGCAGGTTCAGCGTAGGGAAGTGGGGGCTTTGCCTTAGCCATTTGGGGTCCGTAGTCGTGGGCTCGAGTTCGAGCCAGGACTCGGGGGTCCCGGGGGGCCGCGGGGCGGCCAAAACCGCAGCGTCCTGCACCGCCAGCTCTGGGGAGCGGGTGTGCGGACGTGGCCGGCGCTACCAGCCTCGTGGCGGGTGTGCGGGCCAGCGGTGCCATGGCCGTGGGCTTCCTCGGGGCGCATGCCGTGATCTTGGCGGTTGGTGGGGCGTTCTCGGCCCAAGGGGCGATGGGTTGGTGGCTTCTTGGCCGCGCGGGGGACGCAATGTCCCCAGCGCCGGCGCCGCCATCTCAGCCTGGGCCGAAACTCTGGCCCGCGGGCGGCGGGGGGCATGGCAAGGGGCGAGCTCCGCCCGCCAAGCCTGCGCCTGCGGGAAGGAAGGGGCGAGGGCCGCCGGCCAAACCTCCTGGGGTCACCATTACCACAACCACGACGACGACTACGACGTCGACGACTACGACGACATCTTCGCAGCCCGGCCCGAGCCGCGAGCGCGGGGGCGAACCCGCAGTTAGCCCAGCCGCGGCCTGGCCCGCAGGCCCCATTTCCACTACGAGTGGCGTCGGCCGCGCGCGCGGGAGCGGACCTTCGGGTAGCCCAGCCGCGGCCGAGCCAGCGGGCGGGTCGGGTGCCCAGGGCGGTCCCAGTAGGGAAGAGCCACGCACCCCGCCCACGCATCCTGGGAGACCCGGCGAGGCATCAGGCCAGCCGACGGGGTCCCCGGGCACCTACGGGCCCGGCGAGGCCGCGCTGAGCTTCGACCCGCTGCGCTTCAGCTGGCTGGTTGCTGGCTGGTTGGCCTGCTGCGCGTTGGGCGCAGAGTTCCGACATCGCCGCATGGAGGCTGAGCTGGCCGAGAAAGGCACCAACCTGCAGCTTTGGGCGACCGAGGCGCTCGACGCCGGGGAGAAGCTGGCCGAGGCCCGGTCGCGGTGCACTGCTCTGGAGGCCGAGCGGTCTCGTGCCGCCGAGGGAGCCGAAGCGTGGCGCCAGGCTTACGAAGAGGAGGCGACTCGCCGGCAGGAGACGGCACGGCGACAGAGGATGGCCGAGAGGCTCGCCCAAGGGAAGAGCCAGGCGTGCGAGTGCGAGCGGGCGCGCATATTCCGTGCCGAGGAGGCCTTGGCGGGGAGCCGCGCGGACGTCGACGCCGACAACTTGTGGGCGTGGATCGACGGCCTGTTGGCATGGATCGACCGCCTGACGACGAACCTCGAGCTGGGGGCCACGATCGCCGAGAACCTGCGGGCCCGCGTCGACGAGCTCGAGGCTGCCGCAGAGACGGGGGGCGAGGTAGGAGTAGGCACCGCGGACTTTGTCACGGAGCCACGCGCCGCTGGGGACGAGGAGACCGAGCGGGCGGTCCCGCCGCCCTCGCGCGAGCCCGGCGGGGTCGCTCCGACCGAAGGGGCCGGCGGCAGAGGAGGAAGAGGAGTGGGCGGCGGAGGCGAAGGAGCGGCGAGGGAGGAGGTCTTTCCGAGAGCGAGGATGAGAAGGCGGAGGAGGATGAGGAAGACCACTACCCAGGGGGAGCTCATTCCCGAGGAGCCCGAGGAGATCAGCCTCGGGGAGCATCGCGCCCTGGGCGACTCCGCGGCTGCCTCGGGCCTGGCGCCGGGAGCGGGCGACGATGGCGACGACGATGCGGGGGTGCCGGGAGGGTCAGAGGTCAAACTGGTCCGCGCCCACGCGGACGTCCACGGCGCCCGGTTGCCGGCGGGTTGCTGGGGCTCCGTTGGTGCCAGCGCCCGCGCCGTCGCCGAGGCCCGCGCCGGCGCCAGCATCGGCGCCCGTGCCCCCGCCGACTCTGACACCAGGGAGTGCCGCAACGGGGGGGCGCGCATGGGGTCATGGACAGGCGCGGACGTGGAGCTCGGCGCTGTGCACCTGGGCGACGCCGGCGCCGACGACCGCACCGACACCTACGCCTCTGCCGTCGCCCGCGCTGGCCCCATCGCCTGCGCCCGCGCCCGCGCCGACGCCGACGCCATTTGCGACGCGCCCGCTGACGCCGGCGGCCGCGACTTCGACGCCTCCGCCGGCACCGGCACTTTCGCCGCCGCCGCCGCGACCGGCGACGCCGATGCCGGAGCTGGCGCATATCGCAACGCGGCGCCTCCGCCGCCGGCTCCGGATCTTTGGCGCGGCGCTGGCCCCGAGCTGAAAGCGCGGCTGCGCCGGCGCGCCCTGCCCCTTGAGGGGGCCGGAGGCGCGCTCGCGGGGCACCGCTCTGAGCGGGCAACTGCGGAGGCAGCGGGGCGGGCGCTACCGGAGGCCAAGCAGTACAGGTGGACGATGGTGCCCGAGACCTGGGAGGTCGCGCCGACGGATCGCGAGGAGCCCCCCCGAGAAGCCCCGGGGGCCCTGGAGTTGGGGCAGCCGCTGCTGGATGAGGCTCGCCGCCACCGCGCCGCGGGCGTGAGCGTCACCGAGGACTTGAGGAGGGCCGCGGGGTCGGACGGGGCCGAGACGGTCGTGGAGGCCGACGAGGTTTGTGACCTGGACTGGGCCAGGCTCGGCGCCGCGGGCCCCGAAGAGGGCCCCGTTCCCAGCATTGACGCCACCACCGTCGTCGACCCCGCCGTCACCGCCTGCGCCATCGTCAGCGCCGACGCCAACGCCGACGCTGACATCGACGCCGATACACGGGCTGGCACCGGGGCCGCCTCCTGCGACGCTAGCGCCGACGCCCCCAATGTCTCCGCCTCCGCCGCCTACACCGCCAGCGACGACGCCAGCGCGGGCGCCTACGCCGAGGCCGCCGCCGAGCCCGACGCCGGCGACCGCGCCCCCGGCTCCGACGCCTATGAGGACGTTGCCGCTTCCGCGGCCGCCAGCGCAGGCGCCAGCGCCCACGCTCCCAACGTCACCGCCGACGCCGGCGTCAACGCCCTCGGTTGCGAGGCCCGCGTGGGCGCCGCCGCACACCCGGCGGCGAGCGCAGGCGCCAGCACCGACGCTATCGCCCTCACCCGCTCGGAGGCCGGCGAGGTCTGGGCCGTGCGTTGGTCCAGACCTGGCGCCAGGAGCCCCGACGTGGGACTCGGCACCCGCACCGACGCCAGCGTTGAGGTCGGCTCCAGCATCACGGCCTACGCCAACGTCAGCGCCAGCACCGACGTCCGCGCCAACGCCGACGCCTCCGATGCCGATGCAGGCGCTACCGCCACCGCGACCGCCAACGCCGCGACCGGCGCCGACGCTTGCACCACCGCCAGCTCCGACACCGGCGCCTTTACCAGCACGGACGACGAGGTCTGGGACTTAGAGTGGCTCCGGCTCGGCGCTGACGCGGGCCCCGCTACCAGCATCGGCGTCAACGCAGACGACGTCAGCGGCGTCACCGCCTACGCCGAAACCAACGCCGCCGCCGACCCCAGCGGCGGCCCCGACGACGCCGCGACGGTCGGCGTCAGCAGCGATACCATCGCAGGGATCGGGGCCGACGCCGACGCCGACAGGGACGTCTGCACGGGCACCGGCGCCCGCGCCGCCGCCGGCGTCGACGCTGGCCCCAACGTCAGCGACCGCGTCACCAGCACTACGCTTCCGCACGCGCGCGCTTGGCTCCGCAGGCTCCGTGCCGCTCACGCGGGCTTCCTCGCGCGCGCGCGCTGCCCGTTCGGCTTTCTGTCGCGCTTAGCGCGACGCGCGCGTCACGGGCTCTTCGCGGGCGCGGCTTCGCGCCGGCGGGCCGGCGCCGCGCGATCGGGGCTCGTTGGTCCCCTGCCTGAGCGAGGCCGTGGGGGCCAGCTCGGGCGCGCGCCGCGCGCTGCCGGCGGGGCTTGCCCAGCCGGGGTGCCGCAACTGCCCTCGCCGCCACCGCCGTGGGCCGCTCCGCGCCTGCCGAATCGCGAGGACTGCCGCGCGGGCGACTCCACCTCCACCACTGCTGACGCCAGCGCCGACGTCGACGCCAACGCCGCCGCCTGCTCCGATAGCGACGGCAGCGCCGACGCTGACGCGGGCGCCTACGCCGACGCTGAAACCGGCACGGAGACCGACACCGACGCCGGCATCGACGTGACCGCCTACACTGGGACCAGCGCCTGCGCTGCCGACGGCGCCCGCGCCCGCGCTGGCACTGGCGCCCGTGCCCACGCCGGCGCCGCCGCCAGCCCCAGCGCCAGCGACAGCGCCACCGGCGCCGACGTCGCGGTCGCGGGCGTGGTCGCACACCAGGGCACGCACCATGGGGTGCACGCTGCTCAGTTCCGCTTCTTAGCTGGCGCGCAGTGGAGGTTCGACCCCGCCCGGGTCCAGCCGTGCGAGGTGTCCATCACGGGTGCCCATTCTAGGCTCGTCGAAATCGGCCAGGACGTGCAGCCGAAGGCCGACGCCGCCCATGTCCAGCAGGCCGTAGGACCTGGGACGGCTGTTCCGGCCAAGCTCGACTCCATCGTGCAGGACGTGCCGCGGAAAGCCGACCTTGCGGACTCCGACGCCAGCGCCAGCGCCGACGCCGCCGCGAGAGTCGGCGTCAGCACCGATGCCAGCGCAGGGGCTGGGACCAACGCCGACGCCGACAGGGACGTCGGCACGGACACCGGCGCCCACGCCGTCGCTGGCGCTGACGCTGGCCCCAACGTCGGCGACTGCGCTACCGGCTACGCGCTTCCGCACGCACGGGCTTGGCCCCGCAGGCGCCGTGCAGCTCGCGCGGGCGTTCTCGCGTGCGCGCGCTGCCAGTTCTGCTTTCCGTCGCGGCAAGCGCGGCGCGCGCGTCTCGCGCCCATCGCGGGCGCGGCTTCGCGCCGGCGGGCCGGCGCCGTGCGGTTGGGTCGCGTTTGCCCCCCGCCTGAGCGAGGCCGTGGAGGCCAGCTCAGGCGCGCGCCGCACGCTGCCGGCAGGGCCTGCCCAGCCGGGGCGTCGCAGTTGCCCTCGCCGCCGCCGCTGCAGGCCGCTCCGCGCCTGCCGAGCTGCGAGGGCTGCCGCGAGGGCGACTCCGCCTCCGCCACCGCCGACGCCAGCGCCGACGTCGACGGCCCGTGGAGGGCCGCGGGGACGGACAGGGCCGAGACGGATGTGGAGGCCGACGAGGTTTGGGACATGGACTGGGCCAGGCTCGGCGCCGCGGGCCCCGACGGGGGCCCCGCTCCCAGCGCCGACGCCGCCACCGTCGTCGACACCGTCGTCACCGCCTGCGCCAACATCAGCGCCTCCTACGACGCCAGCGTCGACGCCCCCAATGTCCCCGCCTACACCGACATCGGCGCCGGCGACGGCGCCAGCGCCGACGCCTACGCCCGCGCCACCGCTCTCAGCGTCACCGCCGATGTCGGCATCAACGCCCTCGGGTCCAGGGCTCGCGCGGGCGCCGTCGCCTACTCGGCTGCCAGCGCAGGCGCCAGCCCCGGCGCTATCGCCCACGCCGAGGTCTGGGCCAGCGAGGTTTGGGCCATGGGTTGGTCCAGGCTTGGCACCGGTTTTTCCGTCGTGGGATCCGGCACCGGTGCCGACGCCAGCGTTGAGGTCGGCCCCAGCATCCCGGCCTGCGCCAACATCAGCACCAGCACCGACGCCCGCGCCGAAGCCGGCGCCTCCGATGCCGCTGCAGGCGCTGTCGGCGACGCCGCCTACGCCGAAATCAACGCCAGCCCCGATGCCAGCACCGGCGCCGACGCCGCCGCGAGAGCCGGCGTCAGCATCGATACCAACGCGGGGGCTGGGACTAACGCCGGCGCCGACAGAGATCTCAGCACGGGCATCGGCCGCGCAGCTCGTGCGGGCGTTCTTGCGCGCACGCGCTGCCAGTTCCATTTTCGGTCACGCTTAGCGCGCGACGCGAGTTTGGCGCCCTTCGCGGGCGCGGCTTCGCGCCGGCGGGCCGGCGCCGCGCGGCTGGGTCGCGTTTGCCCCCTGCCTGAGCGAGGCCGTGGAGGCCAGCTCAGGCGCGTGCCGCGCGCTGCCGACGGGGCTGGCCCAGCCTGGGCGTCGCAGCGGCCCTCGCTGCCACCGCTGCATGCCGCTCCGCGCCTGCCCAGTTGCGAGGACTGCCGCGAGGGCGACCCCGCCTCCGCCACCGCCGACGTCGACGCCGACGGCGCCGCCTATGCCGACAGCGACGCCAGCGGCGACGCCAGCGCCGACGCTGACGCAGGCGCCTGCGCCGACGCCGAGACCAGTGCAGAGACCAGCACCGACGCCGACGTCGGCACGACCGTCTACACTGGAACCGGCGCCCGCACCGCCGACAACGCCCGCGCTGGCACTGGCGTCCGCGCCTCCGCCAGCGCCACCGCCGGCCCCGGCGCCAGCGACGGCGCCCCCGACGCCGACGGCGCGACCGTGGGCGTAGTCGCACACCGAGGCGCGCACCACGAGGCGGGCGTCGCTCGGTTCAGCTTCGTGGCTGCACGTACCGCCCAGCTGGCGTTGGTCATGCCGGCGGGGCTTAGCCGCGAGGGTACGAGCCTGAGGGGCGACGTTCCAGCGGCTGGGTTACTGGTGGCGGAGGACCTCACCGTTCGCATACCTTCGGGTCACGTGGAGGATTGCGCGCGCGCCCTGGCGAGGCGTGGAGCCGGGCCCTCTGTCAAGGGCACGCAGGTGCTCGGCAGCGCGTGGGTGCCGACAGGCACGCTGACGCCCAGCAGCGCGCTCGCATTCCGAAGCGCGCCTGGGCTTTGCAGCACGCCGGTATTCGAGAGCGTGCCCCAGCCCAACTTCGAGGGCATGGCCGGGCTCCACGGCAGACCCCATGGACTGTATTGTGATTGGATTGGCCGAGGGGCACCCCCTACCACGTCCTCTTCGGGGCCATCGGCGGACCCGAAGGAGGAGGCGTGCCGGGGTGGCTCAAAAGCGACCCGATGTGCGCCAAGATTCGGCATCGGGAGGCGACGGCGGGCGGGCAGCGGCTGCAATGGCACCTACAGCGGCGCCTCGACCCGATGCGCGCCAAGACTCGGCATCGGGAGGCGACGGCGGGCGGGCAGCGGCTGCAATGGCACCTACAGCGGCGCCTACCGCGGCGCCGACGGCCGCGCTGGCTACGGGCGCGTCGACGGCTTCACCGACAGCGGCGCCGGTCGCGTCGACGGCTTCACCGACAGCGGCGGCGACGGCGCCAGTCGCGCCAACCGTGGCACTGACGGCTGCGCCGATAACATCACCGACAGTGGGGACGGCCGCGCCGAGGACATCACCGACTGCGGCGCCGCCGGAGCCAACAGCCGCACCGGCCGTTGCGCCGCCAGCGGCGTCGAGGGCGGCACTGATCGGCGCCCCGACAGCCACGCCCACGGCAGCGCCGACGGCGGCGCCCTTTGCCGTTCCGACAACTGCGGCACCGATAGCTTCGCCGACAGCAGCCCCAACAGCCTCGGCAGCGTCGACGGCGGCACTGACTGCCGCCCCGACAGCTGCGGCCCCAACAGCCACTCAGGCGGCACCGGCTGCCGCTCCGACGGCTGCGGAGTCCATTGCCGCACCAGCCGTTGCGCCGTCAGCGGCGTCGAGGGCGGCGCCGATTGGCGCCCCGACCGCGGCGCCGACAGCACCGCAGGCAGCGGCGCCGACGGTATCACCGAGAGCGGCGCCGACGGCCCCAATAGTCGCTCCGACAGCTGCGTCGTCGGCGGCGTCGGCGGCAGCACCCGCCGCCGCTCCGACAACGGCGGCCCCGACGGCCCCGCCGGCGGCTGGGCCGGCGGCGGCGCCGACTGCCGTCCCGACGGCTGCGGCACTGACAGCCTGGCCGACGGCTGCGCCACTAGCCCTGGCGGCGTCGACGGCAGCACCTACTGCCGTTCCGGCGGCTGCGGCCCCGACAGCCGCGCTGGCGGCTGCGCCTCCAGTTGCGTCGGCTGCCACCCCGACTGCGGCGTCGACGGTTTCGCCGACAGCTGCGCTGCCGCCGGCCGCATCGACGGCCCCGCCGACGGCTGCGCCGACGGCGGCGCCGACAGCCGCCCCGACCGCGGCGCTTGCGGCCACGCCTGCAGGGGCGCCGGCGGCATCACCGACAGCAGCGCCGAGGGCACCGACAGCATCGACGACAGCATCGACGACAGCTGCGCCGACGTCCGCACCTGCAGCTTCGCCGGCGGCCCCGCTAACTGCAGCACCGACACCCGCGCCGTCTGCGGCATCGTCAGCCCCGCCGACAGCTGCGCCGTCTGCATCACCGACAGCTGCGCCGACGCTCGTGCCCACGGCTTCACCGTCAGTGACGCTGTCAGTTACATCACCCAGGGCACCGACCCCGCCTCCGAGGACGTGGCGCACGCGTGCGCCCTGGTGCCCGGCATCGCGCCGACGCGGGGCGGGAAGCCCACCGCGGCGGTCCCGTCCAGCGCGGCGCGACACCCCCCCGTCGGCCTCGACAACGGCGGCGCCAACCGCGGCGTCGACGGCGGCATCGACCGCGGCACTGGCCTTGCCCTCGATGTCTGGGTGAGGACCCCAAGCGTGCCCGGCGTGGTCCCCGAGGCCGTAGCGGCCAGCATCATCGCCAACATCGACGGCGGCGCTGACACCGGTACCCGCTCTGGCACGCACGTCGACGCGAAGGCCTTGCTCTTCTTGGGCAGGCTGGTGCCTGGTGTGGTCGCGCTCAGGGACAGGCACGGACCCTGGAGCGCCCGGGCGCTCCTCGACGTGCGGCCCCTCTTTTGCACCCGGGCACTCTCGCTTGACAGCACGCCGGTGTTCATGCGCGCCCCGATGCTCGTGCTCGATGGCCCGTCGACGCTGATGTATTGCGACAAGCGCGACTTCTCCTTGGCCAGGTCATCCCCGCCGACGACCGAGTTCACGGGCAAGCGAATGTTCGACTGCCTGCCGGTCGCAGCGCGTCTACCCCTACCTGATCACGCGTCCCCTGGCACGCCCAACCTCGGCGGCCGTGGGCCAGCGCGCGTACCTGGCCGAGACGGCTCTGGAGATTTTGGCCTGGATCGCGGTGGAAAGGGCTCGACTTGGCCCAGTTGCGAGGGGATCAGCTCGAGGAGCGGAACCCCAGCGGCGGGTCTACCCTTGATCCACTGCGGGCGGGGGCTCACAGGCGCGCCGGTGCTCAACGGTGCACGCGTGCTTGGTGGCGGGGCTGTGCCCCCCGGCGCGCTGGGACGCAGGGGCGCGCTCGCGTCCACGCGCACGCTCCTACTCCTCGGCTCGCCCGAGGTGCAGATCATGCTGGTGCTCGACGGCATGCGGGTGCTCCTGGGCTTACCGGTGTCCCACGGCGCCTTGGCGTTCCTGGACATGCTGGGCGTGCCCCGCCGTGTGCTGGTACTCCCAGTGCGGTCGTGCTTGAAGGAGGCGTTCTCTGATTGGGTCATCCACGACAACCCACCGTCTGCGGGCCCTGGCCCGGCCGGGCCTTTCCGCGGGGAGACCAGCCTTAGGGGCGAGGTTCACGCGGGAGGGGCGTTGCTGGTTGAGGGCCAGGGCGCCGCTTGGTCAAGCCGCGTGGGGACAAGCCTCAGGGGCGAAGTGCCAGCGGCGACCCTGCCCGGCTTAGTGCGACTTTCGGCCGACAGCCTCGCCGATAGTGGCGCCAACAGCGGCGCCGGCGGCGGCGTCGACGACGGCGCCGACAGCCCCGCCCACAGCAGCGTCGACAGCATCACCGACGGCCGCATTGAGGGCCGCACCACCAGTTTCGCCGCGATCTGCGTCAACCGCGGCATCGACTGCCCAGCGAGGCCGACGGCGACCGTAGAGGGTAGCGACTGCCACGTCGGCGGCTGCGCCTCCAGTGACGTCGGCTGCCGCCCCGACTGCGGCGTCGACAGTTTCGCCGACAGCTGCGCTGCCGCCGGCTGCGCCGACGGCCCCGCCGACGGCTGCGCCGACAGCGGCGCCGACAGCCGCCCCGACCGCGGCGCATGCAGCTACACCTGCAGGGGCGCCGACGGCATCACCGACAGCGGCGCTGACGGCACCGACAGCCGCTCCGACAACTGCGGCACCAGCAGCAGACCCGCCAGTGGCGACGACTGCCGCGCGCACAGCGGCGCCGACGGCGTTACCGACGGCGACGGTTGCAACGACAGGTACGCCCACCGCGGGACCGACAGCCTTGCCGAAATCCGCTCCGGCAGCGGCGCCGTCTGCGACAAGACGGGCATCTGGTACAGTCCGATGGGCGAGCACTCGGCCTTCATGTTTGCGATGTACGGTCCGATAGGGGAGCAACCGGCCTCCATGGTCACGGCCGCGGCGACGTGCGACGGCCTCACCGACCACCTCGTCGACAGCCGCACCAGTAGCTGCGCCGACGCTGGCGTCAGCAGCCCCGCCGGCTGCGGCGCGGACAGCCGCGCCAACCGTTGCCCCGACAGCATCGCCGACAGCTGCGCTGGCGGTATCGCCGACAGCTGCACCGACGCCCGCACCTACAGCTCCGCCGGCGGCTCTGCCAACTGCAGCACCGACACCCGCGCCGTCTGCAGCACCGGCAGCCTCGCCGACAGCTGCGCCGACTGCGTCGCTGACAGCTGCACCGACACCCGCGGCCACGGCTTCACCGCCAGCACCGCCAACGGCGGCACCGACGCCTGCGATTGCTGCGGCACCGGCAGCCGCCGCGCCGATAGCGGCGCCGACGGCGGCTTCGATCGCGGCACCGATTACGGCACCGACAACCGCGCCGACGGCATCACTGGCGTCTCCGCCAACCGCGGCGTTGGCAGGGCAGCCGTCGTGGACAGCGCCGATGCGAGCGTGAGGCCACTGGCGATCGAGCCCGTGCCGGACGCCGAGTGCGAGCTGGTCAGCAGCGGTGACACGGCGATCGACGTCGCGAAGGCTTGCGGCCTCTCGGTTGGGAACGCTCCGGTGGAGGGCGGCCTTGTCGCTCACGTTACGAAGGTGAGGCAGCGGGTCAAGGCCCGGGGTGCCTATGGCACGCGCCCGAGCGACGGGGCTGGCAGCTACAGACGCAGCGGCACCAACTGCAGCTACGCCGACCGCGGCCCCGATAGCTGCGACGACCGTGGCGCTGACCGCCTTGCCTACAGGTACGCCGACGGCTATGCCTGCGGCGCTGACGGCCGAGCTGACCGCAGCACAGTGGGCAGCCGCGACGACGTCGGCAGTTACGACGGCATCGGCAGGGACAGTGGCGCAGCCTGCGGCGCGGACAGCCGCGCCGACTGCGGCGCCGACGGCTGCGCCAACCACGGCGCCGACTGCCGCGCCGACTGTGAGCCCGACGAGGGCACCAGCGGGCTGATCGAATGGCCCGCCGAGAGGCTCACCGGCTGCGGCACCGACAGCGGCGCCAATGGCTGCAGCCACGCTGTCTGCGGCACCGGCGGCCGCGCCGACGGCTACCTCGACAGCCACGCCGACGACAGCCTCGTCAGTTACGCCGACAATTGCACCGACTGCTACACCGACCTCGGCGCTGACCGCGGCGCCGACGGCGGCGCCTACGAGGCAACCCGCAAGGGCGTGCCCGTGGGGGGCGTCTCGGGCGGCGGGCGCGGCCGCGCCGACCGCGGCACCTACGGTGGCACTGACGGCCACCCCGCCAGCGGCGTTAACCGCTGCGCTGGCTGCGGCACCGACCGCCGCGCAGACTGCGGCACCAGCAGGCACGCCGACAGCATCCTCGACGGGGGCGCCGACAGCGGCCCCTGCTGCAGCGCTGATTTCGGTACCGGCCGCGGCGCCGACAGCGGCGCTGGCGCGGTGAACTTGAAGGGCGCGCTCGTGGAGGGCTCCTCGGATGACTGGCACGTTCTGGACAGCGGCCCAAAGGCTGCCGAGGAGATCGAGGCTGCGCTGGCGGGTCATAAGACGGCTGGTACGCCGACGGCTGCATCGACGGCCTCGCTGACAGCCGCGCCGACCACGGTACCGACAGCTGCAATGACAGATGCGCCGACCGCTGTACCAGCCGAGGCGCCAACGGCGGCACCGACAGCGGCGCTGGCGTCTGCGCTGGCGGCCTCCAGGCAGCCCAGACCTCACGGGCGGCGCACGCCGGAGGCAGCTGCCACCGCGGCCCCGGGGGGCGCCACCGTACTCGCACCGGCCGGGGGCGCACGGCTCGCACCAGCCTCAGGGGCGGACGTTGGCCCACCCATGTGCGACGGACGGCGCACGCCAGCGGCGGCTGCGGCCGCGGCCCTGAGGGATGCCCGCCCGTCCTCGCCCGCCAGGGGCGCCCGGCGCGCACCAGCCTCCGGGTCAGCAGCGGTCCCGCCCATGTGGGACGGGCGTCTCGCGCCAGAGGCGGTGGCTACCGCGGCCCCGGGGGATGCGGCACTGACAGCCACGGCGACCTCGGCGACAACGGGGACATCGACTAGCTCCCCGACGGGTTTCCCGACTCCGGCTCCGACTGCGGCGCCGCCAGCTACGCCGACCGCCATGCCGGCTGCAGTATCGACAGCCGCGCCAATTGTGGCACCGACAACGGCGCCAATTGCGGCACCGACGGCGGCAGCGGCTGCGGTACTGACAGCTGAGCCGACGGTGGCCCCGACCGCCTCACCGACTGCGGCTGCGGTGGCCGCGCCGACAACGTCGCCGACAGCAGCGCCGACGAGTGTACCGACCGCGGCGCCGACAGCCACTCCGACAGCCGCGCTGGCGGTGGCGCCGACGGCCGCGCCGATAGCGTCGCCGACGGCAGCTCTGGCCGCCGTGCCGACCGCGGCGCTGACCGCTGTGCCGCCGGCCGCGCCGTCTACGGCACCGACCGCTGCTCCGGCTGCGGCTCGGGCCGCCCCGTTTACAGCGGCGGCGGCGGCTGCGCCGGCTTCGTCGCCTACGGCTTCGCCGATTGCTGCACCAACGGCAGCGCCGATGGGTCGTCTGTCTGTTGCCCTGGCCGCGGCACAGACAACCGCCTGGACAGCGTCGACGACGGTTGCACTAGCCGCTGCGCCTGCAGATGCACGGTTCGGTTCGCCGATGGCCGAACTGGTCACGACACCGACGGCTACTCCGACAGCGGCGCCGACGGTCGCGCCGACATCGGCGTCGACAGCGGCCCTGGCCGCCACGGCGACCACGGTGCTGACTGCGGCGGCGACTGGCGCGCCGACGAAGGGCGCGACGACGGGGGCGAGCGGATCGACCTACGTTGGCATGTTCGCCGGCAGCACTGGCATCGAGGGCCGCGCGCTGTCCGCCACACAGGAGCCGCCCGACGTCGAGGATTAGAAGGAGGAGGACCGGGGGGAGCGACGGGCTGCTCGGGCCTCGTGGCGTCCACTGGGCTGCAGCCAGCTTGCGCCTCCAGCTCGCGCGTGCGCTTCGCATGCGCGCGCTCGTTCTTTGCGTGTACTGAGTCGCGTCCTGCGCGACGCGCGCGGCTAGCGCTTTTCGCGTGCGCGATTCCGCGCCGGCGGGCCGGCGACGCGCGGCCCTGGGGAGCGTTTAGCCCCCCCGCCTGGGCGAGGCCGTGGGGGCCGGCTCGGGCGTGCGTTGCACGCCGCCGGCAGGGCGCTGCCCAGCCGGGGCGGCCTGGCGCCCGCTCCAGGAAGGCCTCAGGCTTGCAGGCCAGTGGTCGCGCGCGCTCGGGCGCCTTTCGCCCGCGCGCGGCTGCGTTCTTTTGGTTTTGGCCGTGCGGCAGCAGGGCGTGCCAGAACGCGCGCGCGCCACTGTGCGCGTGCGCGGGCGGCGCGGCGTCCCGCCGGACCCGCGCCATCAGGGTGGTGCGCGTGGCCGCTTTGCCATTGAAAGAGTTCATCATTGTCCTTCTCCCGTCCTCGTCCTCCTTCCTCCTCCTCTTCCTCCTTCTCCGTTTAGTGCACGCGTGCCTTCGCTTAACTTGTATAGTCTGTTATGTTGGTAGACTGCAGGTTCAGCGTAGGGAAGTGGGGGCTTTGCCTTAGCCATTTGGGGTCCGTAGTCGTGGGCTCGAGATCGAGCCAGGACTCGGGGGCCCACCCACCCCGCTTTGCTCCCTGTGCACCCAGCTCCGCTCGGCTCTCGGGCCGTGCGGCAGCAGGGCGTGCCAGAACGCGCGCGCGCCACTGTGCGCGTGCGCGGGCGGCGCGGCGTCCCGCCGGACCCGCGCCATCAGGGTGGTGCGCGTGGCCGCTTTGCCACTGTGCGCGTGCGCGGGCGGCGCGGCGTCCCGCCGGACCCGCGCCATCAGGGTGGTGCGCGTGGCCGCTTTGCCATTGAAAGAGTTCATCATTGTCCTTCTCCCGTCCTCGTCCTCCTTCCTTCTCCTCTTCCTCCTTCTCCGTTTAGTGCACGCGTGCCTTCGCTTAACCGTTCGTTTACAAAGCTTGAAGCAGTAACAACGATGGAGATCCACCTGTTTTCTAAATGCGCCTATCGTTTGGAACTGCTTTGACTCCTATAGCCCAAAGTCCGAAAGTGTACCACAACAACTACAGCGATCGAGGGCGGCTCATTTTCAAAATGGGGCTCTCGCTCAAGGCTTCGCATTGATATGACCAGAACTTTCAAAATGTGCAACACTTCGACGTATGGAGGCTTGTTCTCGCAGGACGCTCTCTTGAACTTGAGCAACCTACCCCTTAGCGATTCTTTGAGCCAGAAGGGTGGAGGAGGGATCCTTCTGGCTTAACGGGGCCTCGCCTGAGAGGCAGGCCCACCAGGTGCTCGTCATTCAAGGGGGCGGCTCCCGCAGTAGAATGAAATACCTGCAGGGACCCATATCAGGATGGGACTTGGGATGGGCGGGGGTTTTGCAACATTGCTGATGCATCCTGCCTGGTTCAATCTGGTCCTCCGGCTCCTCCTTCTCCTCCTCTCCTCTCCCCTCCTCTTCTTCTTCTTCTTCCTCCTCCTCCTCCTCCTCCTCCTCCTCCTCCTCCTCCTCCTCCTCCTCTTCCCTCCTCCTCCTCCTCCTCCTTCAAATATTGGTGCCTTTTCCTGGCTGGCTCTAGGACACGTGGTTTGGCCGCTACGCTCGGCGAGGGTGATCCTCCTCTCCTCCCATCACTCTCTCTCTCGCTCTCTCTCTTTCTTTTTCCACCTTCACACCCCCCTCTGTTCTTGAATTGGTGGTGCTGGAAGGGCCACCGAATGCCCGCGATGCGTGGCGTGCTTGAGGGCATTTGAGGGCCGATGCTGGCGAAGCTCAGGTTATTACTGGACTTGCCCAACCGCCTGCCTTGGTCGTTCCACGCTCTGCGCTGTGCCGCTGGGTGGCTCTTGACCACCACGCGCTGGCCTGCATTTCAACATCATCATATACACAGGGGTATGGTACTCGCCCAGCCATGATGTGATTCGCCTGCGTTTGCGACATCGGCATGTGTCAGGGCTGATGCGCACGCTCTCGTCGCATGGCTCTGACGCGAGAGCTTGCATATTCTGCCTTTTTTGTTATCTCTCTCTCTCTCTCTTGCCTCGCCCGCCTCCTCTCCTGCCAGTTGACGCTTGACGCGAGACAGTGTTGATTGGCCGTTGTGTCTATTTTGAAGTCGCTGCATCGGCAGCGCATCGCCCCAAGAGACCTGTCTTCGAGGATAGTGGTTAATTACACCGCGCCTGCTGGGGGACCCAGGAGGGACGAGAGGGGCGGGAGGAAGAGGAGGGAGGCGAAGGCAGGAGGTCGTCGCCGAACGCCGGGAACGGCGGCGCGCCGTCCTCAAGGAAGGCGGGAGGAGCGAGGAGGGAGGGGGAAATGGGAGGATGAGGAGGACACGAGGAGGAGGCATGGGGAGATCGTGGACACGAGGGGGAGGAGGATATGGGGAGGACACGAGAGGGGGGAGGAGGAGGAGGAGGAGGAGGAGGAGGAGGAGGAGGAGGAGGAGGAGGAGGAGGAGGAGGAGGAGGAGGAGGCGGAGGACAGGAGGAGGAGGAGGAGGAGGAATGTGCCCTCTCGCGCGCCAGTGGCGTGCAAGAGGGCCACCCAGCGCGTGCAGGAGGGCACGCTCCCGCACGGCACCGCGGGCGCGCCACGCAGGCGCGCACGCGCAGCGCGCTCGCGTCTGGCTGCGCGCCCCGCGCCGATCCCGGCGGCGGCCGCAGAGACGCACGCCCGCGCTCGCACTGGCCGAGCCGCACCCAGGGATCCAGCGCAATGAAAACATCAAAACGTTTTCGGCCTCCAGAGGCCGTTTTCGCCGTTTTCGGCCTCAAGAGGTTTTTCGCCGTTTTCGGCCTCCAGAGGCCCTCGCCGGGCCTCGGGAGCGTCGAAGATCGACTCAGGACGTCAAGCCGGTCCTGGAGAAGGGGTCGAGACTTCTGGGGGCCCCGTATGGAACAAATCGCGGCATCGGATCTCTGGGCACGAGCGCACTGCGGTCGCACTCGCGTCTGCTCAGCGTGTCGCCGCGGCGGCCCCAGCGGCACGCTAGTCCTTGCAAGCGGATCGCGTGTCGCTCCGCTCCGCCGGGCGGGAGGCGCGGAAAGGTCCGGGACGTTGACGCCTGGGGACAGGGAAATGGATAGCGTGTCGAACCGAGGCGTGGTGGGCCAGAACTGGCGGCGCGACACGCTATCTACAAGTTCCTGACCGTATGTGCTTTCGCGTGCGCGTCGCACGTGTGCACGCCGACCCTGCGAAGATAGCCATGTGCACTCGGGCGCGCAGCCCCTGCACGTCCACGCGCCCAGCTGCGCTGGCTGCGCCGCCTGCGCCGCCCACGCTGGGCCCGACGACCCATCTAGGAGGAAGTCCGCAGCGGCGGGCAGCGTGAAGGCCGCGGGGGGCCTGAAGCATTTGTTGGCACGCCCCCCCCGTCCCTGTCCTCCTCTTTGATTCTCCTCTTCCTCCTCCTTGATCTGGCTCTGGTGTACGTTTTGGGTGGCTGTGCAAGTGGATTACGAGTGCTGGCCGTTTCGTTCCCCTCAGCTTTGCTCTTTCTTCTTCCAAGAGATGCGCGCAGGGGGGGGGGCGGCGGGGCCTTAAACATGCCCTCCAGGCCGAACCACGGAATGCGGTGGCAGAGCGCCAGCGTGGCGCTGGCAACACCGCGCTTCACGTAGAGCTGCCACACGAACTTGCTCCAGATGCCCTGGATGACCTCCTGGGATGTGGAGCACAGGCCCGTGCATGGGCGCTGAGGGGACGGGAGGGTGCAGGCAGCAGACAACGCAGGGACAGGTAGAGGCAGAACAGGAGACAGCAGCAGCAACAGGACCAGCAGGAGGAGCAAGAGGAGGAGGAGAAGGAGGGGAGGAGGAGACAGAGTCAAACTGGACTGGAAACAGACGTGACACGCGGAACAGCAGAAGTACTGCAACTACCTGAAATGGGAAGCGCCATGCAGCACCATCGCTCAAAGCCTAGGGGACCCATGATCCTGGGGAACGCCTCAAAGTCTTGGGTTCAGGTCTCAAGGTCTTGGGAGCCCATGATCCCGGGTTCAGGTCTCAAAGTCTTGGGGGTGCCAGGTTCTGTAAGTATCAAGGCGCACAGGGTCTCAGAGTATTGCAGCACTTTGGTCTGTCGGTCTGCGTGTCTAGCGCATGAGGGATTGAATGTATTCTGACTCTTTTGGACTTGACGTGGTTGCGAGGCGTCTGGTCTGAAGGACGTGTGGTCTAGCAGTCTGGGGGCCTCGTATGGCCCTCAAAACTGCAACACCACAGTCTTGCGGCTACGCGGTCTTGCGGCGTTCGTGCCACCTGGCTCGTTGCACGTGAGGGTAGTAGGGTCACACGCAAGCTGGATATAAGGTCACGGGGTCTCCGGATGTTCGCTCATTGGTCCTATGGGCTCAACAGCACACGTCGGCGTCATAGCCTTCTGGTTTGAAGCTCCCACGGCCGCACTGCAGTGCTCTCTCGAGGCCAGAGGCCCACGGGCAGGAATGCCTCCAGGCACCCGGGCCTGGAGCCCCGCGGCATCGGCACCTCTCGTCCCCTCCTCGGCACGCCGGGCGGGGGTCTGAACACGAGCTGCATTGCGATCCTCGCCCTGTCTCACGGGCTGCGCGATTCGTCCGAGCACCTGCTCATGCGTCTTGACGCGAGGACCGCCTCAATGCTCCTCCTCCTCCTCCTCCTCCTCCTCCTCCTCCTCCTCCTCGCCGGCCATCGGGAGCGGCATCCTCGTCCATCTGCTGGCCTCCGCTGCGCATGGACTTTGCGAAGCGCTCCCGGGCGTACCAGCACGTGCACAGGAGGTGCGGGGCCAGGGGGACGAGGACCTCGGCAACAGGAGGGGGGGGCAGGGGGCACGGGGAGGCGCAGGGGCACGGGGGGAGTGGATCGGCGGGGCGAAGGAACGAGGGGGGGAGGAGAAGGGAGGGAGAGAGGAAGAGGGAGGAGGAGGAAGAAGGAGAAGGAGGAGGACCTCGGCAGCGGGGGGGGGAGCGGGCACGAGGAGGCGCAGGGGCACAGGGGGAGTGGTTTGGCGGGGCGGGGAACGAGGGGGGACGATTACAGGACGATTACTAACCAGACAGCAAATCCCGCCGATATGCCGCTGGCGCATCTGGGGTTATCTTAACCCTTGCGGCGCACTTCACGCTTTGGGCGCCTGGGGGCATTGGGGGTGCCATCGGGCCACACGGCCTTACCCCTCGATGAGGGGACCTCCCAACGCCGAATTTTATTCAAGGCCTCTTGGCCTGCAGGGGTGGGGTGCCCTTTACACATGCCGACGATGCCCGCCCCCAGTCTACCACCCGTGGGGGTCTTCGAGCCTAGGCACCCACACCTCCAACAAAAAATCTGGCCATACAATATTGCTGCATTGTGTGACTCATGCACCGCCTTGTCCCCGATACTGTATCGAGAGGGGAGGCGCACAGGTAAACCTTGAGACTCTACTCTATGGAACTGGGGTCCTGGACATTTGCCACTGCGAAGCCAGTCCAAAATAGAAAACTTCCCAGGGCCACTCTGGCAGTGGCAACACACCCAGGAGGGGCCGACCTTGGAGACCTGGTGCCCCGAAGACGCTTCCAGAGCCTTCCTTACGCGCCAGGCAGCGGGCGGCACACGGCAGTCCTTACGCGGGCGGCTCTTACGCTCATGGTCGGCACAAGCGGACTCCGCGTTGACTATAGCCAGCCTCCTCTGGACCAACCACACTTTAAATTCAGCACGGGCTAGATCTCTGACCTCTGGGTCAATTTCAGCTGAAACCTGCTCAACTCCTGGTTGGGCGAATTTGTCGGCCAGGTCATTGCCTCGGGAGACACAGGGGGTCTGGACCAGGGAGGCTAGCGAAATTCTATCTAGGTGCGAATTACACTTACTGAGCATCACTCGTCGACCTTGAGCTTCGGAGAAGACCCTCTTCCACCAGCCTCTGAGTTCTCCCGAAGTGTCCGAGGAACCGTGCCAACCGTCGTACACGATCTGGCTGTCCGTGTAGAGCCAGATTGGCCCTTTTGTCATTTTCAAGGCCCACCAGAGGGCCGCCAACTCCGCACACGGGACCGTCTGGGCTCCGTCCAAGCCCCCGCAAGCTCCTGGCCGAGGGGTGTCGGGGTCGTCATTTTCCACACAGGCAGCGGACTGGGCAAAGTAGGCGCCCCAGCCCGCGCGCGCAAGGCGCGCGTCGCTGCTCGAAGCCGAGCCGTCCAGGAAGGCCAGCTTGCACTCGATGCGGTCCTCGAAGTTCACCGTGCCCTCGAACGTGATGACGGTCGGCCCGTCCCAGTCGATGTAGTACGGCAGGCAAGGCGCGCCCCACGAAGGCGGAGGCGGTACGGAATTCCACGTGGATGGTAGTAGCCCTCTTAGCCACAGCTCCAGGCTGGTCCCGTTAGTAATGTCTCGGACTGCTTCATCACATAGCTTGGCACTCTGACGGATCCAAGGGTGGTCCTGACCGCATGTGTGAGGGCAGCTCCAGACGCGGTGGGCCATCGTCTCTTTCTGGCCTGTCGCGCACCTGGTACAGACTCCATCACACTCGTAGCCTTCAGCACGGCAACGATCCTCGGTCCAAATGGTATTGCAAATAACAGCTTCTAGCGATCCAGCTTCCCGATGTGACTCTGTACGTCTCATTCTCTGTAGGGTTCTGCTTGCTGTCGTGAGGTCTGGCGTAGAACTCCAGCCTCCTCCGTGGCGATCTCTGGCCGCCTGCTGCCACAGCTCCTTGATGACGTCCGCCGTGATGGTCGCCATGAGTTGGGTGGTGTCTTCATCTCCGAGTATGTCATCTGATTGCTGACCGTCTGAAAGTGGCAGCTCACGGCTTGCATGCATCTTGTGCTGGTGCGGTTGTTGATCCATCGTCCATTCATTTTGCTGCGCATCCGTCCACGTATCTGGCTCAGGTAGCTGCCATCCTAGTTCCGTAAGTCCCTGGATGAGCGCCGCCATCGGCCCTGTCACCACATTCCAACGTCCTCTGGGTCGTGCCCGCTGGAGTCTCTGTACTGCAGCATGCCAACCTCCTCGTAGTTTGTCATGGTAGTCTGGCCACCGCTTCCACAGCTTAATACATTATGCTACTTGGCGGCGGAGCCCAACAGCTTTTGGGTCCTTCTCGAAGTAGTGCAACAACATCACCATGGATGTACTCCTGCCGCCTGTCGTGTACCCAAGCATGTCTGCTGCTTCAGCTCTGGCACGTCGCACCGCTGTTGGAGACTGGCCTACTGCAGGGACGTCGTATGATGACTTGGCACGGACATTGACTAGGTTGAGCGTGGCCAGCTTCCGTCTACGCTTGCCTGCCCGTTTGAAAACCATGGCTCGGCGTATTCTTGCTCTGGCCGCTTTGCGTCTCTCCGTAGCCGTCGTGGTGCGCCTCTTGCTTCCTCTCGCCATGTCGATGCCGAGGTCACGTACGTACGAGGCTCCTTTGACTGTTGCACCTAGTTGCCGAACTGCTTGCGACACTGTTTTTTTTTTTTTTTTTTCAATACTTGGGTGGGACGCCATCACTGCCGACTTGTCCGACATCTCCAACATGCTCTCAATGCGTCCCTTGACCAGCTCGACCGCAACAGTGGTCAACTCGTGCTTGACCTGCTTGTACGAGCCGTCGGGCCTCGCCGTGACGTCGCCCACGTACTGTCTGGGAAGCGCTCGGGGTACCTGATTGTGAGCTCGTTCCAACACTTCGTATAATAATGCCCTTGCACCATTATTTGCGTTGTTGCACCCTGGTACGATGCTGTTCCCAGGGGTTATCGGTGGAGCGAATGCACCTCCTGCTCTGATCGCTCGCGGAGCGAGGTATACCAGACAGTTGAGGTAGAGCTCCGCGGGGGGGGGAATCGAGCTTCAAAGCGCGATCCATCAAGATCGGGATGCTGATTGAATCGTAGAACTTCTTGATGTCCAAGTAGATGGAGCCCCACGCTTGCGTTCCATCCCATGCACTGCTTTCGCCCATGGCCATGCTGAAAAGAGCGGCCTGTAGGGCTGACGACTGGGCCACTGCTGCATCCCAGAAGGCTGCCTTCTTGCTGCTCGACTCTGCCATGGTTGGTTGTCGGATACGCCCCCAGAGTCGCATTGGTAAAGGTGCCAAGCCGATCGGCCTCTCGTCTCCGACTTTCAAGTTGGGTCCCTTGCGTAGAAGTTCATACCAAATATGTAACCATTGGTGCGGCCATGAAAGGCTTTGCTCGCATCTGGTGAGCAAGTCTGTCAATTCCTCTTTGGCCTGGGGTGCCAACGCCTTCAGATGCTGCACTTTCCACATGTCCGAACCTTGGCCTGAGGAATTGGGCGTCATCCTGAGAGCTGCTTCCAATTGGTCCAAGGTGATGGGTTCGCGCTCAGCAAGGTCTGCTTCAGCCCATGCGCGCAGCTTCTGCATCTGTGCCTTAGGCTCGTTGTACTCGTCGTGCTTGGTCCATCTTGCTTTCCATTGCCTGGCTCTCGTTTCCACCGCACTTTGTAAGTTGGCGATAACTCCACTGCTGTCGGGGTCGATGCACAGCTCAGGGAGCGAGAGGGATTCGGGCCGCTTGAGATACCCATGCGCTTCCTTCATGTTGCCGCCCATGGCCTTCCTTGCCCAACGGTGGATGCTCTGCTTCGCGTTCTGCCAAGCTCGCTTGCCGTGTCGCTCTGCCCGCTGCGCCGCTTGAAATACTGCTTCACTCCACAACTGATGGTCTGTGTCCAGCTCTGTCTTGCGAATAATATCCAAGGCCAAAGAGTCTTCTTTCTCGTCTTGGCGCACACAGTTGAGGCTGGACGGTGGCAATGGTGGGTACTCCAACGATTCTATGTGCGACAATTGAGATCGTAACATTCCTCGCAATTGCTGCTGTCGAATAGAGTTCTTTGAAACAGCCATTTGCCGTAAGAGAGATCCCATTTCCACCCAGCGGTCGTGTCTGGCTTGTTCTGGTTCCTGCGTGCGGTGCTCACGCCGTGGGGCTACTAGGACCAAGCGGTACTTCACTGGCCGTCCTCGAACCGTTTTAACTTGGTCCTCTCTGTCGCACAGAATGGCCAGGGTATGGTCTGCTGCTTGTGCCCATCGAGTGTACTGCCCGCCCAACTGCACGCTGCTCACTTCTGTTAACTGGAAAGCCAAGCTGTCCACCGTTGTTTTGTCTGGGCTGAATAGTTCACAATGTTCTGTCTGCCTTCGAATATCTTGCCATACATCGTCCGAGACCGTCGCCAATACCTCTCTGGAGTACGTAGGTTCAAGGAGCTTGTCGATGTCTGCTCGTTCTCGTTGGAGAGCTTGTTGTTCTTCCGACAGGTCTGTGTCGTAGATTAAATCGTCCAACTCTGGCAGGTGCTCCGTAAGCTTTGCATGCTGCTCTCGGTCTCGTTGTTTCCTCTTGGTGCCTTTCTCGACGTGCACCGTGATGTATGGTACTTTGTGCTGCTCTGCCCTCACAGGAGACAAGATCTGTAACTTGGCTGGCTTCCTTGCGATACGGATGTGCAAACCAACATGAGGTCTCCACGGAAGCTTTGTTACCGCCATGACCCCACCCAAGAAAGGCCTGAAATTTGGTGGGCAGATTACATAATCTAACATGCGCCCTCTGCCACTGGTACACGTGGCATCGATGTTCGGGCAGACTGGGGTAACTTTGGGCTTCTTCGCCCACGTGGACTGCATGAACTCATCTGGGGTAACATTCCAATCACCCACTGCCATCCACGGTGTAGAGATACTAGCTGTCAACTGTGTCAGCTGCTTCATCTTCGCTGCATTGGGCCCAGTCAGGCCTGGTCCGCTGTCGAGGTATACCACGAAGAGTGTGATCCGTATTCCTCCCTTCAAATCCCAGTGCACCACCGCGATGTCATTCAACTCCTTCTCGAAGGCGCTGCCCCCCTTGACGGTGGGTAGGTGCACTGCAGTCTGGAGGTGCGAGCGACGTAGCCAGCATACTCCCCCATGAGTACCGTTTACTGATCGCCCAGTTTTCCTTGCTGCTGTCCAAGTGTACTGTGAGTGCCAGCCGTCTGGTTGAAGCCGCTGGGCCTCGCTGGCTGCGCTCGTCCTCTGAAGGTGGTGTTCCACTAGGCCCACCACATCGCACTTCGAACCCAATATAAAATCACGAACTGACGCATTGTACTGCGAGATATTCGCCACGAATACATGTGAGTACTGCTGGTCATCGTACAAAAACGGGCCCTGCTCATCACTGATGGGGTCCTGGAATGTGACCTTGCGCCGAGTGCTAAGAACACGTCTTGGACTCCGTCTTTGCCGCCACCACAGTCTTGCTCCTCTCCCGAATGCGTACTGCGGTTTCCAGGTACCTGTCCACCTCCTCAGGGTTCGTGAAGTCGCACGGCTTGGTCTGCTCTGCGGCTGGCTCCTCTTGGACTTCATCTTTGGCCTGGGTGCCCCCCACTGATGGTTGTCCTCCATTGCCACGGCGCCTCTTGCACTCCTGAGCCTTGTCTGCGAACTTGCGGAGGTTCTCGGCGGCCTCCTTGCGGGCCTGGGTGGCTCCCTTTGCCGCTTCCAAGGTCTTCTGCGCTGCCACGGCCGCTTCCTTGGCTGCCTCGTATTCTTTCTTTTCTGCTTCACCCAGGAAAGCCAGTTCTTCACTACTGAGCTCTGGAGCAACTGCATCATCATGGACTGTCGCAGCCGAAGGTGGTTGTCCTCTGTTCGCCTTCTCACGACACAAATCCACTTGTTGCTGAGCTTCTTTCTCGGCGATTTTGTTGTCAGCCAGCTTTTCCAGGATGTCTTTTTGTTCTTCCGCATTGCGTAAGAGTCGCCTGCGTAGCCTCTCACCCGCCGTCGTGACCATACGGAGCGCCTGGGCTGCCATTTCCAACTCCTCGAACGGCTTGGGTGCTGGTGGCGGCGCTGGCTCGGGTACTCGTAACTGAGGGCATGCTCGCTCCAGCAACTCCATCTGCTCTTTGTTGTTGCCGTCCTTGGCCGCCTTGTATTGATCTGCGAGAGGGGCGACCTGAGCCAGGGTCTGTGGATCTGGCAGGGCTGTCTCCGTCGATATGCTTGACCACATGGTACCACACTTAGCGCACTTGGCCTTGTCAGCGATACGGTCACAATAGATCCAACTGCTGCCAACAGGAGAGCAAGTGCTGCACACAACAAAAGGCCTCCTCTTCCCGCCCTGGTATTCTTTCTTCGACCGTGAATGCGATCGAGCTCTGCTGGCCGCTCGACCTCCTTCTTTCCAGGGCGGGCGCGTTCCTCCCATGTACGTCTCGTAGCTGTCGTCGTTTTGCTGCGACTTCTGCCACACCTTGCAGGTGTGCCCCTCAAGCCGCGAGCGCGCCTCGCCACCTGCCGCAGGGCGCTGGGGGCGGACGCGCGGTGCGCGCGCAACAGTGGGCCCGTTGGATCTGCTCCCCTGCAAACCTCTCGGGCCCAGATGCTTGAGCGGGGAACGAGGGGGGGAGGAGAAGGGAGGAAGAGAGGAAGAGGGAGGAGAAGGAGGAGGAGGAGGAGGAGCGACAGGAGGAAGGAGAGGAATGATGATGTGCAGAAGAGGGGGGGGGAAAAGCTGGAGACGAGCAGTGAGGAGCAAGCCACGGGGGAGCATGAGAAAACAGGAAGGGGTGAGGACCAAAGAGGCGGACAGAGGATGCGGTTTCTTCTGACGCAGGGCTGGCGTCAAGCCATGACTCCCTTCCTGCGCGGGGAGGGGGGGGGAGAGAAAGAGGAAGGAGAGGGAGGAGAGGGGAGGAGGAAGGGGCCCCAGGAGGAGGACATTGCATGGAACGCATAGACGGCGGAGGCAGAAGAAGGATGAGGCTCACAGGGGGAGAGGAAGAGGACACGTAACGCCTTCGGACCCCGCCGATGCGACTTGCGAAGAGCCCCGGCAGCCCAGGCCTGCTGCGCACGCCTGCGTGGCGTTGCGCTGCTCAGCGCGCTTGTCGAGCGGGCCGGTCACGCAGGTCCGCGGCCGAACTGGCGGCGGCGCCATCCGGGCCTCATCGAACGTTCTGTTCTCGCACCTCCCTCTGCCGGCCAGCTGCTCTCGTCCTCGCAGACGGGGGCACGCGCCGCTGGTGGCCCTTGTGGCTCGCGCGCGTGCCGCTCGGATCCCGAGCCAGGGGACAGGAGATCGCGGGCAGGAGTCGAGGAAGCCGAGCGGGCAGAGTGGGCAGCGTGGTCGCCACAGACGGCTGTCGCGCGCGCGCGTCGGCTGCCGCAAACCCTGGCCCAGGGCAGAAGCAACAAAAATACTGGCCACGGGGGGGGGGGAGAGGGGAGAGGCGGAGGACAACCCTGACTCCGGATCCGCCCTACTTTGGGGAAATTCGTAAGTAGGGCTTGGAATTTCCGCCTTACTTTTCAAGCCCCGCTGATGCCAATTTCCGCCCTACTTTTCTGCTGCTGTTTCCGCCCTACTTCTGTGGATTTCCGCCCTACTTTATGTTGGGCGCAGAATCTTTCGCCCTACTTGTTCGGCCTCTTATAGGTGGATTTCCGACGCAAGTTGAAGTTGAAAAAAAAGCCTGAGTAGGGCGGATCACTTGATAGAGCAGTGAACGTAGTAGAGTCGAGCTCAGAGGCATGTGCAGCATCCTGTAGCCGATACGGCTCAAGCTGCGCAGATGATATCACAACACTAATTATGCAAGAGATCCCCAGATCAGAAGTATCATATACTACCTTATCTATCACTAAGTGATATCAAGATATTTTGCTGGTGGTATTTGTTTGACTCAGACTGAGTGGACAGACGTCTTCGCCAGACGTGCGGAGAGAGAGAAAGAGCGTGATCGTCTTATCATCGCCGACATCGAGGTTGTCATCGACAACTCTAGCTGGTAGCGGAGCTGGCATTGCCAGCTCCACGGACAACGAAGAGCCCGATATTTCGTACAGATGTTCAGGTCTCCAGTCGGACAGTTTCAGCCATTCGGAGATGGTCGCGGCGCAGGAGCCGGACGTGGACGCACAGCATGGCCGTATGGACAGCACGTACCAGAGCCTAGAGACTGGAACCTGATGAGAGGAAGTATGACGAACCCGCCACCGTGGGCCCCGGAGATGGAGCAGCAATATCCTTTCAGGAATTGGTTGGCCGACGCGGTGGCGTGGTGTAATGCGACAAATGTAGACGAGAACAAGAAGGGACCACAGTTGGAGCTGTCGCTGGGTGGGATTGCGAGAGATATGATTCGGGAGCTGCCTCTTCACTCGAAGATTCATGGAGCAGACATGGACCTCGGAGATGGTGCAGGATTACAGAGATTGAGTGGAGCAGGCTTCATCCTTCAGGCGTTGGCTAGGCAGTTCTTACCGCTCGAAGAAGAGACAAATCTCAGGAGCCTGGCCGACTTGTATGGATTTGCGAGGATGCCCGGCAAGAACATAGACACCTTACTTACACGATGGGAGGTTGTGCTGCAGAGGGCGAGGACGAGGTCAAACATAGCAGTACAACATCACCATGCGGCTTGGATGCTATTGATGGCACTGCGTCTTCCAGCTGAGTATTGGGTGCAAGTTCTCGCGCCTTTTCAAGGAACACTCCCAGTGGATGACATGCAGTATAGACAGTTCTTATCATACATCAAGAGGTTTGGGCACCTCGCTGAGAGTGGAAGTCATAATATCATGAACCCAGCGGCGCACGGCCCTTCTGTGATGCACACACAGGAGACGACATACATGACGGCAGATATGGGAAATACTACACCGCCCTGGCAAAGCGGTGGACCCTTCGCCCCAGCCATGTCGTATCAGACTCAGATGGATGGCGGATACTACTACGACGACAGCGACACCTCGGACGACGACGGCGAAGCCGATGCGGTGCTGTTCGGACGAGAAGAAGATGAGCCAGATATGTCATCATGGTCTAATAACGATCGGTCCGAGTATTACTACCAAAAGTACAAGCGCTATCGCAAGAAGTGGAGACGTTTTGTGGGGAAAGCACCACGGCGGATGCGCGGACCTATTCGTCGACGGCACTACTTCGAGGACGGTGTGGATTTCGTTGGTAAGTCAGGCAAGGGCGGAAAAGGCAGAAAAGGAAATCCCATTGGCACAGATGGACAGCCGCTGAAGTGTTCAACATGTGGATCGACGCAACATCTGTGGAGACGCTGTCCGAACGGAGCTGGAAAAGGCAAAGGTGGCAATGGAAAAGGATCTACTCATGACCAGCAGGTGCCGGGCCACATGCACACGCACGGGGAAGCGCAGGTGCCAGCGGCAGCTCCTGCCTTTGCTCAAGGGCCTCTGGCAGGATTGCCATATGTTCCCCGCTTCTTCGTGACGGAGGAAACGCACACAGAATATCAAGTTCAGAGTGCGACCTCAGCTACTTCGTGGATGGTTGTTGAAGACACGGCGCCCGCGATAGATGTCGAAGAAGGGCACGATGCTCAACATGTCGGAGGCTTTGCATATCGACAGGCAGAGTACCCAGAGGTGCCTTCCTCGCAGCAGAGCGCCATGTACGAGCAACATCAGATGCAGATGAATTCTAGGCAGCAGTTGGTCATGCAGCAGATGCAGCAGGGCTTGCCTCCTCAAGCTATTGCAGCAGCTTTCACACCTCCGCCCAATATGATGAACACGGTGATGCATGGAGGTGGTCAGATAATGCAGAACTGGGGAGGTGGACCTTTCTTTGCTCAATGGGGAGTACCATCTTCGCAGATGGGCGTACCTTCGATGATCGGAGCGACTATGCCAAACATGATGCACACGGGTGACGGATCATCGTCGACGACGGTCACAGGCAGAACGTCTCTGCCATCATCATTGGTACAGCAGTTGGTTGCTATGTCGGCTGCGGCGGGGCAGCATACAGAGCAGGGATATACGACGCCGCCGACGGTTACGCACGAGGATGTGTTTCATTCCCCAGAGAGCCAACGAGGACCAGCAGATGCCATGATCACGATTGCTACCAATCAGCTGGAAGTGGCCAATCAGCGTTTGGAAGCAGCAGTGCGCATGCCCGTGGACGGCACGATTCGCAACAGACCTCAGCGCGAGACCAACGAGGAGCACTGCATCATTTGCTTGGAGCGCGAGGTGACCACCAAGGTCATGCCATGCGGACATACTCACTTCTGTATGGACTGCGCAGGTCTAATATACAATGGAGCAGTTGGAGATCCGCCCAAGTGTCCTTTGTGTCGTGCGCTGGTTACTTCACTTGAGCAGGCCACGCAGGAGAACATAGCCGAGCAAGTTCACGAGAGGCCTCAGGTATCATCAATGATGGAAAATTTGGCATCGGTTTTGCGTGAGATTGCGAGTAGAAATGGATCCAACGCCATCGTACCTCATGATAGTCAGTTTGCACCGACGGTTGTACCGCAGCAGCGACGCAACCTGATCACGGAGATGACCGCCCTCGGTCAAAGCGACGCGGCGCAGGGGCCTCGTCATCTTACCTCTTTCTTTGGACCATGGTGGCCTTTTGGGATCACCGAGAAAGAGTATGAAGTGTTCGCCAGCAACCTAGCTTTGCAGAATGACGAGGTGGGCCTGATGCCCTATACTGGAGCTCATGATGGACTGTGTGGTGATCAGTGGGCCAGACGTCAGGCCGTCAAGTGTCAGGAGTTCGGCAAGAAGGTGGATCAGCAGGCGTTGATCGAGCCCAGGTACGTTGCAGGCGTCGGCAACGGAGCGCAGCAGGCGAACTTTGAGGTGGAGTTGGCAACTGGCATGGTGGACACGGATGGCGTATATCACGAGGAGAAGTTCAGGTCGCCGTGCATAGAGAACTCGGGTGTGCCCGGTCTCATTGGCATTCAGAGTCTGGAGCGTAACGATGCGCTCATCAGATGCAAGACCGGAGAAATATGGTTCTTGGGCCCTGGCGGAGTCAAGGTTGAACCCTCGCCGGGCAGTCGCCATTTCCAGATGAACAAATCTAAGTCAGGTCATTGGCAAATACCCATCAGTCGCTTCAGGCGTAAGCAGGACGGCAAGACGAGCAACATGGTGATGACCACCGAGAATGCCAATGACACGACTACGGCGACGGCAGGATCAGCATCAGGATCAGCATCAACACCAACTACCAGGACACCGACAAGTCATTCAAAGTCGGTGAGCTGGTCTTCCTCTACCGACTGACAAACCGAGGCGGGCTGCCTCAGCCCGGAGGCAGCGCCGCCGACCCCAGGGCCGGCGTATCAGACTGCCGGCGAGGAGGACAAGAGGGAGGAAGGCGTCTTGGGAGCATCGTCTAGCCCCAAATACGTGGTGTTGATCAGTGAAGATGCGCAGTTGCAGCAGCAGCTGAGTGAACGATATCCACATTTACGAGTAGTATCCCGTACTATGTTTCTGGAATCTTCGTGGCTGGAAGCACGCGATGCCTTTTTGAGAGATTCATTTTTGGTAGTCGCAGAGCTCCCGCGATGCAGGACGAGTTCGGGAACGCGCAATGATCGGAGGATCCTGGACAGATTTACGACATATCTCACCAGTTGTCGCCATATGGATTTTGTGTTGATAGCGCCGCGAAGATCGAATACGTGGCAGATGGCAGCTATTCAGTCCATTGTGAATATGAAGCAGGTGCAGATCTCTCATCATCATGTGTGTGCCTGGGACGTGAGGGCACCCTCTAGTTCTAAGCCGTTGAGAATGTGTATGCAGTAGGCAGCCACCAAGCACATAGACAGCACAGCATGTCCACATGAGTCTTCTGCTGGACATGATGTAGATATGAAGTATTCTTTCGACAATGCAGGCGAGCTGGCCGAATCGAGATTGGAGAATCATCGTACGATCGTGGGTAAAATTGTTCAGTTGATTCAGAAGGCATATCTGAATGACGGCATGTTCACCGCGACCAGAGCCGACTTGATAGAGTACACCAGGCAGCCCACGAACGAGAGCGTCAGCATCGCGATGCCGACAGATTCAAAAGAAAGACAAAAGCAGAAGAAAGCCAAGGAGAAGGCTACGGGTTCGACGAGTTCAACAATATCGTCAACCAAGAGACCGAGACAGTTCGAGAAGCATTATGATGATTGCGGACAAGATTGGAGCGGACTGGGCAAGGACGTGATGATGACCATGGGGTTCTCCAGTGACGGCGAAGCCAGCGAGGATCACAAGAGTGACGAGGATGTGATTCAGGACATGCACCAGGTATACTTTGAACCTTATTGGTTCGCCGGATTGAAGGAAGTACCGCACTGCGAGATGAGAGAGACCCCAATGGCAAAGATATTTAACACGATGGTGGCCATGGACATATTTCAGTCAAAGATGACAGACGTGGAGTTTGATGTATGTGAGATTGCAGGTGGACAAGCACGGACTTCAATTATTCTGGCAAAGTGTCGCGTGAGAGTGGGCAAGAACTTTGATCTGTGTACAGGATCGGACTTGACGGAGATCAGCGAGCAGAAGGCGTTTCTTCGATATCGAACTGCTCGCCGGGTGCGTATCGTACTCATGAGTCCGATCTGTGGGCCGTTTGGCAGTTGGTCTTACATGAACCGACAGCTGTATCCCACCACCTGGGCAGAGAGTCTAGAGTATGCTCTTAAGTTTTCGACATTCTGTGCGGTGGTGGCACTTGCACAATATGACGACGACTTGGATTGGCTCAATGAGCAGCCCACTTCGAGCGACATGTACGTTTATGATCCTTGGCCGAAGGTACGACAGAATTCCCGCACAGTAGTTGGCAACTTTCACATGTGTCAGATGGGGGCCAAAACAGCAGAAGGAGGTCATGTCAACAAACCTACCTCGCTCTGGGCTTCGGATTACGATCTCATCTATTATGTGGATGGCATCAAATGTGGAGATATTCCAGGAGCCTGCAATGGAAAGCATACGATGCTACGAAGAGCTGACGCGACAGCATCTCAAGTATGGCCATGGAGATTGGCCGAGCGACTGGCTTGGGGAGTGACCCGTCTGTTGCACAAGCGAAAGTGGCAGAAGGCAAAAGACTCCAGGAAACATTACCCCGTCATGGAAGATGATCGCGAACGAGTATGCCCTGGATGTAGGAAGCACCGATCGTCTGAGCATCCCGATCACAATCGAGTCGAAGGAGATTGCAGACATCCACATTGTGGCAGCAGCAGGATGAGCGGATGCCTTTTTGCCTTGAGCCAAACCCGGCAACAGATCATGAATGTCTGTCATTCTGTCTCCTGCTCTCTAAAGAAAGATGTACATGCTAAACCTAACCCCTGAAAAGTGGAACTCCATCACATGGGTCAGACTTTCTAGTAGGTTTAGCAGCCCCTAACAGTACTGTACACACAAGTCAGTTGTCCTGCTGCACAGGATCGAGGAAAGGAGAGAGAGGAGAAGAGAGGTTGCCGAGCTCCGGACCCGGGACGACACCGCGAATAGCCGACCATGACACCAGATCAGAGTCCTGGGCAAGAGTTCTCCGAGAGGCGGCCTGGGACCTATCTTTGTGACCAGGATCTTGCTTTCGACGGTCTAGCTCTGCCGACTCGTCGACCAGAACAAGCTTGCCATGGGTGAGCAGACTGGCCAATGCTGCGTTCCCCTTCGTGATATCACCCTTAGTCATAGCATCCACCGGCATCCTGCCGTGTGGTATCCAGCGGATGTGTCCGCGGGCATTCTCTAATGTCTCGCACACCACTGCCAGGTCCAGCGCCGTGCGCCGATCACGTGCACTCGCATGCCCGTCCTTGAGCATCGTGTCGTAGATACTTTTAGCATCTACAACATGGACCTGCTCCACGCGACTGCCAAGCCGGCAGTTGCTTCTCAGCACAGTAGTGAACGGTCCTGCACCCCTGCAGATATCTGAAACGTTGACATCTCGAAAAACGATGTCCCTATATAAAACTTGCAGAAACTCAACTTCAGCCACGGCCTGGGAGAGTGCTTGCGTCTCGCCTGCGAGGGTGGACGTCACCTTCCGACGGAGCTTCGAGCTCCTCCACCCCAGGATCGAGGCCCGAACGACACGATTATCTATCACGCTCTTGTCCGTCGCAAGCACCATCCACGCGCCCTGAGTGGGGTCTTGGGGAAGGCCCCTCTCGTCCAGCTGCCCCTCGCTGGCCCCGACCCCTCCGGCATCAGAAAACGACACAAACGCCATGCGCTCCGGGTCGAGTCGCCAGATACTCAGGCCCCTAGAGGCCGTGGCCCTAAGGTGGCGCACCATTTTGTTGGCACACGCAATATCCCCCACGGTAGGCTCCTTGAGCCTGCTAGCCAGAATGCTGGCCGTACCTGCGGCCTCGGGTCGTGACTCCCGTCCGACCCAGTTCAACTTATATATAAGTGACCGAAGAGACTTAAATTCTTCTTTGTCAAGAGGCGTTTTCTTTTGACCCAGCCTTCCCCTGGCCAGCACGATCGGGCGGAGCTCCTCGAGAATGTACTTTTCCTGATCGATAGTGGTGCGCTGGGGACCCACCCGAACGGATCTGCCTGCGTATTCGACTGGACCGGCATGACAGTCGCGGTATTTCCCGAACCGGAATCGACTCTCGAGAGTCTCCCTCAGCCACTTCCGTGACTCTGGTGATTCGCTGGCAATCAGAAAATCGTCCACCTCTAGAAGGATCATGTTGAGGATTCTGCCTTTCGAATCGTACCGGGTCCACCAGCACGGCTCTAGCAGACTCCTACAGAAACCCTTATCCTTTAAGAAGCTGACGACCGTCTTGCGCCACGCGAGTGGTGCATCATCGAGGCCATACACGTTGACCTTAAGAAGAATTAGCGATCCGCGTTCAACCTTGATGCCCTCACATGGCTCGACGTAAATGTCTCCTTGAGAACGACGCATCGGATCGGATTGACAAAACGCGTTCTTAACGTCAGCTATGTCTCCTAAGAGGGACAGGTTCATCATGACCTGAAGGAACATGTGGATGGAGGTGGTCTGAGGAGTGGGGGAGTAGACAAAGAGTGACCCTGTGTCCGGGTCCTTGTGTCCGTGCACGCACCAACGAGACTTAGCCTGAGGCTCAGAGAAGGTGCCTTCCACCGGCTTCCACCGTCTCACCATGCGGCTGGTGATGATCCGCTCGGGACATACCTCCCTGACCGCCTTCGCCCGAGCAGGTGATATCACCTCCACAGCTCCTGACTTCATCATATTTCCCCACTCCGTGTCGTCTGACACCTCGAACTTGGCCCTTTCGGCCGCCGTCAACTTGCCGAGTGAGATCTCGCCGCCACGGCTGGCAGCGAACACTCCCGACCCCGGCTCAAACCCCGGGACCTCGGTCAGACACACGCTCCCGTTGTCTTCGGCTTCTACCACAAAATATCCGCGCCGAGGGGACCGGTCGCGGTTGCGAGCTCGATCCTCGAACTCCTCGATCCTTCGCCCGACGATACCTCTAGCTTCTCGGTCCGGCCTCGGACCTGGCCCTGGTGGATCGTAAGGTGAGTGAGGAGATGTCTCAGCAACGCTGGAAGGAGGGAGAACGGCCTCCGAAATCTGTCCTGGTCCTTCGGGGAGAGGAGAGAGTCCTGAGTCGCCTGCACTGCCTGCTCCCTCGCTCGGAGGAGCCAGCCCGGGGGGAGGCTCGATTCGAGCCCGCTTTGCCTCGCTCGTGCCGGGAGGACAGCTGAGAGCACGAGTGTCCTCGGCGCGGCGCCTCAGGATACATGGTGGTACGTCAGAAGGCTGGGTGAGTCTTGCTCTGCCCCGGCCTGGTCCTGGCTCTGGCCCCCCAGCAGGAAGGAGAGGAGGAGGAGGAGAGAGAGAGTCCCCAGGAACCAAGGGAGCGGGAGAGAGCGAAAGAGGAGAGAGAGGGGAAACAGGAGGGGCCACAGAGACATCGGCCGCTCCGTTGCCGCTCGCCACTGCCGCCGTCGGCTCGAGTCCTCGCGCTGGAGCCTCAGCCGCTCTCTCGGGAGGAGGAGAGGGGACGACCTGGGGCGACAGAGCAGCACGACTACTGTCCGAAGTGACCTGCCTCGAAGGAACTTCTGCTTCCTCGGATATGGAGGGGAGTCGGGTTCTCTCGGACCCAGCTCTGGCGATCACCGAACCCCCGGACGATGACGGAGACCCCGGGTGACCCGCAACGCCCCGACCTAAGCTAGGCCCCGTGGGCTCGGGGTCCCGATCGGTCCCGAACCCCGGACCCCTGGCAGGAACAAATTGAGCCCGAGGGCCCGCTGGGACGCTAGGCGCCGCGTCGGATCCTGGCGACAGGGCCTGGCCCCAGGCATCGTCCGGAGGGGGTCCCTCTCGCTGCACGTCGACAGCGGCAGCTCTCCTAGTCCTGGCCTGGCCAAGCAGGTCGTGCCACTGTGGGTCTTGACCCAGCTGAATCCCAAACTCTTCTTCGGAGGAAGCCAGTCGCACCTGCTCGGGAGAACACTTCCACAAGCGAGATCTCACGGCCACCCAAACCGTACCACGCTCTGAGAGCACCACAATGCCTGGCCCGGTCCACGCGTCTCGTCTCCGGCCGAGCGTGTCCGCCCTTGGTCCCGATTTGGTCATTCGACGCCAAACGAAGACCCATTGGCCCGGTGTGAAGGTCACTGTCGGTCCGGCTCGGGCCTTACTCGCTCTCTGGATCTTCTCTCGAGAGGTCGTCTCCAGAGCCAGCCTGCGGGCTAACTCACGGACTTTCTGAGAACGCGCAAACTCCGCACCAGCTGAGTCTTGCTCGGCGGCAGGCCTCAAGCTGTCCTGCCATCCGGGCAAGCCCAGATGGTCGTCCGACAGGATTTCGTGGGGCAATCGCGGATTTTCCCCCAGGACCAGCTGGAGTGGGGTGAAACCCCCTCTGTGCCAAAACCGATTCTTGTGGGCACACAACTCGTACACAAGTTCTTCCAGCTCGGGAAGGTCCGCGGGTATCGAGGAACCTGTCTCTAACTCCGACTTAACACGCTCCTTAATCCAACCTCCGTGCCTCTCCACTCGACCGTTTTGCCAAGGGGAGTTGGCGTCACATATGTGATGCAGCACCCCCCACTGCTCAAGCCCCCTGGCAAAGCGATCTTCAAACTCTGAGCCACCATCTGACAACAGAAAATGAGGAGCCCCAAATGGACGAACCCAGGCCTGCACGAAAGCCCTCCAGACACAGGCCGCCTTAGCTTCCTCGATCCTCACACAGATCTGCAGATTTGACCCGTGATCGACGATGTTAAGAAACGGCACTGTCTGATCCTGAAAGGGAAGGAAGAAGAGATCAACACCGACGATATGGTTGAACCTGAAAGTTCGAGGTAGAGCCACGCGTCTGTGACTCGTGGTCCTGGAACGCTCCGAACACTCTGAACATTTGAACGAGTCACGGATCCAGCGGAGCAGATGTATCTTCACGCCTCCCGCACGCAACACCCTAATGAACTTGCGATTGTCGGGGTGCCCCATGTTGTGATGCAATCGGAAGATAAGGCGCTTCTCCTGCTCGCTGGGCTCTGGCTCGGGTTCCCTGGCCTGGTCGGTAGGAGTGGTCCTGGTCTCTGGCTCGTCTTCTCCACTGTCCTCCTGATCATCGATGTCTTCCTCGCCGAGACTGCCGACGGGGAAGGAACTCTCGTCGAGCTCTGACCAAGCGACCTTTCGACCTTGACTCGCCCCGCTCCATTGTTCTGTCACCGCGCGCGCCACAGCCTCGACGAATCGGGGAGGGTAAACCTGAGCCCGGGAGGTCCTGGACTTTCCCTCCAGCAGCACATGCTTGTGACTGCCGTCGCACCAACAACCCCCCAGGACTTCCTGGAGCCGCGGATGATTCGTCAGAATCCCTGTCGGCTTTTTGTTGGGACCCTCCCCCGTAACGTTGAGGCCGAACGTGCACATGTCCACTCGAATGCGACTCACTTGGGGCAGCTCGGAGATCGCACGAACCACCTGAGTGTCCCAGGACATGGCGAACAGAGGGTGCTCGAAAGCAAAGAACCGACCGTGGCTGATCTGATAATCAGCTATCTTCATACAGAATATTAGGTCCTCGAGTCCCTCGTGTGCCGCCCTGGACCAGGCGATGGGATCTCGGACCGCCTCGCTCAAGCGACTGATGGCAGAGAAGACCCGACACGGAGGACAGGCCCAGATGGTCTGAGGTTCCTCCTCACGTATACTTCTCCAGAGCCTTCTACGGTCCTTAGCGTTCCTTGAGTTCCAGCCAGTAGACAGGTCCCAGCTAACAACCTTGCCGACAGTTCCTCCTCGCTTCTGCACTCTAGGACCTATCCTGGGAGGGGAAAAGACTTCGAGAAAGCTCGTGCCCCGCTTGACCTTCCGGGAGGTCCTCCGACTCGGTTGCTCGTGACCCGTGCTCCGTGAGGTCGCCATGGCCTCCAACGCTTCCCTGACCTCGCTCGGGCATGAGGCCTCTCGATCGTCGTTCGTGACGTCCCCGTCGAGCCATTCGACCCCCTCAAACTCTGGGCCCTCGAGGGTCCCAGAACCGCCCTCGGACCTCCGCAGTTGCTTGTGTTTCTCTTGGCCAGGAGGTGCCCCGATCGGTTCTTCTTTTCGCTTCGTGCCGCTCCTGGGCCCGGTGCTCACAGGATAGAGAAACATTGGAGAATTGGAAAGGGAGGAGGACGGATAGATATCGCTCTGCTCGCTTGCCTCGGTGGCAGCCTCGTGCAGAGCAGGAGAAATGCATTCGCATGCTTGAAAGCTAGCGACCAGGCTCGGGCCGGGTACCCTCGTACCGCTGCGCCCGGGCGCTCCGAGATGAAAATCCTCGGGGTCTGGGCCACGCCTCGTGCTTTCGGCCTGGCTTGCTGGACTCACTGGCCGATCTCGGCCTCGTTCGGGAGAAACTCCCAGTTCTCGGTCTCCTCCGAGATGGGTCCCAGGCTCCACCACGTCGTCCCCATGACTGCTGGAGCTGTGGTCGAGTGCTCCTCGGTGGTTGTGGTAGTCATCGTAGAGTCGGGACCGCCCTGCGCTCCGTCTGGGCCCTGGCCACCGGAGCCCGAAGCCGTCCCTGATGTCCATTGGCCCTCGATGTCCTGGTCTGGTAGCTGAGCATTGGCTATGTGGACCAGTCCCGTCACTGCCGTGCCTATCTGGACCATCATCTGTCCGAGCTGGGAGACGGCAGCCTCCACGTGCGTGACGGAGTTGACCATGCCTCCCACGGCGTTGTGGATCCCGTCCAGCGTCTCGGCAAAGCCCTCGAAACTTCCGATGAGCCTGCGAATCTCCACCACGTTCAAGTAGATCTGCTGGAGTCCCTCCTCGGCCTGAGATGATGGCGCGTTCTGCTGGGTGGTCACCACCTGCACCATCCTGTCGAGGACCTCCTGGACACGGTCCAGCGCCCTCACGCTCTCCGGGACCGACGCCAACTGCCACTGAAGGCCCTGGAGGAGGGCGCTCAGGCTGTTCACCGTCGACAGTGCTGCTCCGCCTGCCCGAAACTGGGGACTGTCCTGCATCATGTCCACCGCCTGCTGTGCTGCTGTTGCGGCTGCGCGGGCGGCCTCTGTGGCCGTTTGCGGTCCTCCGCCTTGCCCAGCACCTCCAGCGCCAACCGCACGAGGGATCCAGGTCAGACGCTCGCTGCAGTGAGTGCATCGTGATCCCGACCCGTGTTGGTTTCCGAAGTATCGGATGGCACAGCGCGGGTGGCGACAGGCGGGAGGAGACTTGGGCGGAGGTGCAGCCGCTGCCGCCCCTGCTCCCGGTGGTGTCGCATCCTGGACTGGCGGAGGCTTGGTGGCCGCCGGGCCCGTAAGCACTGCCCGCTGACTCATCAGCAGCCCTGCCTGCTGGCTCAGTGTGGCCTGCCAGTTGGGAGGCGGCCCCGCCGGTGGAGGAGGCTGCATCGTCTGGCCTGCTGTTCCCTGGGCAGCTGCATGCTGGCGTGGTGCTCCGACCAGCTCTGCAGGCGGAGGCCCGAGAGGTGCTGGGGGCACGGGTGCCGCGGTTCCCGCGGCAGCCCACGGTATCGGCTGAGCCCCCAGAGGTGGAGGCGGCCCTGGTTCCTGACTCATCGCGTCGTCCGACGGCGAGGCCCCAGGCTGGCTGCTGCCCTGTCCAGGCAGCACCGTCTCGATGGAGCTGACGTCGTCGCTCGTCTCGCCCTCGGCACTGGCCAGTGCCGCATCGCGCCTCGCCAGGAACTCCTCGGTGGCTGCCTTCGCCCCGGGTTCCTTCTTGCCCGCCAGCACGGCACTGGTCATCATGGCGAACGACAGCGCACGGATCGCCATCGGCCGCCTCACTGAGGTTGGATGCTGAAAGAAGTCCGCTGCTCGGGAAATCTCGAAAACTGACCTCTGAGCTCGAGCCGAAAAGCGCTACGTACCGAGACACATGCATGCAGCTCCGAATCTCTGAGACTGTCCCGTTGTGGTCGCTGGTGGTCCCGTGCACGTCCTTAGCGCTCCCGGTTGATCCTAAGCCCCCGACAAGTCTCTGAGACACTAGCTGAGCCCTTGGCTGGTAGACCCCCTTGATCACGTTCCCGGTCAGGCCCGCGAGGCCCGACAGCTCCTTATCTACTTGGCCCTCCTGGAGGCCGAGCCTGTCGTCGTTCCCCTTGACTCCCATCGTGTTGTCCGTCGGGCCCACCTGGAGGCCCTTCTTGACCTTGATCAAGCTGTGCCTTGGGGCCCTTCGAGACTCTCGACGCCTGATGAGAAGGAGGAGGACCACGAGGAGAGGGACGATGTACTGAGTCACAGTCCCGCCCGAGCTCATCTCCGGAGCCCGGTCCCCGTCAAGCAAAAACGATGCTGCCGTCAAGAAAGGATGCTTGCTCACCGCCTCGCGAGGCGCCCTGCCTCTGCCGGCAACTGGCCCGATGATGTCTGCCATGCGGTGCCCCGTGCTGAGCTTGGTCATGGGAATGTCTTCCTCCAGCGTGCCTGATACCAGGATATTCCTGGGCAGGTCGACCACACACTTCAGGAAGTCTAGCAGACTCACGCTCAGAATGTGGGGCACATCCTCGTCTAGGACCGTCGTCTCTATGATGCCCAGCACGCCACCCAAGCACAGAGGAAACAGCACCGTGGCGATTACTTTGGCCGGGCCTCCTACCCCGTGAGCACTGCGCAACGGCTTCACGGACTCGGGCACCTGAACGTATCGCAGCCCCAGACGTGCCAGCTCCTGCGACTCTCGGTTGAGCGAGATGCGGCCCACGATGTCGCTGCCGGCGCCGGGGTCGACCAGGCCCTGGTTGGCCGCCGTCGTCAGGAACACGGCGTTCACCTCTTCCTGAATCTCCTTCAGTGTCTCCAGCTGGTCGCTGGTCACCACTGGAAGGCACGGTCCAGCCGTCGTGCAGCCCGTGAACATGTAGCCCGCTAGGTTCTTCTTCTTGTCCGAGGCCCTGCGCTTGTCGTCCGAGGCCGGGGGGTTCGGGCACTCTCTGGACCAGTGTCCCTTCTGGAGACATCTCTTGCAGTGCGTCACCTTCATCAACTGTTCGCGCGTCATCCTCTGGTGACGCTCAGGTCTCCGACGATCACCGCCCCCTCGGCCGCGACCCTTGGCTGGCCGCGCGCCCAGACGTCCGCCTCGACGGCCGTCGTGACCTTCACCTCCGGCCACGCGACCTGTGGACCTGAAGTACTCGCGGTCCCTCTTGGCCGCTCGCTTCAGGTCCTTGTTCTCCTTCCACGTCCTCTTCTTCTGCTCGAGCTGCACGAAAACCTCCTCGGCCTCGTCTTCGTCCAGCTCCAGATCCTCCATCTCCGCCAGGATGGCCAGTACCTCATCCTCGCTCAGCTCGGGATCGTCTTCGCCCTCAGAGCCGTCCTCGAAGTCCTCTGCCTCGTCCTGCTGGTCGCCATGGTACGGCTCGGTGCCCGGGACCGGAGGGGGCGGAGGGAAGAGGGAGCCTGAGGCTTCTCCCGCCTGGCCGGCTTCTGCGGCCATGACAGGATGAGACGCTGCCCTACCAGTCATCAGCCGCTCGGAGCCGCCGAAGTCCATCTGGCGCAGCGCCCAGGCCACCTGCTTGTAGTCCAGGCTGCCCTGGGTCAGGGTTCTCATGTTCTGTTGACCCTGTGCCGAGAGACCTGCGCCTTCTTCTAGCATCAGGCCCTTGAGCTTCTCCGAGAGCCACAGGTCGTTGCCTTCGGCCTCTTGGAACTGGAGGTCACGCCTGGCCACGTACTGCGTTAGCGACTCCTTGTGGTCGCGCGTGCCTTCGTACAGCGCCCGACGACCCACCCTCCGGAGTTCATCTCCCTCACGTTCTCCACTCATGAGGTCCATCCTCTTCAGGAGGGTGTCGAGCCACTGGTTGTTGGTCAGCTGACTCTCGGGCACGTCGTCGAACTTGGACTGCATGGCCCAGTCGAACAGGGCCAAGAACTTCTCTGATCGTCGCCAGAGTGGAACGTCGGTACTTCGATTCCATCTCTGCACGGCCTTCTTCCACTGGCGGTAGTGTGTCCAACCCGGCCATGCCGGTGGACCCGAGAAGTCTCCGCGAGTGTTCGGCCCCGACCAGGATCCCATCTGCCATTCGTCGGAGGAGTGCCAACTATCCTGCTGCCACCTGGAACAACTCTGCCACTTGTCGTCGTTCCAGCCGCCCTTGTCGCTCTGGTCGCGCCACGACTCTCCGCCGTTGCGCTTCTGGCTCCAGGGGTCCTTCTCCTCCCACGGGTCGACGTCCTCGGGGCGCCGTGTCTCGCCACCACTGGGCCGCGACGCTGTGTTCTGGCCAGCTGCGCAGCCGCCCTTGCTAGTGTCTGGCACTAGCTCACTGAGACACTTGCGCACCAAGTCCTGCACCTGGGCAGAGAGCTGCGCTGGTAGTGTCTCCCCCGAGGGCGAAGCTGCCGCCTGCTGACCTTCTGCACGCCCAGCTGGTCCGTCCCCTTGGCCTGCTGAGCCTTCTATGGTCCGCGTCGCGTACGTCTCGTCTGCCGGCATGCCGGCACCTGCCGTGGATCCCACACTGCACGTCTCGACGAGCGAGACCGGCCCGGCCGATGGAGCCGCACGCGCGCTGCTGCCAGTGTCGCCTAGCAGCGCGCCGTGCCGCCCACCGCGGCCATGGCCAGCCCCGCTCCGCTACCAACTGTGGCAGCAGCAGGATGAGCGGATGCCTTTTTGCCTTGAGCCAAACCCGGCAACAGATCATGAATGTCTGTCATTCTGTCTCCTGCTCTCTAAAGAAAGATGTACATGCTAAACCTAACCCCTGAAAAGTGGAACTCCATCACAACATGTGGCTTCAGTGCCATATCAGTGTGCGGCATGCCTGGCAGGAAAGAAGAAAGAAGATCCCGGGCATACGGCATCCACAGAGCCCGACCGGCTATGCAAGCTGGGTATGCAGAGAGCAGGTGTTGGTCCTGCTCGCGCTGGTGCCAGGCGACCTGCCGGAGCTCGTGTACCACAACATGTTCGACCTGATGGGGAGCCAGTGCGTGCGGGAGATGATGAGCCAGGTGGAGTTGTGGTTGGCATAAGGTCTGAAGGGGGCTCCTCTGCGTCAGCAGCTACTCCAGCGGAGGTTGCAGCAGCAGAGGCACAGCGGAGAGTAGCAGCGCCAGCCGACTGGAAGGAGTTCGACGACCCCGAGGCAGTGGAGCTAGAAGACGGCGAGGTCGCAGCCGAGAGTGCAGATGCTACCGCACCTCGAGCAGAAGCTGCTGGAGCTGCCAGCGGTTCAGCGGCAGGCCCAGAGGCTGATGCGGTGCGAGCTGGCGAAGCTCGTCGTCGACTCTTCGGAGATCAGACGGTCGACCCAGAGGCGGGCGCGATGGTGCCGGCGCCTCCAGCACCACATCCTGAGGGTCGAGTGGCCAGACGACGAGTGCAACGCGGACGAGACACACGATCTCGAGATCAGCGATATCAGCAGCTAGTACCTCAAGGTGACGAAGACCAGGATACTTGGAGTAGTTCTGATTTCAGGCATGTGGTGCGTCTGCTTCACGACGGTGACTTGCTCACCAAGAAAAAGGCCCTACGTCGACTACATTTGAGATGGTATCATGCGACGATAGCGCAGATGACCAGACTACTATCAATGGTAGGAGTGCCGCAGGAGGTGATGAAGCTGATCGCCGAAGTCGTGGACACGTGCAGGATATGCAGGACGTGGGCGAGAGGAGCACCGCATGTCAGGACAGCAGTGAGGATTAGCATGAGGTTCAATCAGACAGTTCAAGGAGATCTCATGTTTTACTCAGATGAAACGGGACCAGAAATCAGAAGCTTCATTATTCTTCATCTGATATGCGAATGTATCAAATGGACGGTCGCCGAGGAGATCGCTGATAAAGAAACGCACACGATCTTGGCAACAACATCGTCGAGGTGGATCAGAGTATTTGGCCCTCCAGAACTGATGATATGAGATGGAGAAGGAGCTATGAGCAGTGATGAGGCCAAGACGTGGGCTACGAGATGGCATATTGAGTTGGTGGTGAAGCCCAAGGACAAGAAGGCATGGATAGCAGAGAGACACCATGATATTTTGAGGCAACAGTTGCATCGCACACAGTCACAGCTTCAGGCAGACAACATCGTGGTATCGTTTGTCGAGATTCTGTCGGAGTCAGTGCTGGCTAAGAATGCTTTGCTATCTACTGGTCAGGGCACACCCTATCAGTCATTATACGGAAGAACGCCAAAGTTTTTACCGCAGATCGAGGATATCGTGGGCGAAGCCAGAATGCAGGATGAGAACGGCATGGACGGTCTACGTCATGTACATCGGCTTCGAGAGATATCCGTCGGAAGCGCAATATCCGCGTTGGCCGAGCACCGACTGAAGTTGGCAGACAAGTCGAGGACGCCCCTCGCCGGTGAGCAGCTGGACTTGAGCAACGGTGACCAAGTGGAAATATTCAGGAAGTCTCAGCAGAAGGATCGGCCGGGCTGGGTAGGACCAGCAACAGTCGCGGATCTGACGGAGCTGGAGCACGGCAAGGTGACAGTGCGATGGCAAGGCAGACATATCACTGTTCCTATAGAGAGTTTGCGAAGAGCCATGGTATATCTAGTGCTGTTTCTGGACGTGTGTGACAACCAGGACCAGAACCATGACGTGCTCAAAGCCTGGAAGTGCGTGGCGAACTTTACCGGCACGCTGAGGAAGCAGACAGCTACTCTTGGCTGGATGAAGACGGCAGCAGGATGGCAGCTGACGGCAGACACGATCAAGCACGGAATGGTGTTCTATGCCATACTGGATGTCGCGCACAACTTGATGAAGATGCAGAATTGTCTGGCAGGTGTGTGCGCCCAGGGGGTGTCAAGGTTGACTTCATTGAGTGAAGGTGCCTTGGGAAGTGTGATTGTGTTTTGGTCGCAGGCCGACGAGTTAGACTACCGATACATTGTTATTGATGGAGGACAGAGTGTGAACTTAGAGGTGCTCCTGGGAGATCAAAGCAACTGGAGACAGACGTTTCTGGTGCAGTTCTGTTCGTATGGAACAGCTGTGGTGGAGACGGCACAGCGAGAAGAGCCCGGAGCACCACAGCTAGGCGGAGTCCCACCAGCCCTCTGGGCGTAGGTGGTCTAGAGCAGATCCTCTTCCACCCCTCCCTCTTCCCCCTTGGGGAGGGGTTTACCCCTCCCCCTACCCCCTACCTGGACCTGGACGGGGGGGGCCGCGGGTAGTTAGAGCGTCCCAGATGGCCCAAGACGGCTCCAAGAGCGCCTCAGAGAACCCAAGATGAGCTCCAAGATGGCTCAAGCTAGCGCAAGATCGCTCGAGATGGCTCCTAAGATGGTTCCAAGAAGCCCAAAGACGGCCCCAAGATAACTCCAAGTGGCCAAACAGCTCCCCAAGGAGGCCCCGAAGAGGCCAAAATCGTCCCAAAACCTAAGGAAAATCAATGATTTTGGCTTTCTCGCCTTTTCGCTTCCGATGGCCATCCGAGGCCTGGAGATGGTTCCAAGATGGCCCAAGAGGGCCCCAAGAGAGCCCCAAAAGAGCCCCAAGACGGCCCCAAGAGCGCCCAAGAGCACTCCAAGAGCGTTCCAAGAGGGGTCAAGAGGCGATTTTAGGGGCTTCCGAGGGGGGGCGCTAATTAAACCCCCCCTCTTGTTTGATCGACTCCCTCCAAGATGGCCCCAAAAGCGCCCCGAAGCCTCCCCAGAGCGCCTCAAGAGGGTCCCAAGAGGCGCCCAAGATGCCCCAAGGCGCCCAAAAAGCCCTCCAAGAGGCCCTCAAAAGACCCCCAAGAAGCTCCTTCCCCTCCTCATCCTCCTCCTCCGATTCTTCCTCCTTCTCCGTCCTCCTCCTCCTCCTCCTCCTCCTCCTCTTCCCCCTCCTCCTCCTCCTCCGACGACGACGACGACGACGACGACGACGACTCCCTTTCCATCCTCCCCCTCTCGGGGTCTGTGACAGCTTCCCACCTTCCCCCGCCCTTTGTTATTCTGCATGCTCCCCGACTTCCCTGATCACCTCAACTCCCCTGAGCATCGTTTCTGGATGGGCTGGTGGGGATACGCGAAGCGTCAACAATTCACACGGAGAGGCATAATAACTCACCGGTGGTGCTATCGCCGATCACGATGAGCGACGCTTCAGATCGGGGCATCGGCGAAGCGCCAGAAGCTGCCGGAGATGAGGAGCTGGAAGATCTAGATCAGGAGTTCTGGTTGGCGTGGAAGCAGGAGTTGGAAGCAGAAGATCCGCACTGGACAAGAACCACCGAGGAGGATGAGTGGAGTATAGTGCTGTATTCATCAACGCCGCCAGAAACCGAGTATGATATGGAAGGCACGCTGTTGGGATATGAATATCTTCACGCATATGCCGAATTACATCCCAGATATCAGCTTTGCCAGGATGACGATGTCCGAATGTTAGGCGAGTACGACAGAGACGTTAAGTCCTTTGCCATCAAGCTCGTGCATGACAATCGAGAGGTACTGAAGATGATAACGCAGGAGCCCGCAGAGATTCAGCTACCAATTGGCTTGGCTTATCTCAGCGGATATCTTCCAGAAGATGAAACATGGCAAGAAGGTGATGTGTGTGTCTTACACGTGGACAAGGCCGAAATCAAGAGAGCCTTGATCGAGACCAACAAGACGCAATCCAACATGGCAGTGTCGGATGAGGATCTGCGCAAACATCCAGAGTTGGCGAAAGCAGCAGTGTTGGCAGAACTGATCAGATGGAATGATAATTCTTCTATAAGACGCCAGGCCAAGAAGGACGCGTGGAACTTACTAACGTCTCGACACGCATTCACGTGGAAGCTGCAGAATGATGGCACGCGACTCATGAAGTGCAGATTGACAGTTCACGGATTCAAGGACATGGAGCGAGGCCACCTGGACAAGTTCAGTGGAACAACAAGTTCATGGGGACAGAGAGCTGTGGTGGCTACCGCAGTGCAGTCGGCATGGCCGATAGCATCGCTGGATATATCGCAGGCATTCTTGAAGGGACTGACATTTGAAGAAGTGCAACATATACGTGTTGGACCTAAACGTCAGGTATCAATGGTATTGCCTCGTGGACGTGGAGGAATTGAGCCCGCCGGCAGTGCTATATTGAGGTCCATCAAAGGTTTCGAGAGTTTCAATGATGCTACGGAGTGTTTGGAGATGCTGAAAGGAGGTTTTGGTTTGATTGACGCGCCAAACTTGTTCACGATGAAGGCAGACAAAGTACTCAAGCAAGAGAACATCAAGCCGACTATTTCAGATCCTAAGATATACCTCAAGTTCGAGAACGGTAAGTTGATGTTGATGGTGAGTACCCACATGGATGATTATAAAGCCACAGGTGAACGACCGACTCTGATTCAGTTTCACAAGATGTTGCAGAAGCATTTCGGCAATGACGTCAAGTTGAATATTGAGGAGTCTTTTATTCACACCGGCATCAGACATAGAGTTTTGGAGAATGGCAAATGTATCATGTTGGATCAGTTCGATTATGCTTCATCCATCAAGCCGTTGGCGCCGAGCAGGTTTCACGAGTATAAGGATGACCAACCGCTGACAGAGGAACTGAATGCATGTTTCTTGACTCTTTTGGGAGCACTGGCATGGTTGCTTCAAACGAGACTGGATATTATAATATACGTGAGTTCTTTGCAGCGAATCGCCAAGAAGCCGACCATTGTGGATCTCAAACGTATCAATCGTTAATGCAGGTACGTGAAGCAGAACCCACACGGTCTGGAATATCGCAAGATCAGTATGCCAGTCTCTCTGATTGCTGTTGGAGACAGCGCATATCAGGCGCCCGCTAACGCGGAGGCCGCCGTAGACCCCTTGGTTATGTGAGGATATATAGTAGCGCTTGCGCATTATAAACAAGAGTCTAGTTCGTATGCGACTCAGATGCTGTCTTTTGCCGGAGGCAAGCAGAACCATGTTTGCCGAGGTGTCTGGAGTGCTGAGATTCACAATCAGTGTGATATGTTAGATATGCTGGTGATTATAATGTCTTTCTTTGAAGAAGTTCGTTTAGGACCGCAGTCAGCCGAGGACATGAAAGCAATCAGGCAGTCAGGTGAATTTGTGTTGAATGGTGAAGCTTTCACCGATTCAGGATCTTTATTTAGTTATCTAGAGGCAGATCATTTAAAGTTTCCTGCGGATAAAGGCACATTCTTTCATCTAGCCTATATTCGCGAGCTTTTACGAACCAGAGTGCTGAAGACATATTACTGGACCGACACTAGAGACATGTGTGTCGATGGTTTGACAAAAGGCAAGTTAGATAGGCATCCGTTGCATGAACTGATGAAAGGTAGATGGAAGCTTACTCATGCGAGCAAGGCATTGCATTCAGAGCGGATGAAAGCTGTAGCTACCTAGACATATGCCGGCGTGCTTCAGGTTTCGGTAGAGACGGATGTCTCTGCGCAGTAGATATACGATGGCCTAGAGCCACCTGTGCTTGATCGGCGGAAGACAGTTCCGCGGCTAGTGTATCGAGCTGCGACCTGCAGATCGCAGTGCCCTCTGGAGTTCGACGTTTGCTGTGCACACTGTTGTATTGCACCCGTCAGCCACTGGAGGTGGCAGCCCAACGTACTCCGCATGTTCGGCGGTCAGAGACCTTTGCGACCAGAGCCGACTTGATAGAGCAGTGAACGTAGTAGAGTCGAGCTCAGAGGCATGTGCAGCATCTTGTAGCCGATACGGCTCAAGCTGCGCAGTTGATATCACAACACTAGTTATTGCAAGAGATCCCCAGATCAGAAGTATCATATACTACCTTATCTATCACTAAGTGATATCAAGATATTTTGCTGGTGGTATTTGTTTGACTCAGACTGAGTGGACAGACGTCTTCGCCAGACGTGCGGAGAGAGAGAAAGAGCGTGATCGTCTTATCATCGCCGACATCGAGGTTGTCATCGACAACTCTAGCGGATCTGGAGTCAGGGAGGGGTAAGGGGCAGAGACGCTGCGCCTGCATTCCCCATGGCCCCGACGGCTAGCTGGTCGGCCACGCTCACAACAGCGGGCTGCGCGCGGTACGGTTTGAGCGTGCGGCGGGCTGCGCACAGCGGGCTCAGCACTTGAGCTTGCGCCGGCGCCTGCGCCAAAACCAACGAAGCACGCTACAAAACCATCGCACGGTCCAGGCTCGCGCCGACCTTCTGCCGTGGAGCTCACGCCGCCCTGGCCATGGCGGTCGCGCCCGCCGCCGCCGAACATCGCCTCTGCCTCCGAGTGGCCCTCAAGTTGGGGGCGGCTGGGGGGTCTACACTTGGCCCTCGAGAAAATCGGTCAAGAAGGGAGGATACAGGCCCCTGGACCCCTCCCGGGGTCCATCTGGTGCCGTTTTTCACGCCGGATCCGTTTTTGAGGCACCCAGGGCTCGAAAACAGCCCCCCAGAGAGAGTAGACCTTAACCGTGAAGTTCGACACAACACTACTACACTACACTATCTTCACTAATTTGGTGTCATGTCCACGCGACAGTGACAATACACTATGACACTACACTGAGGTTCCGTCTGGTGTCATAGTGTAGTGTCAGATGATACCAGGTGTAGTGTCAGAGGATACCAGGTGTGACACTGCACTATGACACGACAGTGCGGCTGAGGAGGGA
>CAUYUJ010004345.1:0-22500 GCA_963575745.1 Prorocentrum cordatum
CCCCCCCCCTTCGGAAAACATCGATTGCGACGAGCTGCAGAGTGGCTCGCGCGCGCTTTCCCCCGGCCAAGTTCGCGTCCTAGGCCCGCGTAATTGTGATGTCAAGATGCTTTCTGGTACTGTGAACCGTTCTATGCGACCTGTACTTGATCACGTTGTTCATGCCTGCCAACGGGGCTTCGTTCCCAGGAGGAACTTTGGCCTGAATGTATTGGAGCTGGGCGCCGCCAGCGGGAGATTTTCCTTTCCCCCCTCCGAGTCCCGAGACGCCCCGATCCCCTTCCCCCTGGACTTCGGCCAGGCCTTCCCCTCCCTGAACCAGGACTACCTCATGCTCGTCCTCTCCTCGCTCCAGCTGCCGCCCGCCTTCCTGGTCCTCGTCTCGTTCCTATGTCCAGCTATCCAGGGTAATGCTGCGGTGGCGGGGCAACATTCGCATCACTATTGGGTCCGCAGTGGGATTCTCCAAGGGTGTGCACTATCGGGCTCGTTTTACGCACTTGCCTCCTCGCCCTTCCTCGTCGATTTGGCCTCTCGTATCGACTCGCATGGGTATGGGGTTATTCGTGCATGTGTTGATGATGTGGGTGGGGCTCTTCGTGGTGCCCAGCATCTGAGGGGGATCTACGATGTGATGACGATGGCTGACCGTTTTGCGAACCTAGCGCTTAAGATGCAGAAGTGCAAATTGGTACCGTTATCTGAAGCCCTTGTGACAATCTGAAGTGTCGCCTTTGGGGCTGTATCGAGAGCGCTGTCCCTGGCTGGGCCTCGTTTGAGATCGTTGAGTCCTTCCTATACTTGGGTGTCTGGCTTGGCCCCGCAGTTGATCCTGAAAGGCTCTGGAGAGACCCGATCACCGGACTTCGCCTTCGGACTCGTGCTCTTAGTGTAGGCCTCGCCTCTGCTTCTGTGTCTGCGAGCATCTACAATTCAAGAATTGTCACAACATTCCGCTGGCTCCCGAGGGATGTCCTTCGCCTTGAAATGGGCGTCCTGGCACAGATATTTCGAGTTGCTCCCGGCACCTTCGCGGCCGAGGCGTGGTCCCAGATGGAGAAGTGGAGCGGGCCTCGAGTGGTGCGATGGCCCCGCCTCAACGCGGCTTCGCTGCTGCGCGCGGCTTTGATCACCTTCCCTCAGTGCAGCGAGATCCTGTTCAGCCTGCAGTCGCGCGCGGAGGAGCACGTCGCGGACCTGTCGCTCCTGATGCTCAGCTCTGGGCGGTGCTATCCTACTCACTGGCGCCCCCCCGCGCTGGTGGAGAACTTGCGTGCTGCTGCTGTCGGGTGCCCGCCGCCTGGGCCGTGGGTGGACTTGCTTGCCTGCGGTCGCCCTGCCGCCCGCGATGCCCTCGCCCAGTCTCCCAGCGCGCGTCCTCGTCCCCAGCGTGCTGCGCATCTGGCGATGCGTGAACATGCTGTCAACGTGGCTCCTCTCCGTGATCATGTTCGACGGCGTCTCCTCAAGTTCGCGGGTGCGAGACCTGAGCTGATCGACGCGATCGAGTGGGGCGACGTCGGTCTACTCCTCAGGCACTGCCCCTGCTCCTGGGCACGGGCGGCGCTCCGTGCCTGGTGCGACGGCTGGCTCACGTCCTCGTGTGTCCTGCACCCCTGTGGGGGGAGATGTTGTGCGTTCGGATGCGTGGCACATCGTGGTGCACTTGCGCGCTATCTTCGTTGCCCTCGACTCCGCGTCGCACTCGAGACCGCGCTCAGACGGCAACTACCGCGTGACCCTACGGTGAAGTGCGGACCACGGCATTCCACTCTTCTTGCCCTCTCGTGGATGACGGCCGCCCACTCGACGTGCAACGTTGCGCGGCGCTCCGCAGAGTGGCCACTCTCACTGCCTGCGATTCGCTCTGCTGCGCTAGCTGGTGTTCGCTCGATGCGGCTTGCCGCGCCGCGGCGGCCCTCCGGGGTGGAGCGCGTTCTACTGGCCCCGCTGCGTCTCGGGCCTCGGCGGCCTTCTTCCTCGCCCTCGTCTTCGGTTTCAAGCTCCCCCAGTGCGTCAGTAGCGGGGGGATCAACGGCCAGCTCGCGGAGCTCATCTTCCTCGTCCTCTGCATCTTCTGCGACTTCATATCGACGACATCTGGTGACTCGCGTGCTCCTCTTGCGCCGTCTTCGTCTTTGGCGGTCGGCGTTAGGACGCAAGCCCCGCTTGGGATTGCGGGCCCTGAATCGCCACCTGCTGGACGTGCCTCTCCTCGCCTCTCGGTCCCAGACCGTGGCGTTAGAGCGCAGGCCCCGTTGTCGTGTTCGGGCACGTCGTCGCCATCTGCCGTTCCCGCGCCACTCTCGACAGGCGTGAGAGCGCAAGTCCCGTTGTCGTGTTCGGTCTCGCCGTCGCCGCGATTTGGATGCCTCGATGCGGGCCTTCTGGGTTTCGGCGTTAGATCGCAAGTCCCGTTGTCGTGTTCGGGCGTCGCGTCGCCGCGACTTGGATGCCTCGGGGAGGGCCCTGCCCCTGGGGGCGTTAGATCGCAAGTCCCGTTGTCGTGTTCGGGCTCGCCGTCGCCAATTGTCGGAGGAAGTGCTGACCCAGTGGAGCCTTCCCACCTCTGGGCGCCATCGGCTCTGACTTCTGCGGGAAGCTCGGCGGCGCTTTCGAGTTCAGCGGGATTCACGCGGACGTTGACGCCCTCATCTCCGATTGCCGCGGGAACAGCGGTGACGCGTTCGAGATCGGTTGCAACGGTGCTGGTGGGAGTTAGGACGAAATGGGGCGGACCTGCGCCGAGCATCTCTGGAGGCTTCGACCACCGTGACGGCGGCGGGGGTGATGGGTGGTCGGCCGCGGCCTCCACCCATAGCCCCGCCCTGCCGACATTTTTCTCACCTATCATCCCCGTCCGCACTGGACGACGGCGCCCATGAGCCTTGCCGTCCTTTCGATCCCTCTTCTCTCTGCTTTCGGATCGTTTATCTTTGCGACCTCCCCTGTTCGTGTCTCTCCCATGCCAGCTCATGTTCCGCCTCCTCCATGCGTGTCGCCCATTCCTACCGAGCCCGCTTTGCCCTGTCGCGCCACCATCGCTGTCGGTCATCTCCCCGCTTGCCCTTCGCTCCTGGGCTCTGCCCATGCCGCTGCTTGCGCCTCCCCCGCTCCTCCCTCGCCCCGCCGTGCGCGTCCGCTCCTTGCTTTTTCGGTCGCCGCCCCCGCGCGGCGCGTGGACGCAAGTGGGCGGTGCGCTCCCGCTGGGACAAACCGAGGGGCGCGACTGGATGGGCGACCTTGACGCACGAGGAGCTGCGATCCCGGCCCAGTCTGCCGACGTGTACCTGCCGAGCTGCGCTTGCATGCCTTCAGTCTCAGCCCTTGCCATCGGCGCGCCGCGTCGATCGAGCGCCGCGTGGCCGCCGCAGTCCGTGCCGGTAGCTGCGTCGCCGCCGGTGCTAGAGTCTCCCCAGGACTTGGCTCTGTTCAATCAGAACAGCCCCGTCGACGAGAGCCAGCCGTCCAGGAGTGTGGCCGCGTGGTTCGCCAGCCGTGGTGCCTGGATGTCCGGCGGCTGCCGATCCGAGCGCGGCGCGCGCGCCGAATCTCGATCGCGCGCAGCGACGGCGTCTCGACGTGCTCCGCAGCGCGCATGTGGCTCTTGAGGTCGCGTGGCAGCAAGATGGGCAACGACGCCGCGCCGCGCAGAGTTGGACGGAGACACCTGTTAATCCTCCTCCTGCGCCGGCCGCTGCGCCGACTGCTCCACGTTCAGTGGCGACGATAGGGGGTGCCCGATCTGTTTCGAGGCCTTCCAGCGCGGCGAACGGGTGGTGCGCCTGCTGTTCCGCCACATCCCGTGCCAAGCTTGCCGCCTGCAAATTTGGCAGAGCACGGGCGCCCGCCGGCGTGTCGCGGACAGGCCGACGAGGTCGCCGAGTTCCGGTTCATTGGCGTGGATCGTGCACCGACGACCCCGGCGCCAGTGGCTCGGGCCCGCGCGGCAGCAGACAGCGCGCCCGAGGTCGGCGTCGGACAGGAGCGTGCCAGTGGGGATCACGCCGCAGCAGGACCTTGGGCTGTCTCCTCGGCCGGTCCTAGCCTTTGGGGCGCCTCGGCCAGACTTCGTGCGGTCGCTGGGCACTGCGTCCAGTTTTGCGTCCGCAGTGAACGCGGCGGTGCCTTGCGACGCCCGGCTGGACATGCGCGCGCCGCCCTGCAAGCCGACGTTCCCGCGGTGGCCGACCTCGTCGGGTACAGGCTCGAGCCCATCCAGCGGCTCGCCGTGCTACCTGGCGAGCGCCGACCTGCTAGGTGGCCGGTTCGTCGTCGACGCCGACGGCCGGGCCGACCTCAGGGGGCCGCCTTTCGCCGTGAGCCTGGCGCGCAAGGCCCGGCAAACCCAGCTGCTGCCCTCCGAGGGGAAGTTGCCGTCTTTTCATTTTGCGTAGCAGGGGTCAACAACGAGTCGCAGGTACGAGCTACGAGGCCCCCCCCCCGCGCGACGACTCCCAGCGACGGCGTGACCAGACGGCGCAGCGTGCGCGTCCCAGCCGTGGAGGGCGCAGGTGCTAACCTCCCTGCCCTGTTAGGTCTGCAGTCCATGCAGTCCAGCGATGGGGCGGTGGAGACAGGCGTTGACCACTGGCGCCTCGCGTTTCCCGTGCCGGGCGGTTGTGAGATCGCGCGGGGCCCCGGTGCCATCCGCCTCGACTTCGTGTCGGTGCCGAGTGGCCTCTTGCGCGCCCCTATCGACGGCCGCGACCCGCTCGGGCCGCGCCCCAGGGGCCTGCCGCCCAAGCAGCTCGTGCTGCTGGCGGTGGGTAGCGAAGACCGGGATCCCGAGGCCACCGACGGCCGCGAGTTACAGAAGTTGAAGGTCCAGCACCTCAGCTCCGACGCACGGGCGCCCTCGCGGGGCGCGCCCAGGGCCGCGGGCTACGATTCTTAATTGACGCGGACGTCAGTCTCGCGCCCCGTGGTCGTGAACTGGCGTCGACCGACGGGCGTGGCGGGCCTCGCGCCGCCAGGCGCCTACCTGCGAATCGCCCCCCGCGTAAAACTGGCCCTCGAGCCGGCCGATGTCGCGGGCGGCGTGGTGGGCTCCGACGTCCGCGGCGAGATCGAGGTGAGCGTGTCCAACCCTGGCCCGCGGACGTGCTCGGTGTATCAGGGCCGTGGCGTCGCAATCTTGGAGCGTGTCGTCGGCGATGCCGAGATCGTTGTCGTTCCCAACTTTCCTTCGACATCTCGTGGATCTGGAGGCCGTGGGCGCGCTGGCACGGCTTTCCACGGCCGCCAGAAAGCATGGTGGCCCCCCGCGGGGTCTCTCGATGACCGCGTCGTCGAAGACTCCAAGGAGCTGGCTCGCTAGGTGCTGGGATGCGGCTGGGCTGGCCCGAAAGGTTGGCCCCGCCGACCTGCCCTGGCAGAAATGGGCAGCAGTCCCAGGGCGTGCCGCTTGGGTCCTGGAGCGGGGGGGGGGGGGCGCTAGTGTAGCGCTGCAAGGTCGCGGCTTCGACGTCGCCCGCGCGTCCAGCGTCGGGGGTGCAGTCGAGTCGCTGTCCGACGGCGCGTTCTCCGGCACAAACTATTGCATGCCGTGGATTGCTGGCGCAACGGGCAGGGGCGAGATCCGCGCCGTCTTCGGCCCCCCCCCCCCCCGCTGATGCGCCAGTGTCAGGGATGCCGTCGCCGGGCTGGTGTTCTTTGGCCAGCATGGCTAGCAGTGGAAACGACGAGCAGCGCGACAAATTATCGACGCCCGAGTGCTTCGCTTGAGCCAGCATCGGGCTTGCCGCGGGCCTTAGGTCCCAGAGGCCAAACGCAGCAGCGCCGTCTTCAAGGTGCCAACTGGCTGAGTCGATGCAACGCCGAGCTTGACGAGTGCATCGACGACTGAACGATCATCGACCGACGAGCGCACGCGGCCCTGACGTGCATCGAGCTCTTGCGACTTGCGATCTGCCTGTTGGTCAGCAAATCTTGTTGTACCATTGGGGGCGTGTCCAGGGGGGTGCGCGGGAGCTTGCTCGCCGGACTCGAACGCCTCATCCCGTCCAGCGGGCAGCCGCAAGTGCCGTGGGCACGACGCCCAGGGCCAGGTGCGCCAGAGCCACGTGTAGCCCCCGACTGAGCATCCAGGCTGGGCGACGAGGTAGGAGACAGGGTAGCAGGCAAATCGGAAGGGCGAGACGAGCAGGGGGGCGGGAGAAGAAGGTGAGCTACTGCAGTGCTCTTTACATCGCGAGTGCCCAGCGCAGGAGGGTTGGGGGTGCAACGCGTTTGGTTTGTTTTTTGTTGCAATGCGTGTTTGGAGAAAAGTCGACGCGCGTGTCTCCGTGAGTTTTTTCCAGGAAGCCGTTGTGCGGCGGCGCGATCTTTGTCAAATGGCACCATGCTGGCCGCTTGCTCGCGTCGGCCGCGCGCGCCGAAATCTTCCCAGCGCCTTCGTCGCCGACGCGTGGGCATCATCACCCTTATCGGCGTGATCAGCGCTGGCGCAGTCATTGGCCTTGCGGTCGTCAGTGTCCATCGCTGCTGCCATCGTCGCGCCTGCCTGTGTCCGCGTCACCATGATGCCGCGCCCGCCCGTGTCGCCGACGCGCGCTGAAATGCCCGCGCGTCAGCGCAGCCTGCGAGACGCGCTGGGAAGTGCCCGGCGGTCAGCGCCGCCGCTGCCGCGTCGGTCGCGCCAGACTAGCTGGTCGCTCTGCGAGCGATTGTGCGCTCGGGCCGCAGCGATGTGCCAGCGCGCGTCAGGCAGTCATCGCGATCGCTGCCGCGTGGGTTTCGCAGGCCGAATAGCGGGTGCGTGGGTGGGATGATTGCGCGAGCAGGGGGGTGGCAACTTGTAGTTCGGCAGGGTAAATTGCGCCGCGTATATTGCACCACATAGTGTGCACGACATGGGTTGGTCCGCATCGACTGCACTGCGTCGACTGGAACGCATAGATTGCACCACGCACACACATACATACATACATACATACATACATACATACATACATGTATACATATACATATGTATATATACATGCACATAACACCATGTAGGTCGCATTTCATGTACCGTAGAATTAATTTGCGCAACGTATATCGCACCAAATGTATTATCCTTTGCCTCCCCTGGCGTTATCGCTACCTCTTCTGGGTATGGAAATCATATATGATTATGACCACATGTCCATCCTACATATGAAATCATAACGTCCCAGGCCAGCCAGGTTCCCCCCTGGGGTTCCCTTGTTAAAATTATCCCAGTGCGACCCCACCTAGGAGTTGGAACCCCTAGGCAAGCAGCATTAGTAGTAACAGTAACGCTAAGCTAAAGCTAAGCTGAAGCTAAGCTAAAGCTAAGCTAAAGCTAAGCTAAATCTAAGCTAAAGCTAAGCCGCAGCTAAGCTAAAGCTAAGCTAAAGCTAAGCTAAAACTAAGCTAAAGCTAAGCTAAAGCTAAGCTAAAGCTGAGCAGCAGCTAAGCTAAAGCTAAGCTACAGCTAAGCTAAAGATAAGCTAAAGCTAAGCTAAAGCAAAGCTAAAGCTAAGCTAAAGCTAAGCTAAAGCTAAGCTACAGCTAAGCTCAAGCTAAACTCAAGCTAAGCTAAAGCTAAGCTAAAGCTAAGCTAAACGCTAAGCGAAAAGCTAAGCGAAACGCTAAGCTAAAGCTAAGCTACAGCTTAGCTAAAGCTAAGCTAAAGCTAAGCTGAAGCTGAAGCTAAAGCTAAAGCTAAAGCTAAAGCTAAAGCTAAAGGTAAAGCTAAAGCTAAAGCTAAAGCTCCCAGGGGACTGGGGGGAACCGCTCCCAGGGGACCGGGGGAACCGCCCGGGGCGTGTAGCACTGCCCGGCCCCTTTAAGCTAAGAGAGTAAAAACCCTTCTAGGCAGAGCCTAGGTAGGGAAAACATGTACTATGCGGTGACATTGTTTGTTTAAACATAACACTTTTTTCGCGAATCCCTTGCAACAAGTCGGACGAAATGCGCACGCGCGCGCCGTCGCGCGCGCATTCCGAAGTCCTTCAAAAACCTTCGGTGCCGGAAGGATTTCGCAATCGAGCTTCCAAAAAACATGCAAAAACATAGGGTTTCGCAGCACTGATTTGCTAAAACAGCTTACGCGCGAGCTCTTTCGAAATCTTAAGAAAACCGTAGGTCTTTCAATATTTTCACAAAGTGCTACCAAACGGGCTTCGCGCGCGCATGTCGAAATCGGTCGAACGCCCTTGCGCGTGTGCCGTCGCGAGAATCCTCAGCAACAAATGGGACGAAGTGCAGACGCGCGCGTCGTCGCGCGCGTATGCCGAAATCCTTCAGAAACCGTCGGTTTCGGAAGGATTTCAAAATCGTGTGTCCAAGCAACCTACAAAAACACAAGGTTTCGCAACACGGATTGTCAACAAAAGCGTGCGCGCGCGCTTTTGCGTCGTCGTCGTCGTCCTCCCTCCTCCCTCGTCGTCGTCGTCGTCGTCGTCGCCGTCGTCGTCCTCTGTCTTTCCTCGTCGTCGTCGTCGTCGTCTTGGCGTCGTGGTCGTTTCCGTCGTCTTTGTCGCAGTGGTCGTCCTTCCTCTTTCGTCGTCTTCGTCGGCGTTTCGTCGTTGTCCCTCCTATTTCGTCGCCGTCGTCGTCGTACGTAGATTCTCTTGTTTAAAAAGAGAATGGACTCTACCCCTCCTGGCGTTATCCCCCCTTTCGGTTACGGAAATCATATATGATTCTGACCACATGTCCATCCTAAATATGAATTTACATTATCCCAGGGGGCCGGTATCGCTACCCCTGAGGTTCCTTTGTGAAGAAACAATACGCGGGGACATTTCTTGTTCTAGCATAAGACTTTTTCGCGAATCCCTTGCAACAGATGAGACGAAGTGCGCACGCGCGCGCCGTCGCACGCGCATGCCGAAATCCTTCAAAAACCTTCGGTCTCGGAAGGATATCGCAGTCGAGTTTCCAAACAAAAAACGAAAACACAGGGTTTCGCAACACTGATTTGCTAAAAAAGCTTACGCGCGAGCTCTTTCGAAATCTTAAGAAAACCGTAGGTCTTTCAATATTTTCACAAAATGCTACCAAACGGGCTTCGCGCGCGCATGTCGAAATCGGTCGAACGCCCTTGCGCGTGTGCCGTCGCGAGAATCCTCAGCAACAAATGGGACGAAGTGCAGACGCGCGCGTCGTCGCGCGCGCATGCCGAAATCCTTCAAAGCCCATCGGTTTCGGAAGGATTTCAAAATCGTGTGTCCAAGCAACCTACAAAATCACAAGGTTTCGCAACACGGATGTTCAACAAAAGCGTGCGTGCGCGCGCGCTCTTGCGTCGTCGTCGTCGTCGTCGTCGTCCTCCCTCCTCCCGCGTCGTCGTCGTCGTCGTCGCCTACGTCGTCCTCTGTTTTTCCTCGTGTTCGTCGTCGTCGTCCTCTTTGGCGTCGTGGTCGTTTCCGTCGTCGTTGTCGCCGTGGTCGTCCTTCCTCCTCCTCCCTCGTCGTCGTCGTCGTCCGTCGTCGGCGTCTCGTCGTCGTCCCTCCCATTTCGTCGCCGTCGTCGTCGTCGTCGTTGTCGTCGTCGTTGTCTTCCCTCTCCCTCGTCTTTGTCGTCGTCGGCGTCGCCGTCCTTCCTCCTTCTTCGTCGTTCGCGTCGTCGCCGTCCTCCCTCCCTCGTCGTCGTCTTCGTTGGCGACGTCGTCGTCGTCTTCGTCGTCGTCGTCGGCGTCGGCGTCGTCGTCGTCTTCGTCGTCGTCGACGTCGGCGTCGTCGTCGTCGCCGCCGTCGCCGTCGTCGTCGTCGTCGTCGTCGTCTTCGTCGTCGTCGGCGTCGTTGAATTCGTCGTCGTCGTCGGTGTCGTCGTTGTCGTCGTCGTCGGCGTCGTCATCGTCGTCGTCGTTGTTATCGTCGTCGATGTTCGTCGTCGGCGTCGGCGTCGTCGTCGTCGTCGTCGGTGTCGTCGTCGTCGTCGTCGTCGTCTTCGTCGTTGTCGGCGTCGTCGTCGTCGTCGGTGTCGTCGTCGGCGTCGCTGTCGTTGCCAAGTGTCATTAGGTACCCACCGTCACGGTCTTAAGAGATTTTGCGAACCAAATTGCGGGTAGGTGGGCGGGATGTTTGCGCGAGCAGTGGAGTGGACAATTCACTGCGAACAGAAATTAGATGCACCCCATATATTACACAAAACCTATTGCACAACATACGTTGCGCATCATCTTTTGCACAACGTAGTGTGCAGCACGTATACTGTACCAAATTTTTGCTCGAGTCAAGTTGCACAGCGTATATTTGGTTTGAAACACACAGCGGGGCCCACGCTACCTAACAATATTTACATAATCATTACACAACGAGCCTGGTGCAGGCGCCGAGTATTCGTCAAAGCGATGAATTTGGGTGGCGGGCGGGTCGCGGGTGGGTCGCGGGTGGGTCGCGGGTGGAAACGACAACGACGTCAATGACAGTTGTCGTAATACTGGTGGTGATGTTGATGTACTTTTTTGCGGAAGCAAAGGCCGCGTGTTGTAGACGCATGCCGGGTCTCCGACAGGGATTGCTCCGCAGCACGCGCGGTTCATGCAAAGGTGCGTTTTCTAATTGCCCATGTTCGTGCTTTGTTCCCATGCGTGCTGCAGTTGCGATTCACCTTCGGTCTTACCCTTCATTCTTTTTGGGCCCAGCTCTTCGGAGGCAACCCAACGTGCGCTCCACGTCCCCATTACGCCCTTCCCTGCCCTCCCCCTCCCCCCCTCCCTGCCCTCGCCTCCCTGCCCTCTCGTCCCTTCCCTTCCCCTTCGCGTTCCCTCCCCTCCGCAATCTGTCCTGCTTCTGCTGCTCCTCCAGCTTCTCCTCTTCCCCCTCGTCGTCGTTCTTCGTCCTTCGTCATTCGTCCTGAGTCTGTCGTTCTTCGTCCTCCTCTTCCTCCTCCTCCTCTTCCTCCTCTTCCTCTACCTCCTCCATTTCCCCTGGTTTCCCCCTCTCCTCCGCCCATTCGCGGTCTGGCGGCCCTCCCACCCCCAGGCCTGCTGGTCGTCAAGATGCGCGAGATGGAGGAGGGCATTTTCGTCGGCAAGGCCGCGGAGGGCACGGCTGGGCGCCGGGCCGGGCCCTCGATCCGATCGGGTCGACTCGAGCTCGATGCCGATCTGACCCGATGGGACTCCGGTTTTCCGACGATCCGCTTCCCCGCTCCTCCGCTCAAACGGACCTTCGCGCCCTCGGAACCCGTCGCTCCTCCGCACACTCCGCTCCTCGCCGTGGAGGCCCAGATCTCAGAGTTACTTCCCCTGCCTCAGGGGCTGCTCGAATTACTCGTGGCAGGTAAGAAAGATATACCCCAAAGAGGGTACGGACGAGGACGAAGAGGGCGGGTATCGAGGGTTCGGGGTCTACGGGTTGAATGGCGCGCGAGCAGATCAGAGCGAACAGTCTTAACCTGATTGTTGTTGTTGCTGTTGTTGTTGTTGTTGAACATTATTACTTCTAAAGAATAATTATTGTTGGGACCCCTGGTGCACGACCCCCCCGCCGCGCCTAGGCCGCAGCCACATTTTCATCATTTTCGTGAGGAAGTCTCAGGCAAAACGGGTTGGTCCGGATCCGGTTGTTTTGTTACGGCCCGCTTTCCCTTGCAAAAAATAAGCTAAAGTGGACATTTCTTGTTCTAACATAACCAAACTTCAAGAATCCCTTGCAAAAAATAAGGTAAAGTGGACATTCGCGCGCGCAAGACGAAATCCTTCCAAAACCTTAGTTTTCGTAGCGATTTTAACATAAAAACATCAAAAAAACAATGGTTAAAAAAAAATGTCAAAATTCATCCCGCGCGCTCTTGCGGATTCGTAGGAAACCCAACACTTTTTAAACATTTCTGTCAAACGGGCTTTTGCGAGCAACTTTTTCGAACTTCTGCAACAACGGTTGCGCACCTGCCAGGGCCATCATCCCTGTCAAATAATACCATGCGGGACACATTCGTTTTTTCTTCGCGCGCGCACGCCGTCGTCGTCGGCCGCGGGGCCCTGAATAGTAGCCACGGTCGTCCGCATGCCACGAAGTGAAGTGTCCGAACGTCATAGGGCGGGAAGCTGGGTGTGGGTGGTGGCGAAGAGTCGTTTGGAAATTTGGTAGAGCTTGAACCGGCCCCCCCACAAAGTGGGGGTATTGCCCGCCTCCTATGAAAACCCTGGCACTGGTGAGAACGGAGTGTCCCCACGTGCTAGTAATTGTTGTTGTTGTTGTTGTTGTTGTTGTTGTTGTTGTTGTTGTTGTTGTTGTTGTTCTTGTTCTTGTTGTTGTTGTTGTTGTTGTTGTTGCTGTTGCTGTTCATGTTGTTGTTAGTAAGGGCGGGGCGCCCCGACCCGTGTCCCCCCCCCACACAACACTCACAACAACCGGAATTCCGAAGGATTCCTCGGAATTCCTAAGGATTCCTAGGAATTCCGAAGGATTCCTAGGAATTCCAAAGGATTCCTAGGAATTCCAAAGGATTCCTAGGAATTTCTAAGGATCCCTAGGAATTCCTAAGGATTCCTGAGAATTCCTAAGGATTCCTAGGAATTCCTAAGGGTTCCTGAGAATTCCAGAAAGAATTCCTAGAAGTTCCTTAGGATTCCCACGGATTCTGAGGAATTCGGAGGAATTCCTAAGGATTCGTAGGAATGCCGAAGGATTCCCTGGAATTCCTTAGGATTCCTAGCAATTCCGAAGGATTACATGGAATTCCGACGGATTCGTAAGAATTCGAAGCATTCTTAGGAATTCCTAAGGATTCCTTGGGATTCCGAAGGATCCATAGGAATTCCTAAGGATTCCTAAGAATTCCGGAGGATTCCCAGGAATTCCCAATGATTCCTCGGATTCCTAAGGACGCCTCGGAATTCCCAAGGATTCTTAAGAATCCCGAAAGATTCGTAGGAAGTCCTAAGGCTTCCTAGGAATTCCGAAGGATTCCTTTGAATTCCGAAGGATTCCTAGGAATTCCAAAGGATTCCTATGAATTCCTAAGGATTCGTAGGAATTCGGAAGGATCCCCAGGAATTTCTTTGGATTCCAGGGAATTCCTTAGGATTCCTAGGAATTCCTAAGGATTCCTATGAATTCCGAAAGATTCTTAGGAATTCCTGAGGATTCCTAGCAATACCGAAGGATTACATGGAATTCCTAAGGATTCCTAGGAATCCCTGAGGACGCCTAGGTATTCCCAAGGATTCGTAAGACTTCCGAGAGATTCCTAGGAATTCCTAAGGATTCGTAGGAATTCCGAAGGATTCCTAGGAATTTCTAAGGATTCATATGAATTCCGAAGGATTGTTAGGAATTCCTAAGGGAATTCCTAAGAATTCCTAGGAATTCCTTCGGATTCCTAGGAGTTCTTAAGGATTCTTAGGAGTTCGTAAGGATTGCTAGGACTTCGTAAGGATTCCTAGCAATGCCTAAGGATTCCTAGGAATTCGTAAGGGTTCCCAGGGATGCCTAAGGATTTCTAGGATTTCGAAAGGATCCTTAGGAACTCGAGAGGGTTCCTAGGATTTTGAAAGGATTCCTATGAATTCGAAAGGATTCCTAGGACTTCGAACGGATTCCTGAGAATTCGAAGGATTTCATCCTAGGAATTCTTAAGGAGCTCCTGCGAATTCCGAAGGATTCCCAGGAATTCTTTCTTAGGACTTCTTCGGAATTTCTGAGGATTCTTAGGAATTCCGAAGGATTCCTAGGAATTCCTACGAGTTCCCAGCAAATCCGAAGGATCCCAGGGAATTCCCAAGGATCCATAGGAATTCGAAGCATTCTCAGGAATCCAGAAGGATTCCTAGGATTTCGAAAGGATGTTTAGAACATTCTAAGGATTCGTAATAATTCCGAAGCATTCCTAGGACTGCCGAAGGATTCCTAGGAATTCCGACGGAATTCTGAAGAATTCCTAAGGATTCCCAGGAAGTCCGAAGGATTCCTAGGAATTCCTAAGGATTCCCAGCAAATCGGAAGGATTCCAGGGAATTCCGAAGGATTCATAGGAATTCGAAGCATTCTTAGGAATCCCAAAAAATTCTTATGAATTCCGAAGGATCCCTAGGAATTCCGAGGGATACTTTTGAATTCCGAAGGATTCATAGGAATTCCGCAGGATTCCTAGGAACTCCTAAGGACTCGTAGGAACTCCGAATGATCCTCAGGAATTCCTTTGTATTTTTAGGAATTCCTGAGGATCCCCCGGAATTCCTAAGGATTCCTTGGAATTCCTAAGGGTTTTTAGGAATTCCGAAGGATTCCTAGGAATTCCGGAGGATTCCTAGGAATTCCGGAGGATTCCTAGGAATTTCTAAGGATCCCTAGGAATTCAAAAGGATTCTTAGGAATTCCGAAGGATTCCTATGAATTCTGATGAGTTCCGAGCAATTCCTAATGATTCGTAGGAATTCCCAAGGAATTCCTAGGAATTCCGAGGGATTCCTTTGAATTCCGAAGGATTCATCGGAATTCCAAAGGATTTTTAGGAATCCCGAAGGATTCCTAGGAATTCCGAAGGATTCATAGGAATTCCGAAGGATTCTTAGGACTTCCTGAAGATTCCTAGGAATTCGTAAGTATTCCTTGGGATTCCTAAGGATTCCTAGGAATTCCTAAGGATTCCAGGGAATTCCTGAGGATTCCTAGGAGTTCTTAAGGATTCTTAGGAGTTCGTAAGGATTCCTAGGAATTCGTAAGGGTTCCTAGGAAGGCCTAAATATTCATAGGAATTCGTAAGGATGCCTAGGAATGCCTAATGATTCCCAGGAATTCGAAAGGATCCTCAGGAATGCCTTAGGATTCCTAGGAATTCGAAAGGATTCTGTAATTTCGAAAGGATTCCTATCAATTCGAAAGGGTTCCTAGGAATTCGAAAGGGTTCCTAGGAATTCGAAAGGATTCTTAGGAATTCAGAGGATTCCTAGGAATTCGAAAGGATTCCTAGGAATTCTTAAGAATTCCGAGGCATTTCAAGGATTCCGAGGAATTCGAAGGATTCCTCCCGAATTCCTAAGGATTCCTAGGAATTCGAAGGATTCTTAAGAATTCCGAAGGATTCCTAGGAATTCCTAAGGATTCCTAGGGATTCAAAAGGGTTCCTAGGAATTCCTCGCTTCGCCGGTGCACACATGCTTTTTGCCGGCAGGAATTCGTTGGTGCCAGAGAGGAGGTCCGCAGATGTTCACAGAAATTGAATTCAAACGGCGTTGTTGTGGTGTTGTGTGTGTGGGGGGGTAGTTGTTGTGGTTGTTGCCGGGGGGGGTCCCGACGGGTCGGCGCTGGCCGCCCTTGCTTTGTTGTTGTTTTTGTTGATCCTGCGTTGGGTACTCGTTTTGAATAGAGCACTGCGGTCTCCACTCCTTCCTCCCGCCTCCCTCCACCTCTCTTCTCTCCTCCTCTCCCCTTTCTTGCTTCCCTTCTCCTATCTTCCCTCCTCCTCTCCTCCCTTGCTCCTCTCTTCCCTCCACCTCGCCATCCCTGGGTGGCTGCGATCTGTGAAATTGTCGCCACTTTCGAGGGCTGCTGTGGGGCGAGCAGAGTGACGTCTTACGGGGCTTCAGATTAGACCTCGCCATCGCTGGGGGGCTGCGATCCGTGAAACTGTCGCCACTTTCGAGGGCTGGTGAGGGGTCCAGCACAGTGGGTACTCACCGCAGACTCAGATTAGACCTCGCCATCCCTGGGGGGTTGCGATCTGTGAAACTGTCGCCACTTTCGAGGGCTGCTGAGGGGCACAGCACAGTGGGTACTCACCGCAGACTCAAATTAGACCTCGCCATCCCTGTGGGGCTGCGATCTGTGAAGCTGTCGCCACTTTCGAGGGCTGCTGAGGGGCCCAGCACAGTGGGTACTCACCGCAGACTCAGATTAGACCTCGCCATCCTTGGGGGGCTGCGATCTGTGGAACTGTCGCCACTTTCGAGGGCTGCTGAGGAGCCCAGCACAGTGGGTACTCACCGCAGACTCAAATTAGACCTCGCCATCCCTGGGGGGCTGCGATCTGCGAAACTGTCGCCACTTTCGAGGGCTGCTGAGGGGTCCAGCACACTGGGTACTCACCGCAGATTCAGATTAGACCTCGCCATCCTTGGGGGGCTGCGATCTGTGGAACTGTCGCCACTTTCGAGGGCTGCTGAGGAGCCCAGCACAGTGGGTACTCACCGCAGACTCAGATTAGACCTCGCAATCCCTGGGGGGCTGCGATTTGTGGAACTGTCGCCACTTTCGAGGGCTGCTGAGGGGCCCAGCACAGTGGGTACTCACCGCAGATTCAGATTAGACCTCGCCATCCCTGGGGGGCTGCGATTTGTGGAATTGTCGCCAATTTCGAGGGCTGCTGAGGGGCCCAGCACAGTGGGTACTCACCGCAGATTCAGATTAGACCTCGCCATCCCTGGGGGGCTGCGATCTGTGAAACTGTCGCCACTTTCGAGGGCTGCTGGGGGGCCCAGCACAGTGGGTACTCACCGCGGACTCAAATTAGACCTCGCCATCCCTGGGGGGCTGCGATCTGTGAAAATGTCGCCACTTTCGAGGGCTGCTGAGGGGCCCAGCACAGTGGGTACCCACCGCAGACTCAAATTAGACCTCGCCGTCCCTGGGGGGCTGCGATCTGTGAAACTGTCGCCACTTTCGAGGGCTGCTGAGGGGCGCAGCACAGTGGGTACCCACCGCAGACTTAAATTAGACGCCGCTTTCGTCCTTGTTCTCCTCCTGCAGTCACCTTCCCTCTGCTGCTGCCGTGCTGATGGTTCGGCTTCCCGCACGTTTTTCTCCTGCTCTGCGTTCCCGGCTCCCCATGTCCTCATCGAGCCTGTAGCTGTCGCCCCTCGTTCTTGTATGGTTCTCCTGCGCATCATGCCATAGGCGCGTGTCCCAAGTAGCTTACACATCAAGTTGATTGTCCATGCAAGTTTCGGCCAACTCCTCGTTTCCATTGATACAAATGGGTTGGATACGTCACAGGGTAATTTTTGTTGATCTTGTTGTTGTTGTTGTTGTTGTTGTTGTTGTTGTTGCTGTTGTTGTTGTTGTTGTTGTTGTTGTTGTTGTTGTTGTTGTTGTTGTTGTTGTTGTTCTTTTTGTTGTTGTTGTTGTTGTTGTTGTTGTTGTTGTTGTTGTTGTTGTTGTTGTTGTTGTTGTTGAACATTATTACTTCTAAAGAATAATTATTGTTGGGACCCCTGGTGCACGACCCCCCCGCCGCGCCTAGGCCGCAGCCTCATTTTCATCATTTTCGTGAGGAAGTCTCAGGCAAAACGGGGGAGTCCGGATCCGGTTGTGTTGTTACGATCGGTTTTCCCTGGCAAAAAATAAGCTAAAGTGGACATTTCTTGTTCTAACATAACCAAACTTCAAGAATCCCTTGCAAAAAATAAGGTAAAGTGGACATTCGCGCGCGCAAGACGAAATCCTTCCAAAACCTTAGTTTTCGTAGCGATTTTAACATAAAAACATCAAAAAACCAATGGTTTTTCAAAAAACAATGTCAAAATTTCATCCCGCGCGCTCTTGCGGATTTGTAGGAAACCCAACACTTTTTAATCATTTCTGTCAAACGGGCTTTTGCGAGCAACTTTTTCGAACTTCTGCAACAACGGTTGCGCACCTGCCAGGGCCATCATCCCTGTCAAATAATACCATGCGGGACACATTCGTTTTTTCTTCGCGCGCGCACGCCGTCGTCGTCGGCCGCGGGGCCCTGAATAGTAGCCACGGTCGTCCGCATGCCACGAAGTGAAGTGTCCGAACGTCATAGGGCGGGAAGCTGGGTGTGGGTGGTGGCGAAGAGTCGTTTGGAAATTTGGTAGAGCTTGAACCGGCCCCCCCACAAAGTGGGGGTATTGCCCGCCTCCTATGAAAACCCTGGCACTGGTGAGAACGGAGTGTCCCCACGTGCTTAGTGATTGTTGTTGTTGTTGTTGAACATTATTACTTCTAAAGAATAATTATTGTTGGGACCCCTGGTGCGCGGCCCCCCGCCGCGCCTAGGCCGCAGCCTACATTTTCATCATTTTCGTGAGGAAGCTTCAGGAAAACGATTGTACCGGATCCGGTTGTTTTGTTGTAATCCGTTTTCCCTTGCAAAAAACACTATAAAATGAAAATTCTTGTTCTTACTTGATCAAATTGCAAGAATCCCTTGCAAAAATAAGGTAAAGTGGACATTCGTGCGCGCAAGACGAAATCCTTCCAAAACCTTAGGTTTCGTAGCGATTTTAACATAAAAACATCAAAAACCCAATGGTTTTTTAAGAAAAAATTGTCAAAATGTCCTTCCGCGCGCGCTGTCCGAATCCCACAAAACCAATGGTTTTTCAACATTTATGTTACATGAGCTCGCGCGAGCTACTTTTTCTTGTTCTAACATAATCAAATTTCAATAATCCCTTGCAAAAAAATAAGGTAAAGTGGACATTCGCGCGCGCAAGACGAAATCCTTCCAGAACCTTAGGTTTCGTAACGATTTCAACATAAAAACATCAAAAACCCAATGGTTTTTCAAAAAAAAATGTCCAAATTTCATCCCGCGCGCGCTGTCCGACTCCCACAAAACCAATGGTTTTTCAACATTTATGTTACATGAGCTCGCGCGAGCTACTTTTTCTTGTTCTAACATAATCAAATTTCAACATCCCTTGCAAAAAAAAAGTAAAGTGGACATTCGCGCGCGCAAGACCAACAAAAAACACGACGATCTCAGGAACTTGCCTCAAAAATGTGACCAACTCCGCTCTCTCTGTCTCTCTCTCTGTCTGCTCTCTGTCTCTCTCTCTGTCTGTCTGTGTCATGTATTGTATGTCACAATTGCAGGATGCTGGGCACACGCGCGCCCCGAATAAGTGACCAAGTTCTGTGGGTGTGTACCCCACGCCAGTGTAGTAGCCACGGTCGTCCGCACGCCACGAAGTGAAGTGTCCCAACGTCATAGGGCGGGAAGCTGGGTTTGGGTGGTCGCGAAGAGTCGTTTGGATATTTGGTAGAGCTTGAACTGCCCCCCCACGAAGTGGGGGTATGTCTCGCGTCGCATGAAAACCCTGGCACTGGTGAGAACACTGAGCGTTCGGGTAAAATGATTGTTGTTGTTGTTGTTGTTGTTGTTGTTGTTGTTGTTGTTGTTGTTGTTGTTGTTGAATTCTCATTTCTGAAGAATGATTATTGTTGATCCCCCCACCGGTGCATAGTGTTTTTTCTCAATCAATGTGTACCCCTCGACGCTCGCACCTTGTTTTTTGACATGGAAAGTCTTGATGCTCAAACTGGCCCCCTGGCCCCCGGGTTACAACAACAACGGCTCCCGCTTGAGACTTCCTTACAATTTAGCCATGACCCCCGCTCCCGTCCGAGACTTCCTCGCATTTTATTCAGGAATCGCGCTCTCGCTTGGGACTTCCTTACAATTCATTGAGGAATCGCTCTCCCGGCGCTCTGGAGTCGTGTTCTCGCTGGAGACTTGCTTGCAACTTACTGAAGAATGGCCTTGCGTCGGAATTTCTTGCACTTTGCCCAAACGCCGCGCTCCCGACACCCAGGCACCCAGGAGTCGCGCCCGTTGTGGCCCCATGTGCATGCCCTTCGTGGCCCCCCCGTCGCAATTTGTGTCCCCCTCGCTGTCCTACGTGGCCCAGTTGCTACCCTCAGTGACCCCATAATTAGTTGCTTTCTGTGGCCCCGCATTATCTGCACTTCGTGGCCCCCGCTCGTTCGCGCTCTTCGTGGCCCCATACGCATTCCCTTCGTGTCCCCGCTGTCGCCCTTCGTGGCCTATTTCATGCCCTTCGTGGCCCTGCTGTCGTTCTCTCTCGCTCTCGCTTTCGCTCGTCGTCGCCGTCGTCGCCGTCGCCGTCGTCGTCGTCGTCGTCGTCGTCGTCGTCGTCGTCGTCGTCGTCGTGGTCGGTCCCCTGTCCGTCCCTCTTGGGGTCGGGTCGACGGTCCGCGGCCGCCCCGCCGATCAGCGCCGCCCCGCCGATCAGCGCTGCCGCTGGCCAGGCCGACGGTCCGCGGCCGTCCCGCCGCTTGCCGGGGCCCGGCCTGCAAGGAAGAAAGGTATACCCCCCAAAAGGGGTTCGATCGAAAACGAAAAGGGCGGGTATCGAGGGTTTGGGAAATACGCGTTATTGGACACCCGAGCTCATAAAGGCGAACGGTCTTATTTTGTTGTTGTTGTTGTTGTTGTTGTTGTTGTTGTTGTTGTTGTTGTTGTTGTTGTTGTTGTTGTTCTTGTTGTTGTTGTTGTTGTTGTTGTTGTTGTTGTTGTTGTTGTTGTTGTTGTTGTTGAATTCTCATTCCTGAAGAATAATTATTGTTGATCCCCCCACCGGTGCATACTGTTTTTCTCAATCAAAGTGTGCCCCTCGACGCTCGCACCCTGTTTTTTGACAGGGAAAATCTTCCTGCTCAACTGGCCCCCTGGCTCCCGGGTTACAACAACAACGGCTCCCGCCTGAGACTTCCTCACGAATTTAGACAGGACCCCCGCTCCCGCCGAACTTCCTCGCATGTTATCAATGAATCCGCTTTAACAATTTATTCAGGAAATCGCTCTCCCGGCGCAAAAAAACCCAAGGAGGAAAGAAGAGGACCCCCCCCAAAAACCAAAAAAAAAAGCCCCCCAAAAAACAGTCCCCTCTGCGCCGGCATTCATGGAGTCGCGCTCGTCGCTGGAGACTTGCTAGCAACTTACTGAAGAATGGCCTTGCGTTGGGATTTCTTGCAATTTGCCCAAGCGCCGCGCTCCCGACACCCAGGCACCCAGGAGTCGCGCCCGTTGTGGCCCCATGTGCATGCCCTTCGTGGCCCCGCTGTCGCAATTTGTGTCCCCCTCGCAGTTCTACGTGGCCCAGTTGCTACCCTCAGTGGCCCCATAATTAGTTGCTGTCTGTGGCCCCGTATTATCTGCACTTCGTGGCCCCCGCTCGTTCGCGCTCTTCGTGGCCCCATACGCATTCCCTTCATGTCCCCTCTGTCGCCCTTCGTGGCCTACTTCGTGCCCTTCGTGGCCCTGCTGTCGTTCTCTCTCGCTCTCGCTTTCGCTCGTCGTCGCCATCGTCGTCGTCGTCGCCGTTGTCTTCGACGTCGTCGTCGTCGTCGTCGTCGTCGTCGTCGTCGTCGTCGTCGTGGTCGGTCCCCTGTCCGTCCCTCTTGGGGTCGGGTCGACGGTCCGCGGCCGCTCCGCCGATCAGCGCTGCCGCTGGCCAGGCCGACGGTCCGCGGCCGTCCCGCCGCTTGCCGGGGCCTGGCCTGCAGGGAAGAAAGGTATACCCCCCAAAAGGGGTTCGATCGAAAACGAAAAGGGCGGGTATCGAGGGTTTGGGAAATAGGCGTTCTTGGACACTCGAGAATAGAAGGGCGATCAGTCTGAAAGTTGTTGTTGTTGTTGTTGTTGTTGTTGTTGTTGACTCTGTTTTTGTTGCGTGCTAATTTGTAAGCAATTCTTACTGTTGGACCCCTCCCAGGCGCTTTGGCGCTCTCGCCTCGGCGCCGGCTACATTTTCATAAAAAATCAGGTTCGCGCTCGAGCGGTTTGGGGGGGCGCCAAAATCGGCCCCCCAACAACAACAACGCTCCCGCTCGAGACTTCCTTTTTTTTCACTGAAGGCCCGTGCTTTTGCTCGCCGCCGAAAGCCGCCGTCCCAACAAACCAGCGCTAGCGCTCGAGACTTCCTCCCGTTCCTTGGACTGGCGCGCTACTCTTCTCTCATCGGCGCCGCCCCCAGCAACAACAACGCTCCCGCTCGGGATTTCCTCACTTTTTTACTCCAGGCGGTGCTCCTCCCGACAAAAGCAGCGCTCCCGCCTAAGACTTCCTCCCGTTTTACGTTGGACTGGCGCCCTATTCTCTTTTGAATTGGCGCCGCTCCCAGCAAGAACAACGCTCCCGCTCGAAGCTTCCTTTTTTATCCTCAGGGCGGTGCTCTTGCTCGCCGCCGAAAGCTGCCGTCCCATCAAAACCAGCGCTACCGCTCGAGACTTCCTTCCTTTTTACCTCGGACTGGCGCGCTACTCGTTCTCTCATCGGCGCCGCCCCCAGCAACGACAACGCTCCCGCTCGAGACATCCTCCCTTTTTCACTCAAGGCGGTGCTCCTCCTCGCCACCGAAAACCGCCGTCTTGATAAAACCAGCGCTCCTGCCCGAGACTTCCTCCCGTTTTACGATGGACTGGCGGCCTACTCTCTTTTGAGTTGGCGCCGCTTCCAGCAAGAACAACGATCCCTCTCGAGTTTTGTTTGTTAGTTTGTTTTTTTCCTCGGGACGGTGCTGTTCCTCGCCGCCGACAGCCCCCGTCCCGACAAAACCACGACTCCCGCTCGAGACTTCCTCCCTTGTTGCTCAAGGCGGTGTTCCTCCTCGCCGCCGACAGCCGCCGTCCCAACAAAACCAGCGTTCCCGCTCGAGACCTCGTCTTGTTTTACGGTGGACTACCGCCCTACTCTCTTCAGCATTCGCGCCGCTCCCAGCAGCAACAGCGGCCCTGCTCGAGACGTCCTCCCTTTCTATTCAGGGCCAGGTCCTTGCCTCGCCGCCGACAGCCCCCATCTCCACCAATGCAATCCTGTCGCTCGATA
>CAUYUJ010004345.1:27500-40000 GCA_963575745.1 Prorocentrum cordatum
CGAGAATTTTTCCCGTTTTACCTTGGACTGGCGCGCTAGTCTTTCTCTCATCGGCGCGACCCCCTGCAAAAACAACGCTCCCGCTCGAGGCTTCCTCCCTTTTATACTCAAGGCGGTGTTCCTTCTCGCCGCCGGAAACCGCCGCCCCGACAAAACCAGCGCTCCCGCCCGAGACCTCCTTCCGTTTTACGCTGGACTGGCGCCCAGCTCTCTTTTGAATTGGCGCCGCTCCCAGCAAGAACAACGCTCCCGCTCGAGGCTTCCTCGCTTTTTCCTGAAAACGGTGCTGTTCCTCGCAGCCGACAACCCCCGTCCCGACAAAACCACGGCTCCCGCTCGATGCTTCCTCCCTTCTTACTCAAGGCGGTGTTCCTCCTCGCCGCCGAAAGCCGCCGCCCCGACAAAACCAGCGCTCCCACCCGAGACTTCCTTTCGTTTTACGCTGGTCTGGCTTCATACTCTCTTTTGAATTGGCGCCGCTCCCAGCAAGAACAACGCTCCCGCTCGAGATTCTTTTTTGTTTTTTTCCTCGGGACGGTGCTGTTCCTCGCCGCCGACAGCCCCCGTCCCGACAAAACCACGGCTCCCGCTCGATGCTATCTCCTTTGTTACTCAAGGTGGTGTTCCTCCTCGCCGCCGAAAGCCGCCGTCCCAACAAGCCCAACGCTCCCGCTCGAGACTTCGTTTTGCTTTACGCTGGACTAGCGCCCTATTCTCTTCAGCGTTGGCGCCGCTCCCAACAACAACAGCAGCCCTGCTCGAGACTTCCTCCCTTTCTATTGAGGGTCAGGTCCTTGCCTCACCGCCGACAGCCCCCATCCCCACCAAGGCAATCCTGTCGTTCGATACTTCCTTGTGCTTTACCCTTCGCTGGGGTTCCACTGGCGGTCTCGCATCGGCGCAGCAAGGCGCGGGCATGTGTTTCCGAGGCGGGATATGTTGAAATTCCTCTGAGGGGGGTGTTTGCAAGACCTCATTGGGCGGGAGATCTGGGAATGGGAATAAGGGGCCCCGCTATAGAACAAGAGTCCCCCATTACTTGGATGTATATCATGATGGTCGCATGCTTCGTGTGGGAATATCGCGCATGAGGCTAAACTGATTGTTGTTGTTGTTGTTGTTGCTGCTGTTGTTGTTGTTGCTGCTGTTGCTCTTCTTGTTGTTGTTGTTGTTGTTGTTGTTGTTGTTGTTGTTGTTGTTGTTGTTTTCGTTGTTTTCGTTGTTTTCGTTGTTGTTGTTGCCGTTGTTTGCTGGTCTGCAATTCTGGCGATTTTCGTCGATTTCGGCAGCAAGGGGCTCGTGATAGGGCCACCGAGCCATCAACATTCCCGTTTCCACCAGGGCCCCGATCGGACAGCAAGAACAAGTATTAAGAACAGAGGGTTTCGGAGATCCGTACGGGTTTCTTTGTTCGGCGCTCGACCCGCTTCTTTGGCGCGCGAAGCGCGCCAGGAGTGGCGCCTGAGGCGCCGCAGGCGAGGTTTCATCGCCGACCCAAGAAACCCGCGCAGATCCAAGGAACTGTATGCTTATTCACACATTTGCTCTCCTATCTTTCGTTTTTTTGTGTTCCTGTTTCCTTGCCAATCCTCCCGCCTGCTCCAAGGAAGGGATCCGTGCAAGCGATTCTCATTTTCAGTCAGTCTTTGTTTCGAGTCAGGCTCCGTCGCCAGGGACGGACGAGATGTCCGTGGAGGCGGCGTCTGCGGTCAAGCGGAGCCCAAGCAGCATAGTGGTGCCAAACTCCTCGTCGGCCTTTCTCGGAGCCGCACGCGCTCGGCGAGCGGGAGGGTCTTCGCAGGCAAAGGCGGACAAGGAGCTGAAGGAGATGGCCAAAAAGTTCAAGCTGGACGACCAGGTGGCGACTTCTCCATGCTGATGGTGGTGATGATGATGTTGATGGTTTTGATTTTGTTTATGATGATGCTGCTGCTGATGATGCTGCTGCTGATGATGATGATCATGCATATTATGATGATGATGGCGATGTCGATGGTGATGGTGATTGTGACTATGATGATGATGATGATGATGATGATGATGATGATGATGATGATGATGATGATGATGATGATGATGATGATGATGATGATGATGATGATGATGATGATGATGATGATGATGATGATGATGATGATGATGATGATGATGATGATGATGATGATGATGATGATGATGATGATGATGATGATGATGATGATGATGATGATGATGATGATGATGATGATGATGATGATGATTATGATGATGATGATGATGATGACGAGGATGCTGGTTAAGATGATGATGCTGAAAATTCTAGACGCTTCGCGTATCCCCACCAGCCCGTCCAGAAACGACGCCCAGGCGAGTAGAGGGTCGTCCTGAGGGGCTTTTCGGCGTCTTGGGTGCCTCGGGGGGGCCTCTGTGGGCCGTTCGGGATCCTCTTTGGGGCCTCCTGGGGGCCTCTTGGGGCCTCTTGGGGCCATCTTGGGGCCTTTGGGTGCCTCCTGGGCGCTTCTTGGGGCCATCTTTGCCCCCTCAGGAGGCCAAAATGGGGCCCACATCTTAGTAAAATCAATGATTTTGGCTTCCTCGCCGAGGCCGTTTTGGACGCTCTGACCGCTCGCGGCCCCCCCCGTCCAGGTCCACGGGGAGGGGGTATGGTGGAGGGGTAAACCCCTCCCCGAAGGGAAAGAGGGAGGGGTGGAAGAGGAAACGCCTTAAACCACCGACGCCCAGAGGGCTGGTGGGATTGCCTCGATCAGGGAAGTGGACAGCACACGGAGAAAGCCAGTATGAGACATCTTGGGATTTCTTGAGCCATCTTGGAGGTCATTTTGGGCTCTCCGAGGCGCTCTTGGAGTCATCTTAATCAGTGCCCCCCCCCCCCCAAGAGGCCAACATGTGGCTAAAACCTTAGTGCAAACAATGGTTTGACGTTATCGCCGAGGCCTCTGGGAGCACCTTGGGTGCCTCTGGGGGGTCTCTTGGGGCCTCTTGGGGGTCTCTTGGGGGCCTCCTAGGGGCCTCTTGGGGGGCCTCTTGGGGCCATCTTGGGGCCATCCTGCGGCCTCTTGGGGCATCCTGGGGGCCTCTTGCGGCCATCGTGGAGGAAACCGATCAAAGAAGAGGGGAGCTTTAATTAGCGCTGCCCCCTCAGAAGGCCAAAATTGGGGCCAAAACCATAGTAAAAACAATAATTGTGGCTTCCTCGCCGAGGCCGTTTTGGACGCTCTGGCCGCTCGCGGCCCCCCCCGTCCAGGTCAGTGGGGAGGGGGTAGGGGGAGGGGTAAACCCCTCCCCGAAGGGGAAGAGGGAGGGGTGGAAGAGGAAACGCCCTAAACCACCGACGCCCAGAGGGCTGGTGGGATTATGATGGTCGTGGTGCTGGTGAGGATGCTGCTGCTGCTGATGCTATTGATGTTGATACTGATTTTTTGTTGTTGCTGCTGCGGCTGCTGGTTGTGTTGAACATTATTTCTTCTTAAGAATAATTATTGTTGGGACCCCTGGTGCACGCCCCCCCCGCCGCGCCTAGGCCGCAGCTACATTTTCATCATTTTCGTGAGGAAGCCTCAGGTAAAACGATGTGATCCAGATCCGGTTGTTTTGTTGTAATCCGTTTTCCCTTGCAAAAAACACTATAAAATGACATTTCTTGTTCTAATATAATCAAATTTCAAGAATCCCTTGCAAAAAATAAGGTAAAGTGGACATTCGCGCGCGCAAGACGAAATCCTTCCAAAACCTTAGTGTTCGCAGCGATTTTAACATAAAAACATCAAAAAACCAATGGTTTTTCAACAAAAAAATGTCAAAATCTCATCCCGCGCGCTCTTGCGGATTCGTAGGAAACCCAACACTTTTTAAACATTTCTGTCAAACGGGCTTTTGCGAGCAACTTTTTCGAACTTCTGCAACAACGGTTGCGCACCTGCCAGGGCCATCATCCCTGTCAAATAATACCATGCGGGACACATTCGTTTTTTCTTCGCGCGCGCACGCCGTCGTCGTCGGCCGCGGGGCCCTGAATAGTAGCCACGGTCGTCCGCATGCCACGAAGTGAAGTGTCCGAACGTCATAGGGCGGGAAGCTGGGTGTGGGTGGTGGCGAAGAGTCGTTTGGAAATTTGGTAGAGCTTGAACCGGCCCCCCCACAAAGTGGGGGTATTGCCCGCCTCCTATGAAAACCCTGGCACTGGTGAGAACGGAGTGTCCCCAGTCTTAAGTGATTGTTGTTGTTGTTTGTTGTTGTTGTTGTTGTTGCTGTTGCTGTTGCTGTTGCTGTTGCTGTTGCTGGTGCTGCTGTTGCGGTTGCTGCTGCTGCTGTTGCTGTTGCTGTTGCTGTTGCTGTTGTTGTTGTTGAACATTATTACTTCTAAAGAATAATTATTGTTGGGGCCCCTGGTGCACGACCCCCCCGCCGCGCCTAGGCCGCAGCCTCATTTTCATCATTTTCGTGAGGAAGTCTCAGGCAAAACGGGTTGGTCCGGATCCGGTTGTGTTGTTACGATCGGTTTTCCCTTGCAAAAAATAAGCTAAAGTGGACATTTCTTGTTCTAACATAACCAAACTTCAAGAATCCCTTGCAAAAAATAAGGTAAAGTGGACATTCGCGCGCGCAAGACGAAATCCTTCCAAAACCTTAGTTTTCGTAGCGATTTTAACATAAAAACATCAAAAAACCAATGGTTTTTCAAAAAAAAATGTCAAAATTTCATCCCGCGCGCTCTTGCGGATTCGTAGGAAACCCAACACTTTTTAAACATTTCTGTCAAACGGGCTTTTGCGAGCAACTTTTTCGAACTTCTGCAACAACGGTTGCGCACCTGCCAGGGCCATCATCCCTGTCAAATAATACCATGCGGGACACATTCGTTTTTTCTTCGCGCGCGCACGCCGTCGTCGTCGGCCGCGGGGCCCTGAATAGTAGCCACGGTCGTCCGCATGCCACGAAGTGAAGTGTCCGAACGTCATAGGGCGGGAAGCTGGGTGTGGGTGGTGGCGAAGAGTCGTTTGGAAATTTGGTAGAGCTTGAACCGGCCCCCCCACAAAGTGGGGGTATTGCCCGCCTCCTATGAAAACCCTGGCACTGGTGAGAACGGTGTGTCCCCACGTGCTAGTAATTGTTGTTGTTGTTGTTGTTGTTGTTGTTGTTGTTGTTGTTGTTGTTGTTGCTGGTGCTGTTGTTGTTGCTGTTGCGGTTGCTGCTGCTGCTGTTGCTGTTGCTGTTGCTGTTGCTGTTGCTGTTGTTGTTGTTGTTGTTGTTGGTGTTGTTGTTGTTGTTGTTGTTGTTGTTGTTGTTGTTGTTGTTGTTGTTGTTGTTGTTGTTAAGAACGTTGTCACGGGCAACGAGCAACGGAGGGCCCTGGGGGGCCCCGCAGGGGCCCTCCGTTGCTCGCTGTCCGTAACAATTTCCAGGGCTCCGCAAAATCCCCCAGGACTCTTGAAGATTCTTTAGGGTTCCTCTGGGATCCTCAGGGCCCCCCAGATTTCCAAAGGATACATCAGGGTTCCTCAGGCATCCCTAGGTTTTCCAGGATTCCCAGGGATTCATCAGGGACCCTTCAGGATGCTCAGGGACCGTGAGGGGTTCTCAGGATTCCTCAGGACAGGATTCCTAAGGGCGCCTCACTGTCGCGTTACATCGTTGTAGCATACTGTCGCGCTACATCAGCTCATGACTCTCCAGTAGCAGCGCGCTGGACCAACTCCTCAGCGCCGTGAACACTACAGCGCTGCAGCGCTGTTGCGCTGCAGAGTTGAAGCGTTGCCGCGCTGAAGGGAGCCTCATGATTCCTCAGTTCCCCAGGACTCCCCAGGATCAGGGATCCTCAGGATTCCTCGCCCCCCTCGAAGGATTTGTCAAGGTTCCTCGGGTTTCCCGGGGATTCCTCGGGAATCTGCAATATTATCAGGATTCCTCAGTGTTCCTCAGGGTTTCTCAGAAATCTTCGGACTTCGCTAGGATGCCTGAGGGCTCCTCAGGGTTCCCCAGGGGTCCTCAGAATTCCTCTGGGTATCTCGAGCATTCTCAAGACTCCTCAGGTTTCCTTGGGGTCCGTCGGGAGTCCTCAGGGTTCCTTAGGGACCCTCAGGACTCCTCAGGCTGCATCAGGATCCCTTCGGGTTCCGCAGGAATCCTGTAGATGTTCCAGTGGACTCCTCGAGGCTCCGCATGACTCCTCAGGTTTCCTGAGGAATCTTGAGGGGCCCTCTGGGCCCTTCAGGATTACTTGAAAAGGCTGAAGAAGTGAGACTCATAAGACCGTGCAGCACGCTTGGATCTGGAAGGGATGACATGGTCCGTCTTGGGCCCTTTTGGCCGTCTGGAGGGTCTGAAGTGGCCGTCTTGGGCCATTGAAGGGGTTTTGTGAAGCCATAGTGGGTCCGTCGTAGCCTTTCTCGCGCGTGCGCGCCGCCCCCATTGAAATGAGGACGATGATGAGAAGGTGAAGGACATTAGGAGGAGATGAAGAGAAGCAGGAGGAGGGGGAGGAGGAGGAGGAGGAGGTGAACATGATGAGGATGAGGATGATGATGGGTGAGGGGGATGGGGATGGATAGTGATGATGGTAGTGATACGGATGATGGTAGTGAACATGGTGGCAAGTATTACGATGATGATGATGATGATGCTGCTGCTGATGATGATTATGTTGATGATGGCGATGATTCTGACGATGATTGTTATACTGATGATGACGGCGATTGTGATTATGACGATGACGATTGTGATGATGATCATGATGATGCTGCTAATAATGATTATTCTGATGCTGGTGGTGATGATGGTGCTTGTGATGGTGATGGTGATGCTGTTTGTTATACTCATGATGATGTGGCGATGATGATGATGCTGATCACGATGATTATGGTGATGTTGATGACGATCATGGCGACGACGATGATGCTGATGATGATGATGATACCGATGATGAGGATGCTGATGCTTCTGCTGATGATGATAATGATGATGGTGATGATGATGCTGATGATGATGGTTATGGTGATGATGGTCACGATGGTCATGGCGATGATTGCTATGTTGGTGCTGCTGGTGATGATGGTGATGATGATGGTGATGGTGATGGTTATGATGATGATAATGATGATGATGATGATGATGATGATGAGGATGATTATGATGATGATGATGATGATTATGATGATGATGCTGATGCTGCTGATGATGCTGATGATGCTGATGATGCTGCTGCTGATGATGATGATGATGATGATGATGATGATGATGATGATGATGGTGGTGGTGGTGCTTGTGACGGTGATGTGAGAAGGAGCGGCAGGACAAGGAGGAAGAGGAAGGCGAGGAAGGGTGCTACATGTGACGCCTTTTCGTTCCACGGAGCTCATTCGGGCCGTATCGGGGCTGTCCTGGACTTTTGTTGGGCAGCCTTGCGAGTCTGTTGGAACCCTTTTGGGGCCCTCTAGGGCCGTGTTTGTTGATCTCTTGGGCCGTCTTGGGGCCTTCTCGGCCGTCTGGGGAATTTCATGCGGTCATCTTGGGCCATCCGGGGCTTCTGAGGCGTCATGGGTCCTTCCGGGGGCTCTCTTGGGCCAGCTTGGGGCTGGTTAGTATTGCCTCATTGCGGGTTTTTTAGGCAAAGGTTTCCTTATTGAGGACTTCTTAGAACAGATTCCGTATGAATGACTCCTTGGTAAAGAAACTTTATTGAGGATTCCTGAGTAACGATTCCTGACTAAAGACCCCTCAGTAAATACTCCTTACTGAGGATTCATGATTTCAGATTCCGTATGAAAGAGCCCTTGGGTGCAGATCTTTGGTTGAGGATTTTTTAGTGCAGATCCCTTACTAAGGACCCCTTCGTGAAAATTCCTTACAGATGATTTTTTTGGTAGGTCCTTTACTAAGGGTTCTTTGGTGATGATCCTTCGCTGATGGAGTTTCAGTACATGTTCCTTATTCAGAACTCCTCTGTAAAGATCTCTTAGTACGGATTCCTTAGTGCTTTCTCAGTACGGATTCCTTAGTTGACATTTCTACACCGGATTCCTTGACGACTTATTATGACCTTAGAATGGATTTCTTATTGAAGATTCCGTAACAAGGATTTCTCAGTGAAGATTTCTTACTGAGGATTCCTTGATACAGACACGTTGCCAAGGATTCGTCAGTGCAAACTCCTTAGTAAGGACTCCTTCTTCAACATTCCTTTTCAGACTTTCTGCGGACATCTTGTTTATCATGGGTTCTTCAGTCAAGTGTTCGGATTCCTTAAGACATTATTCCCTGCTCAATATACCTTGATACAGATATCCTTGGTAAGAAATCCTGAATCAAGATGCCATACGAAAGGATTCCTTGATAACGTTTTTTCGTTTCAAGGATTCCTTGGTACATATTCTTTACCGAGGATTCCGTAGTACACATTCCTTAGTACGGACCCCTTTGTAAAACAAAAAGATTCCTTACTCAGGATTCCTGAGCAATGGTTCCTCAGTGGGGATTCCTTCGTAAAGTCCCTCATTGACGCTTCCAGAGCACAGATTGCTTACATAGGATTCCTTACTACAGGTTTTCAGCACGAATTCAGTGAAGGGTCCTTACTGAGGGTTCCCTACTACAGACTCCTTATTGAGGAGTCCTTAGTCCAGATTCCTTACAAAAGGATTTCCGAATATCCATTCCTCATTGAGGCGTCCTTGGCGAAGGTTCCTCATTGAGTATTCCGGGGTAGTTCGTTATTTGGGATTCTTCAGTGCAGATCCCTTATTAAGGTTACCTTAGTAAGATTCCTTATGCAAATTTCTGAGTAAAGGTGCCTTATTCAGGATTCCATGGTAACGATTTCTGAATAAGGATTCCTTAGTGCAGATTCCTTACCGAGGATTTCGGAATACAGATTCCTTATTCAGGATCCCTTATTACACGGTCCTTATTTTCATTAGTCCACATTCCCTACGAGGCGGTCTTTAGTAAAGTTCTTCATTGGCGATTATTCCTGTCATGGGATTCCATTTTAAAGGTCTACTTCCGGATTCCCCAGCGAAGATTCCTTATTGAGGATTTCTTAATACAGTCTCCCTACCATGGATTCTTTATCACATATTCTTTATTGAAGATTCCTCAGCGGAAATTCCGTACGAAGGATGCGTTATCAAACATTCCTTCTTGAGGATTGCTTAGTAAAGTGTCCTTTCTCACTAAGGCTTGTTTAGTTTTAGCCCCTTCCTCAGGAATTTCTCGTACTTCCCGAGTACAGACTCCTTTTTATTCAGGATTCTTCAGTTAAGACTCGTGATTAAGGGCTCCTAAGTGAATAGTGCTTATTCAGGATTCCTTGTTAAGGATTCCTTAGAGGAGCTCGTGCATGGGAGCCCCTGCGGAGCGCGCGTGCTTGTTCTGGGAGAAGCCATGATCGAATATTTGTAACGCTTCGGTCTGAATCGGCTGCGGTGGCACCGGACGTTTCCCGTTGTCCGTTGCCCCTCCCCCCATGGTTGCTGTTGTTGTTGCTCTTCTTGTTGTTGTGGTTATTGCTGCTGTTAGTGCTGCAGTTGTTGTTGCTGCTGTTGTTGTTGTTGTTGTGGTGGTTGTTGTTTTTGTTGTTTTTGTTGTTCTTGTGCGTTTTGACGATGATGGCGATTTGTGGTCGCTCGGGTGTAGGAGGACAATCGACGTCCACGTGGGCACAGGCGTGGGATCGACCACGCTGGTGTGCAGTACCAGCACGGAACTCGCAATGCACTGCGACACGTGTTGCTGTAACGCGCCGCCTGCCGCAACACCTGCGAGTGAGACAGGAGCGACCTGCCCCAGTCACGACAGTCCCACAGGGACCGAAACGGTAATGATGATGAACATGCTGATGATGAGAATGAGGATGATGATGGTGCTGCTGATGACGGGGACGGTTCTGGCAACGACGACGGCGTTGACGACGACGGTGATGAATCTGTTGCTGATGATGGTCGTGGTGATGATGCGGAGGATGGCAACGATGCTGATGACCGCGATGGTGATGATGATGGTGACGATGGTTGCGGTACAGCTAATGTGGATGCATGTGACGAGGATGGTGGTGATGATGATGACGATAATACTGGTGGGTGGTTGTGCTGCTTCTGCTGCTGATGCGGGTGATGACGACGATCAGAGGGGGTTATGACGGTCATGACGATGAGGATGCTGATACGGATGATGGTGGTGATGCTGTGGGTGATGATGCTGATGACGATGCTGTTGATGCTGGTGCTGGTGGTGCTGATGGTGATGATGGTGCTGTTGACGTGTATGTTCCTTGACGTCGCGATGGTAACGCTGCGATAATGGTCGTGGCCATGACGAGGTGCATGCTCTGATGATGGTCGTGGTGATGATGAGGATGAGGATGAGGATGAGGAGAAGGCGGAGAAGGAGGAGGAGGAGGAGGAGGCGGAAAAGGAAGAGGAAGAGGAAGAGGGGGTTCGGCTCGGTACAGGTGCGTGCTCGTCCGCGCGCTTTCCTGGGGCGCTGGAGCGTCCGCTGTGCTGGCGCTCGTTGGGCTTGGTGCGGGGCAGCGAAGGTCGTGGCTTCAGGAGGAATCAGATGGCGACTCGACCGTCTATGTGGTCGATGATGGGAATTTCGAATCCAAGCATGTCTACGTCTCGCTTTTCCTTCCGCTGCCTTCCGCCGTTTTATTTCTGCCGCATTCTGCCGGTTTTCGCCAGGGGCCTCGCCTTGGAGGGACAGAACAGTTGTCCTCCCTTCTTCGGTGGAACGGGACGGCTCCGTCAGCGGAAGCCGGCAGAAGCGAAAGATGCACCCCCAAGAATTGCAAATTTCTCTGGCTTTGCAGAATAACTCCCGACGTCAGACACGGCAGTTGGTATCTTCTTCTCTTCTTTGCACAGTCGTTGTCTGCGCTGGGGGGCGCTTTGTTTGTACAAATAAGCCCCCCCAGATGTCCGATCAGGCGCTGCCGCGCTGCGCGCCAATTCCCACAGTCTGGGACAGCTCTGCCGAGTGGCAGCGCCCTCCACTCCTCCCCACCTCCACTGGATTGTTCAGAGCTCAGATCGCGATCTGCTCTTCCCCCCTTTCGGTTACGCGACTTTGCTGGAGGGGACCTTTGGTGCGGGCCCATGGGGGTCCCCCAACACTGCCTACCGCGATTGGCTTTGGCCCGCCCGCGGCCCCCCTGAAGCCGCGCGCCACATGTCACTCTTGCCTGGGATCGCTCCAGCGTTGCGCCGACCCCATTCACTCATCCAGGCCTCCCAATTGGGGCCAGATCGGACGGGTCTGGAGGATGGTGCGGCATCGCCGATGCGTCGGCGATGCGGCGTGATCTGGAGCCTGTTCCTCTCCGTCTCGCCGTTTCGCCGATGCATCGCGGATGCATCGGCGGTGCGGCGTGATCCTCCGACCCCGTCCGTTTTTGGGAGGCGTTCAACCCACCTAAGAAGGGCGAGGCTGCTGGGGCCATTCCAGGGGGGGCAATCGGGTGCGGCTTCCGGGCGCTCTCTGGAGCCAGGCCAGGGGGCCCCTTGGAGCCCCGGCGGGGCAGCGGGGGAGCGTGGTCAGAGGAGGACAGGTAAACAAATCCACCTCGTTCCTCCCCTCCTCGCCCTCCTCCTCTTCCCGCCTCCTCTTCCTGCTTCCTCCTCCTCCTCCTGCTCCTCCTCCTTCTCTTCTTCCCCATGCTTCTCTTCCTCTTCCTCGTTCTCCTCCTGCTTCCCACTCTCCCACATCTGTTCCAACCCTCCCAGAAACGAGGAAAGCACGCAGAGGAGCAAGGTGGACCTGTACTCTTGTTCGAGTCCTGGCCAGGGCGCGGAGGTCGAGGGAAGAGCCGGGAGTGCGGGCACCCGGGGGTGGGGTGGGAGGGGGTAGTGGGCAGCGAGGGGGAGGTGGGGGGGAAGGGCGCCGAGGTCGATGACGCCTTCGGGCCGTGCCAGCGGCTGTTGCGACGGAGCGGGGGGAGGAGGGAACTGATGACGAGGAGGGCGAGGAGGGGGGAGGAAGAGGGCGACGAGGACGATGAGGGGCGGAGGTGTGCAGACGGAGGGGCGGGGCAAGCTCGTACGTAGGCGGAGACCAAGCTCGCGGACATATTGGCTCGTTACGACGAGGCAAAGAGGAAGGCGTACATCTTGGACATCGAGAGGCACCGCCGTCCATGAGGCGGATGACGGGTGGGGAACGAGGAGCATCAGTATGATGATGGTGGTGCTGCTGCTGCTGCTGATGATGATGATCTGGATGAGCAATGGGGAGAATGAGGAATTGGGCGATGATGATGGCGATGGTGATGATGATAACGATGATGAGGATGATGCTAACAATGATTCTGGTGCTGGTCATGGTGACGATAATGATGATGCTGCCGATGGTGATGCTGATGGCGAATCTGATGATGATGATGATGATGACCATGATGATGATGCTGATGATGGTGATGATGATGATGATCTTGATGAGCAATGGGGAGGATGAGGAATTGGGCGATGATGATGGTGATGGTGGTGATGATGATGATGATGATGCTAATA
>CAUYUJ010004345.1:45000-55000 GCA_963575745.1 Prorocentrum cordatum
GATGATGATGATGATGATGATGATGATGATGATGATGATGATGATGATGGTGATGGTGATGATGATGATGATGACAATGACGATGGTGATGGATGGTAATGGTGGTGATGATGCTGACGATAATGATGATGCTGATGATGATTATTATGTTGAGGATGTTGATGCTGATGATGATGACGATGATGATGGTGGTGGTGGTGACGGTGATGATGATGAGGGTGATGCTTTGATGATGATGGTGATGATGATGATGATGATGATGATGATGATGATGATGATGGTGATGGTGATGGTGCTGGTGATGATGATGGTGGTGATGATGCTGCTGCTGCTGATGATAGTGATGATGCTGCTGCTGCTGATGATGATGATGATGATGGTGATGCTGCTGCTTCTGCTGCTGATGATGATTATGATGATGATGATGATGATGATGATGATGATGATGATGATGATGATGATGATGATGATGATGATGATGATGATGATGATGATGATGATGACGATTCGATTCGATTCGATTCGATTCGATTCGATTCCATTGGATTCGGTTCGAGGTGGCTGGAGGCGAACCTGGAGCTCATACGTGAGGAAGCAGGCGACGCAGCGCGAGGCCGGCAGGGTGCGCTGGCTCGGTGAGCAAACGCAGGCTGGAGGGAAAAAACACCGCGTGGGTGGAAACCGTCCTCTTCCCCAGTCGGGCACGAGACACATATGAAGTGAACCCGGCCGTGCACAGAGGAGCACACGAGGCCTGATCCTGGCAGAAGCTATTAGGGCCAGCCGAGGGCGCCATTCATGGAGACGCCCGAACAAGGCGCTCGAGGGAATATGAAACGGCCACGCTGTAGGCAGGCAGGTCCACGATCGTTTATCTAATCGCCAAACTCCCCTGCCCGTGCAAATTGGCTCTAAGCGGCGGTGCCCCCTGCAGGGGCATCCGCGGGCTGCGCATCTGCCGCAGGGCGCGGCGGGTATAGAGCGCGCGTGCGTGTTTCGCCCCGCGCAACGCGGCCGCGGTTGGACGCCGCGTCGGCCTTGTCGGCTTCGGCGACCTGGGAGGCGGAAAAAGCAGGAAGATCTCCCCGCATCATCCGGGCCCTGCACGGCTTGCTGGAGAATTGGAGGTGGTGGAGTGCGCGGGGGTGGGTGTGAGAGTCAGTTGGGCAAGCTGGGCATTTCGTGCCAAGGATGTGGTACCGCGCAAATGCCTTGCGCGTGTCTCCTGTGGGCGGCCAGGCCCTTGGGGCCGCGGCGCTCCATCTAGCACTCAGGGGACGTCAGAATCAGGATTGGTACGGCCATCCGGCCAGGCGATGGAGGCCGCTTTCCACGATGACTTCGTGAGGTCGTCTGGGAGTGCGGCGCGTCACGCGAAGAATCGCGAAATCCATGACAAAGGCGCCTTCTCCTCGCGGGATCCGAAACAATGAACTCGCGCCAGATACCCGGGAAGTGGTACGGGTCCCCGAGGGTCTGGGTTTGTGTTGGAAAAGCGGCTTCCAGCGTCTTGAGGTTTGCCAAGAGCTGCTGGGCAGACACGGGCTTGGGCACAGCGGCGATGCGGCGCAACACAAGCGGCGGAGCTCGCAGTTGCGAGCGTAGACCTGCAAGGTGCTGCGCCCGCACCAGAGAGGCCAGCAGGGGCGCCTGCAACGCGGTCCGCACCTCGAAGTCCGACGGCGTGCCAGAGGCCCCGAAACGCATCGAGCCGTGACTGCGACGCAGCACTCGGTGGTATTGGGCCTCGATCGGGAGCCACACGTTGTCCATCTGACCACACCATGCCGATACTGCGAAGAGATTGCGCGAGAGAACGAGGGAGCTGGCGAGCATCATCCTCGCGGTCTCCGCGATGGCCATGGGGCCGAAGATGGAGGCGGCCAACGGATCGACGGCCTGCTGCGCCTTCGCCGCCTTGCGTCGGCCGTCGGCCTGGTGGCCGCCCGTGTCCTGATGGATCGTGCCCAGGCGGTTGACATGGTGAACGATCTCCAGGGCGTGACCGCCTGGGGATGTGAACAGCTCGCTCCCGCTCTCCAGGAGTGAGTGCGCGCTGGTGGAGCTTCGTGGAGCGTGCCGTAGAGTTTGACCATGGCGGCGGACTTCCTGGGCCCGACATTAATCGTGAGACCTAGGCGCGCGACCATTCCGAGCTGATCCAGCACCTGCTTGGGCCCGCCGTGCTCTGTTTCGAGGAAGGCGAAAACGGCGTCGTCAGCGTGCTCGCCGTCCACGTCGGTGTATGTGGTCTAGTGGAGGTCCTCCCTGGAGTCGAGTGCGGCGGTCCATGGGGCGGCCGCGCACTTCGGGGTCTGGGGTTCGAGGGTGATGTCCTCTTCCCAGAACCGCTGACGCGCGCGGCCAAGTGCCAGTTCGTAGGCCAGGATGAAGCAGGGAGCGCCCAACCCGCAGCCTTGGCAAGCCCCGTGGAGAGCGAGGATCACTTCGCCCTCTGCCCCTCGTACGGCGAATGTGCCAGGTGCCATATTGCAACCTGCTGGACCTCCTCCAGCGTCGCGCCCGTCTGCTCGAGCAGAGGCGGGTGCGTCTCGAGATGCGTCTGGGCTTCTTGCGCGACGGGCGCGGGGGGTGCCGGCGCGCTGCAAGTCCGCGGCGAGGTCCGAGGGCTTGCCGCAGCCGACGCCGTAGAGATATTCGCGAATGATGGAATCGAAAGCCGTCGCCAAATTTTGAAACAGCAGTGCCCGAGACCGCCGCTGGTGGAGGGGGCGCTCGGTGAACGTCTGGATGGCCGCGGTGAGAAGCTTGGCGCCCCTTCCCGCCGTGGAGCCGCGCTGCGCCAGTCCCGGGGCGTTGGGGGCTGCCCGGAACACCGGCTCGGCAATCGCCATGCAGTGCCACTTGGGGAGGTGGTCGGAGGTTGCCGCGCGCTGCAGGGTCTCCTTCCCGCTTCCGAATGTTCGGGCCCCCCCCCCATCATCGCGGGGGGGGCGCGGGCAGCGGCCAGAGACATGTCGAACAGTGGGATCGCCATGTCAAGCGTGGCCTCTCCGCCGGCTCTCCAGATGGATGCGCTGGTCCCATTTGGGCTGGGCTTTTCTTCGGATGCATGAGAGATGGGTAGTGCCACGCTCGCTCGCGATCTATAATATGCGGCGGCAGCTGTTGTGGATCTCCAGCAGGGGGGGCTCGGGCAATGAGGTCATCGTCATGCGAGTTCCCGCGAACATGGAGGCCCAATGCCGCCCCCGCCTGCGCTGGATCTCGTCTGGGTCGAAGAGCGCGACGCCTCGTTCGTCCAGCGTCGTGGCGTGCTTGCGGAAGCCCATGTGTATCTTGAGATGTCTGGTGATGTTGCGTAGCTCCTTGGCGCTGCCACTCTGGTCGGCCGCGCCCGCCTGGGGGGGCCAGCTCCTCGGCTCAGCGTTGGCGGTCGATGCGAGCGAGGGCTCGCGCGGCGTTGCGATGGGGCGCCAGGTTCCGGGGCGCAGCTGCCGCGCGGCGAAGGGCGCCGGGCGGTTGCGGCAGGAGGTGATGCGCGAGTTCGCGATCGCGTCGGTCGCGCAGGCTTGCTGCTCGCCATTCCAGGAGCGCGCGGGCGAGCCCGAGCCCCTGGGCGCGGTGTCCGTGGCAGACTGCTTGTTTGCGAATTTGCGGGGCGCGCTGGACAAGGGCCCGACTGTCCGGCGAGATCCACGGCTGTTGCGGCGCCGCCTTGGACAGAGCGAAACAGTTCTGACGCTGGAGCCGTTGAGCCCGATGGATGGGCTGCTGGCGGCAATGGTCAGGGCCGTCGTTGACGCGCTGGTGGAGCTCGCGGGCGGCCCCTTCGCATGTCTGGCTGGAAAGCCGCGCGCGCGTCCTCGTCGCGCGGCCTCGCCGGGCAGACCTTGGGCGAGGGCGGAGGGCGCTGCTCCTGGAGGGCTGGGGGGGGCGCGGGCTGCGCGCCCTGTAATTTGTGCCCCCCCCCCCCCCCCTTCTCAGCAAAGCTGAGGCTGTCGTCGTAGAGCTGCGCGTGGCGTAAATGATGGTGCCTCGTTTTTCGTGGCCCAGAGTGCCGAACCACGTGGGTTCTTCGCTGCAGAGGAGCTCGAGCTCGGCCGCGTCGGCGAGGTGGTTCGCGAGGCGGCGCGCTTGTGAGAACTGGTAGTTGGACTTCGCGCCATGGGCCTCGTCGTCGTCGTTGCCATCGATGAAGGCGCCTATGGGCGTCTGGTGCCGCGCCCGCTGGAGTTCCCTGCGCAGTGCATCCGGGAAGTCGCGCTTGTCCTGGGCAGGGCCGATGAGATGGGAGCGCGCGCAGAGATAGCCGCGGCGGCGCAGCCGGCGACGGGGGCCTCGGCGCGGAGGAGGCGTGGGTTGACGACTTTGGTGGCAGCCTTGCTGGCGGTCGCGTGGAGGTCCTTGTGGGCTCACAGCTGGGCGCCGCCGGCGCCGTCCGAGTTGGCGGCTGCGGCGGTGAATGCGTAGTTGTGGCAGTGCTCCTGGGGGCCCTGATCTGGGGGGCGGGCCTCCCGGGTGCCAGCGACGTGGGCTCTGCGGTCGTGGGGGCGCGTTGCAATCAGCTGCGCGCGGGCGGCGAGGTGCTGGCCAATGCGGCGCAGCTGCCTCTGCTCATTTGGGTCGGGTGTTATTTGGGCGTCGAAGGGGGGGGGGGCCTCCGCGTCATCGCGCCGCGTGCGGCCCCCTTGCCGCCGGGTGAGTGGGCCTGCGCGCCCCGAAGGTCTGGGGGATGGCCCTGTCCACCTTGCCGCGCTCGTCGGGGCGCCAATGGCTGCCTGGCCAGCCGTCTGGGGCTGCGCTGGGGTCGCCGGAGGGGTTGCCGGCGAAGCTGCTTGGCCCGCCGCGGCGGCCATGGCGCCGGCATGCGTTGTGGCTGTCCTGCGGCTGGTCAGGGCTCAGACTTGGCACGGTCCTCAACGCGGGCGTGTTCGTCGCCGCCAGGGGGCGTAATGGCGGTCGGACAAAGAACTGCAAGAGCTCAAACGCGCCTGCGGAAGGAGTGTATGCCTTCGAGGACTCGTCGAGGACGCCGCGGCTGCATGCCGCCAATTCCCACGCGGCAGAGCTGTTTGGCGATGGGTTGGCAGTTGCGTGCGATTTCAAGATTTTGGTTCCGCCCTCGGAGCTTCGGAGCTTTAAGGCTGTGGGCACGGGGGAAAACGAGCAACGTTGCTGCCCGCGCCCCAAACATCTGGCGCGAACTGCCCTCCGTCTCTATTTTGCTGCGCCTCCGCAGACGCGCGCCAAGGGATTGTGGTTATGCCATCCCAAGGTGTCCAACGGTGTGGGATTTGAGCTCGACTTCGCTGCCGTCGCGGGCCTGGGCCCGCTCGCCCCTGTCGAGGAGGCGGGGCGTGGGTGGCGAGGGGCGGTCGTGGTTGCCCCCTGGAGGATTCAGGGCGAGGTGAAGCACGTGCAGGGCTATAACCCCGCGCGAAGCGACAACGGCCAGGCATTTCGCGAGGCCCGTCGGCGTGTCTGCAGTACCCGGCAGAAGGAACAAATCCATGATATTTGCGACAACAGGAGATTGCTCCCGGAGAATGAGAACACCTAGGATCGGAGAGAAGTACTGGGGAATGGGGCTGGAGACGGGCCAGTTCTATGAACGGTACTACTTCCTCCCCGACGTGTAGAGCTTGATCAGGCATGGCATAAAGTTGCATATCGACATGAACATCCTCCCAGAAGGTGTGGGGGCGGATGGTCGGTGGGTGCACTGCTCGATTAGCGTTTTAATGACGCACAGGTCGCGGAACCCACGAACCGCTGGTGAGGGCGGTGGCGATGTGGACCGAGGGGCCGAGGCGTCTAAGGAAGATGTCGACGTTGCCCCCGATGAGGATGCTCTGCCCCGTCCCACTGTTGGCAAGGAACTTCGACAGCGTCATCCGAGACGACGCGCAAAGTATTCATGCTAGGGCCATGGCATTTCGTGCGACCATATCGCCTGGGACAGAGCGTCAACGTTCGAGCTGGGGACATTAGGGATCGGCGGGGTTCAAAAAAGTGCATTGTGCAGATGCAAGACTCTGATTTCCTTCCAAGGAGCTGGGCCCGCCCTCTCCCCCGGCGACGCAGCCGCGTGACCCGCGCGGCGGAGCGCCATTTCATCGGCCTCCGCCCAGGAATGACACGAAATCATTCACAAAAAAGCGTGTCGTGGTAGTCAAACTGGCTATGTCCAGAATGGAGCAGGTGTGCTTATGTCTCCGGGTCGGGTGTTACTGCGCATCGCATAAGGAGGTGCGTATGGGGTCGGAGTCGAAGCCGTCGAAGTTGAAGCCGGTGGAATCATGCGACTACTGCGACCAACCCAATTTTCTTTGCATATTGACCTTTACGCTCGTCATCCGCGTGTATATTCACGTTGGGCTGGCGCCTGCAGACACAGTGCTCTCGCCGAGATCTTGGCGCTTGAAAAGATGCTTTTTGAGTGGTGGTGTCAGCCTGAAGTATATGAAGGGGCCGCGGAGCCGAGCGAAGAGGTCGACAGCCCGACGGCAATGTCAGTTGACCCGGGACCTGCTCAAAATGAGAGGGGGCAGCCGTCCGCCGCGAGGACGGAGGAGGGGGCGCGCGGCTATGCCGCGGCCTCCCCGCCTGCCCCGCTGCCTTCGGAAGCTGCGACACCTGCGCAGAACCGAGAACCCCTCGAAGGCGCGAAACCCAAGCGACGGCAACCCTCCGCTAAGAATGGCCCAAGCCTGGTCGACTCGGAGGCATCCGACGCGGAGAGCCCCCCGCCCCCGCCGCCTGACTGGGCCGGGCGCCGGTCTCAGGCAACGCTCCTGGCCCTAGACAATGATTCGGATGACGCCGAGGAGAAACAAGATGATGGCGCGGAAAATCAAGCCGAGGGTATACCTCGACGAGGACCTGAGCTGATTCCCCTTGCCGTGCTCTCCGACACTGACAAAGCTTCCTCGTGCGTTCATGTCGAAGCACTTCTGTCTCGGAGGGGCTCCGACTCCGCCCAGGAAGGAGCAACCCTCGATCAGTGAGTGCAAGCAAGGAAGAGATCGGGGAGATGGCTCACTTCGGGCTTGAGCATGCGCAGAAGGACCAATGCAGTGCCCCGCTCGTTGAGGATGACAACGACGACGAGGCATCCTGATTGGGTTGGCACGGCAGCTGGAAGAGCATCGCGATGCCGGCCCAGATTCCTTCGCAGAGCGAGGGAAGAGAGGTTGTGGCTTCCAGGAGCGGACGCTAGAGTGGGCGCGTGGATTGAATGAGTGATCCGCTGCTTGAATTCCTGCGACGCTTGTCTGCTGAAGACGGAGCAGAGGCGCGACGGTGCTTGCGCGCCCGCTATAACGCGTTCGAGCCAAGCTGCTTCCCGTCGCCCCGGTTCAATTTCGTCCCGATGAACCTGGCCTGTGAACTGCGCGCTTGCGTGGTGCACGGGCATGGGCGTGGAAGATGCTGGACGTCTTGGCGATTATAGCTAATCTAGTGATGCACAGTGTAGCCCATGTCCGCAGTTCAGGGGGAAGGATCTAGGCGCCCCTTAGTGTCAAGATGTTGGATGACGTGGGCTATGACGACGCGCGGGCACGCTTCGTGCGCGCCCCCGCTCAACTGGCTCGCAAGGCTGTCAAGATTTTCGGCGTGAACATGACGAGCGCCGAAGACGGCCCAACTGCTGTGCCGCAGGATTGGGGCGACGGTTTCGGGCGCAAGCCGACTGCGGACAACTATGTCGACAGAAACGTGCCCGCGATAGTGTCCATGGCTAGAGCGCCATTGCTGCTCCGCGCCTGTGCGGGTCAGTCGGTGCGAGTCGTTGACCCGAAGCGCATGTGCATCAGGTACGACGCAGCAGCGAGGTACTCACATCCGGCGATTGTCACCCCATTGGACGATGCCTCGATGGAAAGCTTTATGGCCCGGCATACCGTATCACCGCAGAGAGGCTTCCAGGGCGTTCGGCAGTACCGTTTTCGGACATGTCTACTTACCCAGCTTGGGCCGTATATTGCCCCGACGGACCCAGTCGCTAGAGATGGAGAATGGGGATCTCATGGGGCGGTCAGGCTGGTCCAGAAAGCGCGGGCATGTGAGTGCGGAGAGATGCGCGGGGAGCTGCCGACGTGGCTTAGACCTGGGGGATGGGCGCGAGAGGTGGCTGGCCAGGCTTTGGACGCCAGTGTTCTTTGTCTGGGTGATCCGTGCCCGTTGTCGGAGTCGCGCGTGCTCGCGTTCGAACCCCGCATCTTCGAGAACCGATACGTTTGGATCCGACGCGACGGCTCGCTGGCGACCGCATTCCGCCCCGAATGGGGCGCTGTTTATCATATTATGCGTCTTACTGTGTCGGGGATACAGCGCGTTCGGGTATGGCTATGACCGTCGGTGCGATGCGCTCCTGGTTTACCCCGATTCCGACGCGGCTTGCGCCAGCTGGGTTACGCAGCGACAAGAATTGTTTCGGACACCGGGCGAAGACGATAACGATGAGCTCGCTTCCATGGAGAGAAAGGTTGCGCTATGTTCACCGCGTGAATGGGACGATGGCTACCTCCTGTGGAGCAACGATTGCCGTAATCGGTTGGGGACGCTGAGTTGCTTTGCGTGTAGGGCACCTGTGCAGTGCGGCGCTATCACCGCCGAGCCCGACACAATAAGGCCGACTATTGACTGCCGTTGCATCGGTCTGGCCAAATGGGATCGAAAGGGCTGTGTCCCTGACCCTACGGTGAGGAAGTGGACGGGCTCCGACACCGACCGTGTGCAGGCAAGATCATAGCGCGGGTGGAAGGACGCTGGCGCTGGGGGCATAACCGCCCGCAGGGAAAATGCGTCGCAGGAAAAGACTGCGTTGCATAGCAACATCATGACGGTCTTTGCCTGGTTGCCCACGTCCCCAGATGACAAGCTACCTGTGCCGCGGAATCCCTGCAAGCTGGAGAAGACAAGGAGGTTGGCTCGCAGGTGCATCAGGTTCCAGAAAGCGCGCCACAGGGCGCCTGCAACGCCTGCAACTGGGCAGGATGCGGTAGTTCCTCCGTGGGTGTGGCGGCCGTGCGTCAGCAGGAGGGTAATGGGCTGGGAAGGCTATGCCATCCTAGAGCCCTTTGATTGGGACTATGACCATCCAGCTGAACGTCGCTGTGATGAGCCCAGCGTAGGATGGTCCGCATGGTGCGCGACGTCCCCGGGGGCCAAGGAAGTCGAACCGCTTAGTCCATTGAAAGCTGCCATGGAACAGGAGGCAGGATCACTGACCGCAGGTGGAATTCCCGAGGGCTCCCATGCCGAAGGCGCGTGAAGCGAGGGCGCGGGCACCAACCGACTACGCTGATATCTCCTGTTAAGAAAGTCCCTCCCGTTAAGCGCAATCGGCATCGTCGCCGGCGCAATTTTGATCAAAAGCGCCAACGCTGGCGCCGCGCAGCGCGAAGAAACTGCGCGCTTCAAAACTGGCTCCCGCAAGAGGTCGAAGATGTTCAGCGAAATTGGATTTCAAGTTCTTATTTGAAGATTTATTGGCGTAAATTTCGAGTGAATGTCGGGTCCGGCGTCTCCTCTCGTGGGCCGTCTGTCAAAGGGGCAAGAACGCCGAATTTTCCAATGCCTGAGGGCCGCGCCACGGCAGCAGGAATGTCGGACGGCGCCAAGGGCAAGGGCAAGGAGAGCGAGAGCGATGGCAAGGGAGCCGAGAGGCCAAGCAGTCGTGCGCCAGATGGTCAGCAATAATCCAGGCGACGCCGAGCTGCGAACCCGACCCAGTGGGGCGCGTGCCTCTTCAAGTTCCTCGCCGGCCGCGAGACCGCCCGCGGCCAGAGTCTTCGGGCTGGGCGCGCCCTGGCGCCTTGAGGCAGGTGCCGCGCGGCGCCGTATGGGGGATGCCTACTCGCGGTGTGCGTGCGCCGACGCGGAGCAGCACAGTGCGGATTCTTGTCTTCCGTGGCAGGGGAGCGCCAGGAACTGGCGGTCGTCTTGGAGCCGGGGCTCAGGCATTTGGCATGGCGACAGCTGGATCCGCGACGACCGCAGTTGGAGGTGATAGGAAGAGAACGAGGAGGGG
>CAUYUJ010004345.1:60002-70884 GCA_963575745.1 Prorocentrum cordatum
ATTCTGATGATGCTGATGCTGAACATGCTGCCGATGATGATGTTGATGCTGATGCTGATGATGATGAGGATGCTGATGAGGAGGAACATCATGAGGAGGCGGAGAAGGAGGAGATGGGGAGGAGAGACTGGAGGAGGATGAGGCGGAATAGGAGGAGGAGGAATATGAGGACCAGGGGGAGGAGGAGGTGGAGGAAGAACATGTTGATGATGATGCTGATGAGTGTGCTGCTGATGATGCTGATGACGATGATGATGCTGCTGCTGATGCTGCTGCTGATGCTGATGATGATGCTGATGCTGATGATGATGATAATGATGATGATGCTGATCCTGATGCTGATGCTTATTACGCTTATGATTATGAAGCTGCTGCTGATGCTGATGCTGATGCTGATGCTGCTGCTACTGATGATGATGATGACGATGATTATGATGATGATGATGCTGCTGCTGATGATGATGATGATGATGCTGATGATGATGATGATGATGATGATGATGATGATGATGATGATGATGATGATGATGATTATGATGGTGCTGCTGCTGCTGATGATGATGATGAGGAGGAGGAGGAGGAGGATGAGGATGCGGAGGAGGATGATCAGGAGGAACACAACGAACACGACAAGGAGGAGGAGGAGGACGAGGAGGAGGAGGAGGAGGAGGACGGAAGGAACGGACGATTACAAGGAGGATGATTAGCCGGACTTTGGATATATTTTATTATGAGAGGCTCTTGAAGGACGACCAAGGCCATCTTAGAGGCTCTCTTGGGGTCATCGTGGGGCCTCTTGGGGCACTCGTGGGGCCTCTTGGAGCTCATGTTGGGTGTCTTGGGGTCTTCTTGGGGCCCATTGGAGGGGTCTGGCCCCATGGCTCAAACAGAGAGAGGTTCTCCAATTCAGCCCCCCCCCGTCCCCCCTGGGAGACTCAAAGATGGCGTCTTGATGGCCTTTTGGGCCTCTCTTGGAGCGCTCTTGGGCGCTTTCGGGGCCCTCATTGGCCCCCTTTTGGGGCTCTCTTGGGCAGCGTTGGGATCATCTCGAGGCCCCCAAAGCCCATCAGAATCGAAACAACGAGGAGACACCACACATTGACCTGGTCAAGGTGTTTGAAGGATTTTGGCCTCTTGGAGGCTGCCTGGGAAGGCTCGGAGGGCACTTGGAACTGTCTTGGGGCTGTCTTGGGGTCTCTTGGAGGTATGAAGGCGGCTATATTCAACGGTCTTCGGCTATCTTGAGCCATCTTGGAGGCCGTCTTGGTCTGCCGAGGGCCCTCTTGGAGCCATCTTGGGCCCATCTTGAAACTCCTAACTTCCCGTCGTCCCCCCCCCCGCTCCCAGGCCCAGGGGAGTGGGTGGGTGGAGGGGTAAACCCCTCCCGCGAGTAGGGGAAGGAGGGGGGGAGAAAACAAATCTCGCTAAGCCACATACGCCCTAAAGGGCTGGTGGGATTCCTTCGCAACGCAAGCGAGAAACCCGCAGTACTAGCATGATTTGGGGAATCTGTTTTTGCCCCCTTTGGGCCGCCGGAGACCCTCCGATGCCTCCAGATACCTCCAGGAACTTCCAGAGACCTCCAGAAACCTCCAGATGTATTTGGATACTTGTGGGGAGGTGAGGACTCGGGTCGAGATGATCTTCGGAGATGTGTGTGTGTGGGGGGTCTCTTCGTTCTGACCCCCACCACCTCCGATGAGGAGTATGTGCAGGAGTAGGAACATATTGGGGCAAGCGAGACGTGGACAGAGGGAACTACGAGGCGGAGGAGGGCGACGGGGATACGCAGGATGAGGATAATTGCGATGATGATGAGAAGGAGCAGGAGGATGATGATGAGGGGCATGGGAAGGAGGAGGAGGACGAGGAGGAGGAGGAGGAGGAGGAGGAGGATGAGGGTGAGTGGGTGGATGGGTAAGTGGGGGAAGGAGGAGAACGGTGATGGTGCAGATGAGGATGGTGATGCTGACGATGACAATGATGCTGACGATGTAAACACCAGTGTCGACGGCAAAAATGATGATGGTCGTGATAATGATATCACTGTTGATGGTGGGGGTAACGTTGACGATAGAGACTAATGATGATGCTCGTGACTGTGGGGCGGCTGACCATGATAATGCTGATGACGATTCTGATGACGACCATGATGATGTTGGTGGTGACGGTGAGTATGAGGATGAAGAGGACTAGGCTCGTAATAATTTTGTTGTGCTGCTCATGCTAATGCCGATGGTGGTGCTTGTGGCGATAAGGTCGAGGTTGCTGTTATCGGTGGTGAGAAATGTGCCCGCCTCAGCCGCTGGGTCGACCGGGGCCGGTGGCGCCCGGAAGCTACCTGGACAAGGCGGCGGCGCCCTCTCCGAGGTCCGAGGATGCAGGTTCGAGGATTGAGGCGTTTGGTCGATTCTGGGCCTCTGGAGGGCTCCGGGGGCCCCTGGGGGCCCCTGGCGGCCTCCGCAGGGACCTCTAGAGACTTCGGTTCGGGGACGTCCAGGGGCTTTTTCGGGGACCCGTGGTGATCTCCCAGGCTTCCGATGAGGGGATTGTTTGCTCATTCTCGGCGCTTTTCTCAGCATCGGGCCCTCGTGCGGGCTGGTGTTCGGGCCCGCCCCAGGGGCCGCCAACAGAGCAGATCTGGGACGGAAAGCACATCCCCAGGAAGCGGGTCGAGAGCTTTGGGTCGGGAGTCGGCTATTCGTAAGGGTGACCTTTCGCCAGAGTGACCTTCGCTGCGGGCACAGTGGGGTCCCCAGATGGCCCAAGGCAACACGATAGCAGCGCTCGGCCTCCCCCGGAAGTCGGGCACCACGGGTCGCTCTTGCCTAGGGTCGCTCTTACGCGTAGCGGAGGGAGGTCTGGGCGTGCGCTGCTGCTCGGCGGCCTGGGGAGGTGGGGGCGGGTGCGTCCGAGCATCTTGAGGGCCTCTCGTCGCCGATGGGTCGGGGAGGGAGGTCCTCAGACTGCCCGCTGCTGGCTTCGCCGCTGGCTTGGCTGCCGCCGCCCGCTCTTGCCCGTCGTTCGCTCGCTCGCGCGCTCTCGGGTGCGCCCCGTCGCGGCCGCGACGGTCGGGCGCGTCGTCGGGCGGAGGAACGCTCGTGGAACGCGAAAGGCAGAAAGGCAGGCAGGCCTCCAGACCTCCCAAGGGCGTGCTTTTTCAGGCAAGAGTGGAGTTTTTATTGTTGCTCTCAGCCCTCCTGTGTTTGTGTCTCGTCTTGAGAGGAGCACTGCGGTCGCACGCCTTCCGTCCTCCCGCCTCCTCTCCTCACTTCTCCTTTTCTCTCCTGCCTCTTGCTCAGCTCTCTCCTGCCTGCCAGCTCGCCTCCCACCTCGCCGTCCTACGTGACCTCGCCATCCCTGGGGGTTGCGAGGTGTGAAGCTGTCGCCACTTTGGAGGGCCGCTGTGGAGGCCATCGCAGTGGCGTCTCACGTGGGGAGGCCTCGCAATCCTGGGGGGCCGCGAAGTTTTACATTGTCGTCACGTTCGAGATTTGCCGGGGGGAAGCAAAGTGGCGCCTTACGCGGACCCAGGCTAGACCTCGCCATCCTTGGGGGGTTGCGAAATATGAATTTGGTCGCCACTTTCGAGGGATGCTGGGGGGGACAGCACGGCGACGTCTTACGCGGACCCAGATCAAACCTCGCTATCCTTTGGGTTGCTGCGAAGTGCGACACTGTTGCCACTTTCGAGGGCCGCTGGGGGGACCAGTACATTGATGTCTTCCGCGACCTCATTCTAGACCTCGGCAGCCCGTGGGGGCTGCGGAGTGTGAAACTGCCACCACTTTCGGGCTGTCGGGGGGGCAGCACAGTGACGTCTTCGGGGGGGTCAGATCGACCCCGCCATCCCATGGGTGCTGCAAAGTGTGACGCTGCCGCCAAGTGTGGAGTGTTGCTGCATGGCCTGCGCGGTGACTTCTTACGCGGAATCAGATCACGTATTTTTCACCATCCTTTGGAGGCTGCGAAGTGTGACAGTGTCGCAACGTCATGACGTCTTACGCGGGCTCAGAGGAGGCCTCGCCATCGAGGGGGGGTGCGAAGTGTGAAACTACGGTCGCCTCTTTCGAGGGTTGCTTGGGTGGCCAGCACAGTGACGTCTCCGGCGGACCCAGATTGGACCTCGTCATCCTTGGGGGGCTGCGAAATGTGACGCTGCCGGCACTTTCGAGGGCTGCTGAGCGGGGGGTAGCACAGTGAAGTCCTACGCGGATTCAGCTTCGATCTCGCCAACCCCGCAGTCGATTTTCGTAATCACCAGGTCACGCGCATGGGCCCCACCATCTCTCATGCCCAGGTCCTCTTTTCCACGGCCTGTCAGGTCCGAACCACAGAAGGCGGAGTCGTCGTCGACACTTGGTGCGAGGACGCAGATCGTTATGTGCTGCCTTCCAGGGACACGGCGAATGATCATCTCCTGATGATACGGGGCCCGGGCCTGGCGTTCCTTTCCCGTGGGCCGCCCGCGGACCTGGCAGCGCGCTTGCGCGCGTTGACCTCCCGCGCTGCAGAGAGCAGGAACAAATGCCGAACGGGGCTGGCAGTGCAGTTCGGCCTCGCCCAGTTCTCGCGGTGCATCTATCAGCAACAGCTGCGAGCTGCTCCAGCTCTGCCGCGAGCTGCTCGCCTCTGCCCTGGAGCTCTCCGCTCTGACGTCGAACTCCAGAAGCGCTGTCCGCAAGGACGCCGACGGCCCACGCTCCAGGAACTCTTGCGGCGGCGGCCGCAGGATCAGCGTGTTCCGCATGCGCGTGGCGCGGGAGAGCATGACGTAAAGATGCAGCCACCACTGGTCGTCCGACATGCCCGTGCGGCCAGCGTCCTCGTCTCTCGCGCAGTCGATGGTGACGCCCTTGCGCAGCGTCTGGCCCTGCGACAGCGTGGAGGTGAGGAAGGCCGCGTGCGTCATGGTGAACCCCGAACGGCGCACGGCGCGTGGCCCCGAGCTCTGCCACGTGAGCTCCTGCTCGCTGGGCCTGAACATGAGCAAGCTCTGCGCCCGCGCCTCGGCCTCGCCGTCGTCGTCGGCGCCTTCGGCGCCCTGTAGCAGCACCTCGGAGACCTGCTTGTAGATCGGGGACTCATTGAATCCGCGCACCTGCAGCCATATTCCCTGCGGTAGGAAACGAGGGCGAAAGAGCTGGCCTGGCGAGCACTCCTCGTGACGCTGCTCGTTATCGGGGTGAAACCCGAAGGGCGCGATGGTGGCCCGTTGATCCTGCACGAACCCCAACTTCTTCATCTCTTGCTGCGCTGCCGTGAGCCGCGCCTCCATGCCGACATGGGCCTGTAAGACGCCGTGGGTGCGGCCCGTCCTGTGCATGTTCGGGACGTGCAGCAGGCGCCGACCCGCGTCGGATTACGAACGTGAAGTGCGGCCCCCATAGGAAGGGGGCTCCCGCCTGAGACTTTCGCGCAATTCCCTCACAGACGAGGCTCCCGACTGAGACCTCCGCCATACTCAAGCCTCAGGAGCCCAAAAGTGAGGACAGTCTCATGATTCCGATGACCCGCTCGGATTACTCACATGAGCTGCCGGCCCCATAGGGAGGGGGCTCCCGCCTGAGACTTCCTTGCAACTCACACACGCACACGAGGCTCCCGCCTGAGACTTCCGCCATACTCGAGCTTGAAGAGGCCAAACGACGACAGGATTCCGATGGCCCGCTCGGATTAATAACATGAGTTTCGGGCCTCATAGGGAGGGGGTTCCCGCTTGAAACTTCTTCGCAATCCTCTCACAGACGAGGCTCCCGCCTGATAGTTCCGCCGTACCCAGGTCTCAGGAGCCCAAGCGTGAGGACAGTTTCAGGATTCCGATGGCACGCTCGGATTTGTACTATGAGCTGCGGGCCCCATAGGGAGGGGGCTCCCGCCTGAGACTTCTTTGAAATTCACTCACAGACGAAGCTCCCGCCTGAGACTTCCGCCATACTCAAGCTTGAAGAGGCCCAAACTGACGACAGTTTCAGGATTCCGATGGCCCGGTCTGATTCGTAATCTGGGCTGCGGGCCTCACAGGGAGGGGGCTCCCGCCTGAGACTTCTTTGCGCTTCACTCAAACACTTCACTGCCCATGGGCTGCCCCAGCCTACGGCTTGACCTGACCTGACCCAAACACGAGGCTCCCGCTTGAGAATTCCGCCGTGCTCAAGCTTGAAGAGGCCAAAACTGACAACAGTTTCAGGATTCCGATGACCCGTTCGGATTAGTAACATGAGCTGCGGGCCCCATAGAGAGGGGGCTCCCGCCTGAGACTTCCTCGCGATTCGCTCTCAGACGAGGCTCCCGCCTGAGATGAGTGAGTGAGTGAATGAGGAAGTGTGTGTGTGAAGATGATGATGCTTATGATGGTGATGATGATGGTGATGATGATGATGATGATGATGGTGATGGTGATGGTGATGGTGATGGTGATGGTGATGATGCTGATGATGATGATGATGGTGGTGGTGGTGGTGATGATGATGATGATGATGATGATGATGATGATGATGAGTGTGCGAAGGGAGAAGAGAGAGAGAGAGAGAGAGAGAGAGAGAAAACAACAATAGAGAAAGAGAACGAGCAAGAGGGGGGGAGGAGGAGGGGAGATCCTGCGCGGAGGGTGTGCAGAGAAAACAAAAACCCCATTTTGTATGTGGGGAATGATAGGACGAACAACGTGATGATACGAAAACAAATATTCCAAATAATCATAATAAACATTCTAGTTCTTATACGATGATGATGAGGAGGAGGAGGGAGAGGAGCAGAAGGAGAAAGCGGAGGAGGAGGAGCAGGATGAGGAGGAGGACAATTGCATTGAATACGTCGGAAACGGCAACAGTCAGCCACAGCCAACCGCCAGCTAAGACAGCACGTCTGACGCAACGCCCAGTCCGGCGGTGCCGCGGCCACAGCGGCCGAGGGGCCGACCGAGGTGCCACGGAGACGAGCTCAAAGACAAGAGAACGAGGGGGAGGGACGGGGGTGGCCTCTGCCAGCGCCACCGATGGGAAGCCGCCCCTCGCGGCGATGGTGCCGCGACTCCTGGAAAACGCTTCTCGTTCGCGGGAGTCCAGGAGAGGGTGGGGACGGTCCCACAGTCGAATCCCCCCTTGCGTTTTCACGGATTATGCTTTTCTTCGTTTTTGTTGTTCCTCGTTTTTCTTGTTTTTGGCGGGGGGGGGTTCGACCTCTGGTGCGACTCGTCTCCGTCTTCTCTTGCTGCTGGGTATGGCCAGGGGTGTGCCTGCGGCTTCGGTGTGTCACGTCGGGAGTGGAGTGTCGCTGAGCCGTCGTTCACACTTTCGATGGTGTGGATTTCGCAGAATCTGGTTCGTGATCACAACAAAGGGGTCGCACCCTCCCCCCTTTATTGCCTTGTTTCCCAACCCTCCTTGGCTGGGTGTTCGTTTTGAATAGAGGGGTGTGGTCGCGTCCCTCCTCCTCCTTCTCCTCCCGCCTCCCGCCTCCTCCTGCCCTCTCTTCGCCGACGATGGGGGCTGCGATCTGCGAAACTGTCGCCACTTTCGAGGGCTGCTGGTGGGTCCTGCGGAGTGAGGCACCGCGCGGATCTGGGCGATCTGCGAAACTGTCGCCACTTTTGAGAGCTGCTGGTGGGTCCTGCGGAGTGAGGCGCCGCGCGGATCTGAGCGAGACCTCGCCGAACCTGGGGGGCTGCGATCTGCGAAACTGTCGCCACTTTCGGGGGCTGCTGGTGGGTCCTGCGGAGTGAGGCATTGCGCGGATCTGAGCGAGACCTCGCCGTCCTTGGGGGGCTGCGATCTGCGAAATTGTCGCTACTGTCGAGGGCTTCTGGTGGGTCCTGCGGAGTGAGGCACCGCGCGGATCTGAGCGAGACCTCGCCGTCCCTGGGGGGCTGCGATCTGCGAAACCGTCGCCACTTTCGAGGGCTGCCGGTGGGCCCTGCGGAGTGAGGCACCGCGCGGATCTGAACGAGACCTCGCCGTCTCTGGGGGGGGCTGCGATCTGCGAAACTGTCGCCACTTTCGAGGGCTGCTGGTGGGTCCTGCTGAGTGAGGCACTGCGCGGAGACCTTGCCGTCCCTGGGGGGCTGCGATCTGCGAAACTGTCGCTACTGTCGAGGGCTGCTGGTGGGTCCTGCTGAGTGAGGCACCGCGCGGATCTGAGCGAGACCTCGCCGTGCCTGGGGGGCTGCGCTCTGCGAAACTGTCGCCACTTTCGAGGGCTGCTGGTGGGTCCTGCGGAGTGAGGCACCGCGCGGATCTGAGCGGGACCTCGCCGTCCCTGGGGGCTGCGATCTGCGAAACCGTCGCCACTTTCGCGGCTTCTGGTGGGTCCTGCGGAAGTGATGGCACCGCGCGATCTGAGGGCGACCTCGCCGTCCTGGAGGGGCTGTTTCACTTTTTGCGAATCTGCGACATTGTCAGCCACTTGCGAGGGCGGCTGTGGTGGGTCATGCGGAGTGCAGGCGCAGCGCGTACTGAGCGAGGACCTTTTTTTTTTTATTTTTTTTTCTTTTCTTTTTTTTTTTTTTTTTCTTTTCGTTTTTCCGCAGTCCCTGGGGGGGCTGCGATCTGCGAAACCGTCGCCACTTTCGGGGGCCTGCTGGTGGGTCCTGCGAATGTTAGGCACCGCGCGGACCTGAGCGGGACTTCGCCGTGCCTGGGGGACTGCGATCTGCGACATCGTCGCCACTTTCGAGGGCTGCTGGTGGGTCCTGCGAAGTGAGGCACCGCGCGGACTTGAGCGGGACCTCGCCGTCCCTGGGGGGTTGCGATCTGCGAAATTGTCGCCACTTTCGAGGGCTGCTGGTGGGTCCAGCGGAGTGAGGCACCGCGCGGACCTGAGCGAGACCTCGCAGTCCCTGGGGGACTGCGATCTGCGAAATTGTCGCCACGTTCGAGGGCTGCTGGTGGGTCCAGCGGAGTGAGGCACCGCGCCAGATTTGGGCGAGAACCTCGACGCGTCCGAGGGGGGCTGCGATCTGCGAAACCGTCGCCACTTTCGAGGGCTGCTGGTGGGTCCAGCGGAATGAGGCACCGCGCAGATCTGAGCGGGACGATGCCGTCCCTGGGGGGCTGCGATCTGCGACACTGTCGCCACTTTCGAGGGCTGCTGGTGGGTCCAGCGGAGTGAGGCACCGCGCAGATCTGAGCGGGACCTCGCCGTCCTTGGGAGGCTGCGATCTGCGAAACCGTCGCCACTTTCGAAGGTTGCTGGTGGGTCCAGCGGAGTGAGGCACCGCGCGGATCTGAGCGAGACCTCGCCGTCCCTGGGGGGCTGCGATCTGCGAAACCGTCGCCATTTTCGAGGGCTGCTGGTGGGTCCAGCGGGGTGAGGCACCGCGCAGATCTGAGCGGGACGATGCTGTCCCTGAGGGGCTGCGGTCTACGAAGTTGGCGCCGCTTTCGAGGGCTGCTGGTGAGTCCTGCGGAGTAGGGCACCGTGCGGATCTGAGTGGGACCTCGCCGTCCCTGGGGGGCTGCGATCTGCGACATTGTCGCCGCTTTCGAGGGCTGCTGGTGGGTCCTGCGGGGTGAGGCACCGCGCGGATCTGAGCGGGACCTCGCCGTCCCTGGGGGGGGGGCTGCGATCTGCGAAACCGTCGCCACTTTCGAGGGCTGCTGGTGGGTCGCGGAGTCAGGCACCGCGCGGATCTGAGCGGGACCTCGCCGTCCCTGGGGGGCTGCGATTTGCGAAACTGCGCCATTTTCGAGGGCTGCTGGTGGGTCCTGTGGAGTGAGGCACCGCGCGGATCTGAGAAGGACCTCGTCGTCCTTGGGGGATTGCGATCTGCGAAACTGTTGCCACTTTCGAGGGCTGCTGGTGGGTCCAGCGGGGCGAGGCACCAGGCAGACCTGATCCGGACATCGCAATCCTTGGGGGGCTGCGAGCCTCACGAATGCCGCTCGCAAAAGTATACGCGCCCATGTCACGTCATCACCTCCGTCTATTATAACGTCTTCCAAGCTACTCATGCCCCGCATTGCGCAGGGGTTGGGTACGTCGCCAGGGTAATTGACGAAACAATATCTTATTTTATTTCTTTGTGTACCCCCGTTGGAGAAATAGCACCAGCAGTAATACAGTGGGGAGGGGGGAGGCCCTGTCCACCACCCTCGCCTCCTCCCCCAGCTTTGTATTCGCGTTGCCTTGGCATTGCGTTGCATTCGCATAGCATTCCAGTCGCTGTGCGCTGCATTGCCTTGACACTGTAGTGCAATCGCATTGCGTTGCAATCGCATTGCGTTTCAATGCAATGGCATTGCATTGGCATGGCAGTGCAATCGCATTGCGTTGCATTGCATTGTATCGCATTGCACGCGATTACATTGCATTGTCTTCCTCCCTTCTCCTCCGTTGCCCCAAGACCCAGGAGGGAAAAGGGAGTAGAGGTGGGGGGCGACGGGGGAGGGCCCGCATCCTTCCTCCTCGTCCTACCCTCCATGGTCCCCAGATGCAGGAGGGTATTAATTTTATAGTACTCTATTGCTGCAGTCCCGTACCAGCAGTAGTACTACTATTGTATTGTAGTAGCAGTGCTTTAGCACTGACTGTCGTAGTAGTGTAGTAGTAGTAGTAGTAGTAGTAGTAGTAGTAGTAGTAGTAGTAGTAGTAGTAGTAGTAGTAGTAGTAGTAGTAGTAGTAGTAGTAGTAGTAGTAGTAGTAGTAGTAGTAGTAGTAGTAGTAGTAGTAGTAGTAGTAGTAGTAGTAGTAGTAGTAGTAGTAGTAGTAGTAGTAGTAGTAGTAGTAGTAGTAGTAGTAGTAGTAGTAGTAGTAGTAGTAGTAGTAGTAGTAGTAGTAGTAGTAGTAGTAGTAGTAGTAGTAGTAGTAGTAGTAGTCGTAGTAGAAGTAATAGTAGTAGTAGTAGTAGTAGTAGTAGTAGTAGTAGTAGTAGTAGTAGTAGTAG
>CAUYUJ010004346.1:0-17500 GCA_963575745.1 Prorocentrum cordatum
CTAAATCGGTGCTACTTGCTGCCTCATTGGCCAACAGACGCCCATCGAACCCAGCGCACCCTGAAGACGGAATTGCGAGCGAACACAAAGGCTCCTGTGATTTGCGACCGAAGGCTGCAATTTAAGGAACGCTGAATAAGGGCCGATGCCCCCTTGTTGGCCCCGAAAGCGCCTGCGGGGACGAGGAGCGCTCGAGAAACAGCAATAGCAGGACCTAAGGAACATCGAGCCCCTTGCGAACCCAAACCTCGGCGGCGAGCGAGGGGGGGAAGTGAGAAGGAGGAATCTTATCAGAAGCCCTCCGGCCTTCTGATGAGTCTTCTGTGCCTTCGGGAGAGGCTTAGAAAACCTCTCGGAAGGCGAGGGAGCTTCTAAGCCTTCTGAGAAGGCCCGCCCCTTCTCACTTCCCCCCTGCTCGCCGCCGAAATATGTTCCTCATTAGTCTGGGAGAGCCAACAGTACCGATACCGATACTGCTACTCCCCCGACTCTCCCGGGGTGCGTTCTCACCAAGATCTCGAGGCAAATCCAGCCGTGGCGACGAGAGCCTCCCAGGAGGCCCAACAAGAGAAAAAAAAACGGTAACCCCCCCTAGGGACGGGTATAGCGGCATGGGCACCTACTCCCCCTTGAAACTTCAGGAGGAGGAGGAGGAGGAGGCAGGAGGAGGAGGAGAGGAGGAGGAGGAGGAGGCAGGAGGAGGAGAGGAGACGAGGAGGAGGGGAGGAGGAAGGAGGAGGAGGAGGGAGGAGGAGGAGGAGGAGGAGGAGGAGGAGGAGGAGGAGGAGGAGAGGAGAAGGAGGAGGAGGAGGATGAGAGGAGGAGGACGAGGAGGAGGAGGACGAAGAGGAGGCGGAGGAGGAAGAGGAGCGGAGGAGGCGGAGGAGGAGGAGGAGGAGGAGGCGGAGGAGGGGAAGGGGGCAAGCTAGGTGCGCTCGCGTGATATCTGACGTCCTACCCCTCCCTCCCATCCCTTACCATGGCGCTGATTTTCTCTATCCGCGGACGCGTGTCGTAGCGGACCTGTGGCTCCGCGCGCGCGTGCGTAGTGGGTGGTGGTGCGCGTGCGTGCGTGCGTGCGTGCGTGTGTGCGTGTGTGCGTGTTGTGGTGGTGGTGGTGGTGGTGGTGGTGCTGGTGCTGGTGGTGGTGGTGCTGGTGGTGGTGCTGGTGGGGTGTTGGTGGTGCTGGTGGGTAGTGGTGGTGGTGGTGGTGGTAGGTGGCGGTGGTGGTGGTGGTTGGTGGTGGTGGTTGGTGGTGGTGGTTGGTGGTGGTGGTGGTGGTGGTGATGGTGGTGGTGGTGGTGGTGGTGGTGGTGGTGGTGGTGGTGGTGGTGGTGTGGTGGTGGTGGTGGTGGTGGTGGTGGTGGTGGTGGTGGTGGTGGTGGTGGTGGTGGTGGTGCGGCGCGGTGATGGCGGGCGGATGGGCGCGCGAGAAGGAGGCCCGCGCTGGGGCGAGAACGCCATCCTGAATGACGGAGGCCAAACACCGATCCGAAATTGAGGCCCACGCTGCAGCGGGAGCACGATTCGGAACGATTCGGGAACAGAAATGAGGCCGGCGCCTCAGCGAGAGCAGCATTTTGAAAAAAAACGCAAGCGAAAACCCAACTCCCGGGAATCCTGTGTGTAAAAAAACAGTACGCGGGGGGGGGGGTCGGCCACTCCCAGCACGCCATCAGGGGAAGAGGGAGAGTAGTATTCATATTGAGTAATTGTGGAGGGGGAGGAGGGGTCACCAGGACCTCTTGGAGCGAGGACCGCGAACGACCTCCCTGCCCACCCCCCTGGCCGAGCGCCCGGAGATCGGGGACGCACCGACCCGGGTAAATCCAAACCCCGTGTCAGCGAGGCAATGCAGGATCCTGCAAGGTACCGCTAGGTCGGGCATGTTCTACAGGCGGTTTTTGGACGATTAAGAAAAATCACTCAAAGAATATTCGACGATAGTCGACAGCAGTTTTTTGACCCCCCCCGAAAAGAAACGTCCCCAGACTATTGTTTAACTATGTTTGAAAATTCCCCCTGTAGAGGGACATGCCCGACTCAAAAAACTGCCGGATCCTGCAGGATTCTGCACCCAAGCCTTTCAGCGCACCCCTGGCTCTGCAGGATCCTGCAAGGTCCGGCGCTCTGACTGCCCCCCGTTGGCAGTGACCATCGCCTCTTGACTCAAGAGAAGAGCCCGGGCAGCCCGCCCCGACCGCGGGAGCGCGGGCTCCTCCCCGACACCTCCCTCCTCGGCCCCCCGACCCCTCACTCCTCGACCATCGACCTCATCCTCGACCCCGTCCTCGGCCCCTCCTCCACGACCTGCGCAGTGGGGCGCGCGGCCGGCAATAGCGTCGAATAAAGGTGTCCAGACAATTGCCGTGACGATTGCTCCATCATCACTTTCTGGTTTGCCCCCCACTTCTCGAGCGAGATATCGATCGAGGACGAGTCTTACGATTCCGAGTAGTATCGGAGCCTGTGGTCTCCGACAGCCACGGGCTTCCACCGGTCTCGGCCCGAAGAACGGCGGCAATGACTGATGATGGACCAAAACAGGCAGCAGCGATCTCGACGAGGGTCGAGGTTCCAACCTGGAATGGCGACGAGGCGGAGAAGCTGGCGAGCTACAAGCTCGAGGTGGCCATGTTCACGAAGAGCACCAGCGTGGCAGACCGCTACGCGTGCTGGCCCCAGCTGGTGCGCACCATCGGTGCGAGGGCTCGGACGGTGGTGAAGGGTTGCCCTGACATCCACGACGTGGACGAGCTTCACAGAGATAGTAACCTGGTCGGGTGGAAGAGGAAGGTCGATTGCGTGCTGGACAAGCTAGACTGCACGAGCTTGAACGACACTGGCCTCCTTGCAGAGGAACTCTCCCTGGAAGCTAGCAGGAACTCGGGCGAGACCTTCCAGGACTGGGCCGCCCGGTTCGGGAAGCAGGAGCGCGAGGTCTTGGACCAGCTAAAGCCATAGACAGTGGAGTGACCGAGGTGATAGCAAGACCCCTCCGCACGTGGTGGTTCCTTCGGACGTCCGGATCGACACGGGTACGGCGCGGAGAGCTCACTGCCACCGCCGGTGGCGACTTCGACTACGCCAAGACCTACAAGACCCTGCTGACGAGGTTCCCAGCGGAAACGGTGGCAGAGCTCGACGGCTAGCAACGGCGCCACAAGGCATTCCACGACGAGGATGCCGATGACGTTGATGAGGAGATCGGTGTCGAAGGTATGGATGAGATTACGAAAGTGGTCGAACAGCCGATCAACCTGGCGGATGAAGATGACGATGAGGAGACAGCTGAGGACCACAGCGCGGACAATATAAGGTGTTCGCGGAGTTCAATCAAGTAGACGGGAGCTTCAAAGACGCGGGAGACTGGCTACGACGACTGCGAGTGTCGCGGGACTACTACCCCGTGGTGTCGCTCAAAGACGACCGCGCACCACCACCTCCAGTCCCTGGTCGAGGACACGGCCGTGAGCGTAGCCGCGGACGTGGACGGTTCACCAGCAGGGGTCGCCCTCGCTACGAGGCGGCTCACTGTGGCGGCCGCCGTGACCTCTCCAAGATGAAGCGCATTGCTTGCCATGACTATGGTCACCGCGCGGTGGACTGTCCCCAACACTTCGGCAAGAAGACCAAGAACAGCAGCGACCGCGCCCAAGGCAACACCAACAACGGCTTCATCCTGTCGGCCCTGGACGAGTACGTGTAGCTCCAGGAGCGGGGGGATCCGGGCGACCCTCGATTTGGGTCGAGCATGTCCCCTACAGGCGGATGTTGGACGATTTTTTCTAATGCAACGAAATGTTCAAACCATAATCAAAAAGAATCCAAACATCGTCCCCAGGCTATTTTTCCATTCTTTTGGAATAGACCCCCTGTGGAAGGGACAGACCCGACTGAAGTGTAGCTCCAGGGGCGGGGGGATCTGGGCGACCCTCGACGTCCCGGGGCCACGAGGGGCCTCGGCGGCGCCGAAGGCATCGAGGACCTCCTGGTAGAGTATTCGGCCTGACCTAAGGGAGGATAAATAAGGAACGAAGCCCCTTTTTCCTCCTCCTCCTCCTCCTCCTCCTTTTCCTCCTCCTTTTCCCCCTCCTTTTCCTCCTCCTCTTCCCCCTCCTTATCTCCGCCTCCTCCTCCTCCTTTTCCTCCTTCTCCCCCTCCTAGTCTTCGCCGATGTCTTTCAGGGTCGGCGGCACCGGCCGTCAGGCCTTCACAATAAGGAACGGAGCCCCTTTTTTCCAAATAACTCTACGAAAACCGACGGAACGGCCGCCTTCACCGACAAAACGAACCCGTGCGTCCAAAATCCGAAAGAACACCAGGGGGGCTTGCCGCCAAAAAGGTGGCGGAACGCATACAAACCAAAGGAGCGACCGAACCCCTTTTGAAAAGTATGTGTTCCTTATTCAAGCCGGACCCTGTACGAGATGCTCGACCAGCATGGTGAGGAGTTCGAGACAAACAGCAATCATGCTCGTTCACACGCGGCGACGGCCTCCAAAAGAGATCGATGGGCCCAGTCAATAGGAAAGTACTCCTTGGTGGCGGCCTGTACGAGATCAACCTGTCGGTGATGGCGAATCGCGTCCCGATCCTCCCTGAAAATGGCGGTCGACTGCGGCCGCAACGGGGTCAGCCTACGGACCTTCGGCAACAACATGTTTTGCTGCGAGCGCCTGTCCAGCAACCACATGGCCCTGAATTCGTCGACCCGGCAGTGGTGAAGGAGGCGCCCCTTTCCTTGCCAAGTTGTGGGTGCCTGACGCCGGAGGCAAGGGCACCAGAAGTACTGGTCGAGGAACTGCCCAAAGAGACAGACCTGCGCCGCCGCCATCTCGCCGAGCGCTAGGGACAGCGCCCCATGGTGATGACAACGAAGGAGAACTCTTCTCAATCGTCAACCTCATCGTCGGGGGGGCCCATCCGTCTCGGTCAGCACGAGTATCACCGAGGACCAGCCTCTGGAGCCACCATGGCCAAAACAAATAGCAGCCGAATTCCAAAGGAGCTGCGCTGCAATTGCCTTATGCTTAAAAGCAGGCAGTACTGGGCGCGCAGGCCCGCCTGCTATGCCCCCTGACGAGCACCCGCGTTGAACCAAACATCCCGGCGACCGTCGCCATCATCACCGCCAAAACCACAAGAGAACAAGCATTACAATCATCATCGGGCTGAAGGCACGTCATCCTGCATCGCCGCACATCGACTCTTTGCCACAGCCGAATGCTGCGAGCTCCCAGCAGCATTCGTCGACAGCTGTCAAAAGCAAAACCGCCGAAATTGTCCCTGAAAGGGCCACCAGGAGGGCCGCCGAAATGGCCGCCGAAATCGTCGCGCCGCCAGAATCGCCGCCGAGATTGCCACCAGAATTGCCGCCGAGCTTGTCGCCGAACTTGCCGCCGAAATCGCCGCCGACATAATTGCCAACTCCGCCAAGATAGCCGCCGAGATTCAGCCGCCGAAATCGCCGCCGAAATTCAGCCGCCGAAAGTTTCATCGCCCTGTCCATAGCGAAATCACTGTTTTATGAAGCACGATGACGCCGCACGGGCATAGAGTCGCAGCCGAGGTCAAGTTCGGCCTGTTTTCGGCGGCGCAATCCGGAATTTCGGCGGAAATTTCGGCAACAATTTCGGCGGCGATTTTGGCGGCAATTTCGGCGGCAATTTCGGCGGCAATCCCTCTTGCCCTTTCGACGGCTCTTTTGGCGGCTTTTCAGCGGGCGGCCCTTTCGACGGCTCTTTCGGCGGCCCTTTCGGCAGCGTTTTTTTGCCACCTGTCGACAATGGCTGCCGGGAGCTTTCGACACTCGGCGGCCCTGGCGGGCCCTGCGAGGGCCCTCGAAGGGCCTCGCCAGAAAGCGTCTGCGAAGTAGCTCAAGCCTTGCGTGACGTGTACGCGATAGCATGCGCAACGTGCAACATGAATGCCTCGCATCATGCGTCAGCACGCTCTGAGGTGTGCCGGGAAACCACCGAGCGGCAGGGCGCGCCTGCACACTGAAACCCTAAAAAAACACAATTTCGTCTGGAATGGATTTCGGCGCGCGCCTCCCTCGTCTCCACAGAAACAGCCACTACGACGAATAAAAAACACTTACCAGAGCGACGGAAGCATCGGCGGCACAAACACCTACTAGAGCGACGGAATCTGCGACACGGAGCGGATCGACGGAACGTTCGGTATTGGACGGGCGACTGGTCGGACCGTCCATCACCATTATCGCATCTGGTATGGACAGCATCATCATCATCATCATCATCATCATCATCATCATCATCATCATCATCATCATCATCATCATCATAATCATCATCATCATCACCATCTTGGGAGCAAACCGCAAGTCCGCATCAGGATCGACTTGCAATGAGCCAACACTCAGACCAAATCGCGAGACTGACAGCCCAAAAGGAACCAGAAACAAAACGTTGTTCATCATCATGCTGCCTACAGCCACGTTCAGCTCGATTCATAAACTCGGCAAAGAACCTCAACCAACAGTCTTTCGCGACCTCCATATTCTGGCCGGGCCGCCACCGGCCGCTTGGATGTCATGCAGCGGTTCTTCAGCTGGGCCATCATCGGAGCCACAGCCACCACCTGTGCCTGTGCCTCGTCCAGAGTGGAGCCGCCCCCACACGACAGCGGCACAAACGACGCCTTCGTCAACGGCACCGACGACATCTCGAAAGCGGCTCCGACAGCACCAGGATTATCAGCAAGCTACAAGCGACAACCCGGCGGGGAAGTGTGCATACTGAGATGCGCCGGGAAGGACCCAAGCTCGGGTGCGGCTGCTTCGGGGGTCAGCGCCACCAATGCCTCCGACGGCCCTAGGGCAAAAGGAGCACCAGGGACGCCGTGGGCATCGACGTCGGCAGCAAGACCAGCGTGTCCACCAACGGGGACAGCACCTCCGAGGAGCGTGTGCTCATGCTGTGGAACGCCTGGGAGGACGGTTCAGGGTTGCAGCTGTAGTGGGCTTGTTTTCCACCGCCACCACCGTAAGTAGGAGGGACAGGGGGACCTCCTCCTCCTCCTCCCCCTCCTCCCTTCCCTCCTCCTCCTCCTCCTCCTCCTCCTTCTCCTCCTCCTCCTCCTCCTCCTCCTCATCCTCATCCTCCTCCTCCTCCTCCTCCTCCTCCTCCTCCTCCGCCTCCTCCGCCCCCCCTCCCACTTCTGGTGGTGGTGGTGGTGGTGGTGGAAGCCAGGCCCCTCAAGCTGCCGGCGGAGGGCAGAGCCACCGGCGCACGAAGAGACGCACGCCCCGAGGCGAGCGGGGGAGCCAGGCAGCGGCTCTTTGCGCCGGCGGCGCCTGGTCCGCAGGGCAGCCCCTCCGGGGCTCCGTGGCGGCTGCAGTTCACAGCGGGTATGCTCGACGACTCTGAGCATCGCTTATCCGACCCCCATCCCCAGCGGCGTGGCCTGGGCCCCACTGGCCGATCTGCCCCCCTCAATGGTCGTATGGGCCGTTCCATTCGGGTTTCGGAGGGCGTGTCCCCAACTGGGGTGGTAATCTGGTGGGGGTCTCGAAGGGGATGAGGATGGGGATGGGGGTCGGTTAAACGATACTGAACCTACAGGAGACGGACACGGAGAGGAAACGCTCAAACAGCTCGACGACAAGGATCTCAAGATTCTACAAGGGCCACGACCGGGTCCTGAATGAGACGACTCGTACCTGCATGGGACGCACAGAGACATACTAGTACTATATGTCCTCCTTGGAGGCGCGCGTGCGGCCCGAACACGTAGTATACCCATCTTGTAATATGTCGTTTCCCGAGCGTTGTGGCCAGAAAGCCCCCGCCACGGCGTACATATTACGAGATTTCTCGGTGCGCGCGTCGCCCCTGAGGGGGCGACGCACGCATAGTATTAGTATGATGGGGTGACGCCGACTTCAGGAGACGGACACGGAGAGGAAACGCTCAAGCAGCTCGACGACCAGGACCTCAAGATGTTCTGCAAGGGCCACGACAGGGTCCTGGATGAGATCTACCAGAGCGTCGCCGAAGACCGCATGGAGATGTCCAGGCCCTTCCGCATCGACCTCGTGGAGGTCTGCTGCCAGGAGGACTCCAGCCTGCGCGAGGCCGCGCAGGACCTGGGCGGCAAAATGTTCAGGTGCGGCCTTTCAACGGAAGCGATATGGCGACGGCGATTGGGCTACGACGTGCACTACATCTTCTGCGACGGCTACGTCCGCGCCGGCTGGTCCTGAGCCCGCCATGCACTGCAGACTGCCCGATACAGAACCACAACCAGAAGACAGACCGATGGAGGGAGCTGGACCCTGTGAAGGTACGCAGGGCCCGGCGGATCCAGCGAACCTGCATGAGCCTCTGGGAAGCGTCGGGGAAGATACCAGACTGCCACACACACCTCGAGCAGCCAGCCAGCAGTCGAAGCTGGCCCGAGCCTCCCTCCATCAAGGCGATGCGTGACCCCCACACACACACCCACAGCGAACCGAAACATCCGAACAGGCTGGCTTAAAAGCTCCTGACAAGGAGCTGAAAAGCTGATGAAGAAGGCATGGCGCATCTGCTCGACCGACTCGGAGTCTGGGCCGGGACATGCTCCATCGACCAATCACACGCACCAAGCCATCGGGGACGGTCAGGTTGTGGCTCAGACTACCTGTCCTCCAGCACTGTGCAAGGCCTGTGCGAAGCACATACTGCGGAAGAACACAAGCGTCAGTGCGGCATCAAGATCTCCGCAGGCTTGGAGCAGATCCCCGAGGACCCCGAGGGGGAGCAGGAGGCGGCTCTCGACGAGGACCTCCTGCAGGACGACCCCGAAGACATGGAGGACGACACGATCATGATGGGCCTCGGGATCTCGGAGACCCCGACAAATTACCCTGTGACGTACCCAACCCATTTGTATCATGGGAAACGAGGGGTTGGCCGAAACTTGCACGGACCATCAAATTGCAGGATCGGAACCGTTGTTTGATATGTAAGCTACTTGGGACACGCGCCAATGGCATGATGCGCAGGAGAACCATACAAGAACGATGGGCGACAACTACAGGCTCGAAGAAGACATGGGGAGTCGGGAAAGAAGAGCAGGAGAAAGACGTGCGGGAAGCCCACTGTGCTGGGCCCCTCAGCAGCCCTCGAAAGTGGCGACAGTTTCACAGATCGCAGCCCCCCAAGGATGGCGAGGTATAATATGAGTCTGCGGTGAATGCCCACTGCGCTGGGCCCCCCAGCAGCCCTCGAAAGGGGCGACAGTTTTACAGATCGCAGCCCCCCAGGGATGGCGAGGTCTAATCTGAGTCTGCGGTGAGTACCCACTGTGCTGAGCCCCCCAGCAGCCCTCGAGAGTGGCGACAGTTTCACAGATTTCAGCCCCCCAGGGATGGCGAGGTCCCATTTGAGTCTGCGGTGAGTACCCACTGTGCTGGGCCCCTCAGCAGCCCTCGAAAGTGGCGACATTTTCACAAATCGCAGCCCCCCAGGGATGGCGAGGTCCCATTTGAATCCGCCGTGGGTACCCACTGTGCTGGGCCCCCCAGCAGCCCTCGAAAGTGGCGACAGTTTCACAGATCGCCGCCCCCCAGGGATGGCGAGGTCCCATTTGAGTAAGAAAGTGGCGACAGTTTCACAGATCGCAGCCCCCCAGGGATGGCGAGGTCTAATTTGAATCCGCCCGTGGCGTACCCACTGTGCTGGGCCCCCCAGCAGGCCTCGAAAGTGGCGACAGTTTCACAGATCGCAGCCCCCCAGGGATGGCGAGGTCTAATTTGATCCGCGGTGGTGTACCCACTGTGCTGGGCCCCCCAGCAGCCCTCGAAAGTGGCGACAGTTTCACAGATCGCAGCCCCCCAGGGATGGCGAGGTCTAATTTGAATCCGCCGTGGGTACCCACTGTGCTGGGCCCCCCAGCAGCCCTCGAAAGTGGCGACAGTTTCACATATCGCAGCCCCCCAGGGATGGCGAGGTCTAATTGATCCGCCGTGGGTACCCTGTGCAGGCCCCCCAGCAGGCCTCGAAAGTGGCGACAGTTTCACAGATCGCAGCCCCCCAGGGATGGCGAGGTCTAATTTGAATCCGCCGCGGTACCCCTGTGCAGGCCCCCCAGCAGGCCTCGAAAGTGGCGACAGTTTCACAGATCGCAGCCCCCCAGGGATGGCGAGGGAATCTACCCACTTTGGCGACAGTTTCACAGAATCGCACGCAGGATGGCCCCATTGAATCCGCCGTGGGTACCCACTGTGCTGGTGGCTGGGCCCCCAGCAGCCCGAAAGTGGCGACAGTTTCACAGATCGCAGCCCCCCAGGGATGGCGAGGTCCCATTTGAATCCGCCGCGGGTGCACACTGTGCTGGGCCCCCCAGCAGGCCTCGAAAGTGGCGACAGTTTCACAGATCGCAGCCCCCCAGGGATGGCGAGGTGCATTTGAATCCGCCGTGGTACCCACTGTGCTGGGCCCCCCAGCAGCCCTCGAAAGTGGCGACAGTTTCACAGATCGCAGCCCCCCAGGGATGGCGAGGTCCCATTTGAATCCGCCGTGGGTACCCACTGTGCTGGGCCCCCCAGCAGCCCTCGAAAGTGGCGACAGTTTCACAGATCGCAGCCCCCCAGGGATGGCGAGGTCCCATTTGGATCCGCCGTGGGTACCCACTGTGCTGGGCCCCCCAGCAGCCCTCGAAAGTAGCGACAGTTTCACAGATCGCAGCCCCCCAGCTGGCACGCAGCGACGAGCGAGGCGAAAGGCAGGGGGGAAGAGAGGGACGGGAGGCGGGAAGGTTCGCGCGAGCAGTGCTCTGTTCAAAACGAGAACCCAACGCAGGAGGGTTGGGAAAAATGGGCTGGAAATCGAGCAGCGGCTGATGCGACTCTACCGAAACCTCCGCCACCCGAGCAACAAGAAGTTGTGTAAGATCCTCGAAGCCTCGGGAGCACCACTCAAGGTCCTTCGTTTTGCACTACGCCTCCAGTGCCACGGATGTCACGTGGGACAAATACCGAAAGCAGTCAAGCTGGCGTCGGGCATCGAGGCACCAGCAGTGATTGAAGTCCTGGCCTCTGACGGCCTTGAGTGGCTATCCCCGAAACAGGACACCTTCATGATGACGTTGAACCTCGGCGAAGGATCGGGCTTCACGAGCGTCACTTGACATGGACAGAAAGGAGAGCGCAATGGGAACAGGTCTGCTCAAGAGGTGATCTCGACATAGAACACGTGGTGCGGACACTACCAACGACCCAAGCATTCTCCGACTCGATCCCGAAGGATGCCATTGCTCACAAGCACTTCCTGAAGTGGTGCTCAGACCGTGGCATCGAATTATAGATCGCCATGGGCGAGGCCCACTGGCTGATGGGGACGGTCAAAAGGCAGATCCAGCTCTTCAGGCGCCTGATGACAACGCTGGCGACCCTGGACCCCGAGTGTCCCATCGAGGAGCTTCTCTCCTGGGCCGTGGGCGAGATCAACAATATTGACACGAACGGCAACCACTCGCCGTTCGAGCACGTGATGGGAGTGACCGGGATGCCCGCCTCGAGCAACCCGCATGCCATCGTCGGCGGGGGCACTGGGGAGACAGAAGACACATAAATGACGACGTCGCCTCGCTTGCAAGAGCTTACTGAAAATCGGATACGCAGAACGACGCCGTCACGCCGAGCACGACCGGAACTGAGTCTACAGACCTGGAATCCCTGGGACCTCGCCTGCTTCTGGCGCAAGGGAAAAGGCCTCGAGAGCCGCACCGGGAAGGAAGGCGGCGGGTACGGGCCTGCGCGCGTCCTCGTGCAGGAGAAGCGGTGTGTGGATGGGCGAGCCCGCCCGACGTCGGTGATCTGGATTGCACACGGGAACGCGCTCGTCAGGTGCGCTCCAGCGCAGCTGCGCGCCGCCTCGGAGGCGGAGAAGGTGATCACCGAGCTGCAGCGACGGGCGACCCCCGGCGAGGCCAGGGCGGGGAGCCTCGAGACGGCGAAGGCAGGGACTCACGAAGATCTCCTGGGACAGGGCCGTCCAGATCTTCAAGACTACGAGCCTCCACCGCGGCGCCAGCGGTGGAGATACCCGAAGCTGAAGAGCCACCTTCCTCGGCCGTGGACGAGGCGGAAGAGCTTCCGAGTGCCGACGCCGAAACTGCTGGCGCTCTGGCGATATCGTGACAGTTGACGCCCAGCTCAGCGACACCGCCAGAATGCGAGCCGAGCGATAAGCCAGAAAGACGGTGAGGCTCAACTCCGTCCCGCTCGGCGGACCAGATCGCGGCACCAACGCCGCCACCAACGAGACCGCCAGTCTCGACACCGACCAGATGCGCATCAGGGGCATGCCTCAGCTCGGAGAAGCATCCTCGTCGACGGCCGGCGCCGCCACTGGAGGCGAGTCCCGTCCCAGATGGCGGATGCCTCATCGTGGACCTGAGCTTGACCTACACGCTACACGTGCCTCCTGAGAAACGAAAGAGGGGGCCCGACGTGGAGATGACTGACGCGTCGGTGGATGAGCCCAACCTCCTGGTCGACCTCTCCCACGACAAGCCAGACATGACTCTCAGCAACGACGAACAGAAGACCGTCCACTTCGAGTCTCTCCTGGCCGAGAACGCGACGCCGGATGGTTGAGGTAGGATGAACCAAATCCTGGACAGTTTCGTCGTCAACCAACGCCGAAAGGACAAGGTGGAGCTCACCTGGTCCAAGACGAGCACCAGCGAGCGCAAGGAGTTCGAGGGAACCATTGCCAAGGAGACCAACAACTGGATCCAGCACCAGGGACTTCAACCTGTACAGCGCTCGCGGGTCAAAGATGCGGCCGACGTCATCCACGCGAGGTGGCTCGTTACCCAGCAGGCCGACGGCAAGGCGAATGCACGGCTAGTGCTCCTCGGCCACCAGACCAAGGACCTCGGACAGGAACCGACAGTCAGTCGACAGCTTCCCGACGGGCCCGACACGCTCACAATGGCAGCCGCGAACCACTGGAAGCTCATCAAGGGCGACGTGACCTCAGCCTTCCTCCAGGCCCGCTTGCTGGACAAGGATCTCTTCATCGAGCCTGACGCGGTCCTCGAGAAGGCTTTCAACGTGAAGGATGGCGAGATCCTCCATGTGGTGAAGCCAGGGTACGGCATCGGAGAAACGCTTCGACGCTGGTGGGAGACCGTCGAGCACGCCTTTGCGAAGTTGGGACTCCAGACATGCGAGATGGAACCCTGCCTCTGGACGACCCACTGATCCAAGACGGACAAACTCACAGGCATGGCCATGGCCCACGTGGATGACTTCATCCTGGAAGGCTCCACGTCGCACCCCGAATGGCAGGACAAGGTCGAGCAGGTCCAGGGGCTCTACAGAGGGGGTACCTAGGAGGATATGAACGAGGAGCTCACCTCCCTCGAGCAATGCGGCGTCACGATCAAGGAAACCAAGAAGGGGTTCTTGCAGCACCAGAAGGCGTATGTCGACAAGACCCAGGAGGTTCGAGCTTCCAGCAGCAGCAAGCAGCATACCACCGACACCCTCATGGATGCCGATCAAACCGTGCTTTGAGGGGAGATCTGCTGGCTTGGCGTAAACACCATGCTGTGGGCCGGCCGGCTTGCGGCGCGTTTAGTTGCTAATTAGGCCGCTTTCGTGACCCGTAGCGCTCCTGACTCCGCTAGCGCCTTCGCTGGTGGACGCGACCGAAAAAAGTAAACATCATGCTGTTTCTCCTACCGTGGATGGCGGACCTCCAGTCGAAGATTCCAGCGGGCACCCATGACCTCTTCACGGCGGCGAACGGCATTGTTGAGCTCATCAAGCAGAGCCGCCACATGGGGATGCAGATCTACCGGCACACGCTTGACGACCTGGCCCTCGTCACCTGGTGCGATGCTGCCTGGGCGAGTCGACCTGACGGGAACACATCACAGAAACCGCGTCCAAGGCAACCATGGACGGCAAGCTCTCGGAATCCACTGCCCTGGACTGTGGCTCCAAGGAGTTGCGTCGCGTGTCTCGGTCGAGCCTCTCGGCAGAGAACCAGGAAGCAGGCGACGCAGAGGGTGAACCATACGTGGTGCGACTGGTGCTCGCGGAGGTGCTGCATGACAGGTCTCCGCTACGGGACCGGACAGCCGCGCCGCGGAGCATGCCCGCCGTCCTCGCGACGGACCGCAGGGCCTTCTACGACGGCGCGGTGCGATCTCAGCCGGCCGGACCGGGACCCGAGGAGCGGCGACCGGCCATCGAGGCGCCGGCTCTTCGGGATGCCCTGGACGAGGGTCAGACCATCGTGCGCTGGGGTCCGCTCCCACGCGCAGATCGCCGACAGGCTCACCAAAGCCAGCTGGCAGGCCCTCGGCGCGATCCGGGAATTCCTCGAGAAACAGCAGCGACGCCTCGTCTACGAAGAGCAGCTCTTGCGTCAGGTCGGGCATGTCCCCCTGCAGGCGGACTTTGGACGAACAAAAGAACATACTCAATAAAATACTCGCAATAACTGTCGTCAAAATTGTCTCCATATCGTCCCCAGACTTCTTCTTTTTTACTATTTCTATGTACTCCCCCTGTAGAGGGACAGGCCCGACTTAACCCTACCGACCGTGCTGCAGAACGACGTGCGCTCGAGGAACGGCGCCTGGCACGCCAGGGCGAGACTAGCTCGAAAAGGGATGCAGAGAGCGAGACGAACTCGACAGGTCCTACCACCTCCGACCACCTGATCATGATCCAGAAGCTCAAGCAGAAAGACCACAAGCAGTTCATCAGGCAGCACTCCGTGAGCACGGTGCCGGACTGTGCACCAGGCGACATGGCAGCCCCCTTTCCCCGTCTGCATGCTACGCAGGAGGACGTCTCGGATACCATGTTCCAGCCTCTCTGTCACTTCCGTTCTGCCGCCATTCTCGGCGCAGGCGGGGGAGGGCGGGACTTCTTCTGACAGAAGCCTCGCTGTGCCAGGCAGACCGCGCAGTGGGGTGCGCGGCCAGCAATAGGGTTGACACAAGGTGTCCATTCTAAGTGTCGATAGAATTGCTTCATCATCACTTTCCAGCTCGTCCCCGATTCCTCCAGCGAGACATCGATCGAGGACGAGCCTTGCGACTCAGACTCATCGACCCCATCCCTCCACAGTACACGTCTGCTCTCGATCCACCCCCCTCGATCCTCGATCCGAGAGGACAAAAGGGTACAGATCCAACACCGCTACAGTCGGGATTGATTGGAGAGGACACGCGAGAGGACACAAGACCCTTTCGAGGGCCACATTGCCACAGGAATGTCGGAGGCATGGGCCGCGAGACACAGGACACAAGAGTACCCTTGATTTGGCAGGGTCGACCTACTAGTCTGGGCCGACTGTACTCCACGGACCTGCCGAGCGGTGCGGCCTGACCAGAACTCCGAGAAGAATCCAGCCGTGGTGACGAGGGACCCTCCAGGACGAGCAGCGGCACTGGCATCTGGTCCTACTCTGACGGTCCCTCCCTGGAGGGGTCGAGGAGGGAGGGGGTCGAGGATCGAGGGCAGGGGGGGATCGTGGAGGGAGCGGTCGAGGATCGAGGGTCGGGGGGATCGTGGAGGGAGGGGATCGTGGAGGGAGGGGTCGAGGATCGAGGGCAGGGGGGATCGTGGAGGGGTCGAATAGGGAGGGGTCGAGGATCGAGGGCAGGGGGGATCGTGGGGGGTCGAGGAGGAGGGGGTCGGGGATCGAGGGTAGGGGGGATCGCCCCTCGGGCCACCGCCGAGCGCCCGAATGTCCAGGAAACCCCGACCAGGCACCCAAGGGGGTCCTGGCCTCGGGAGCCCGCCCGGGCGCCCGAAGAGCCCGACCTGGCCCCGACCGCGGGAGCGCGGGCTCCTCCCCGCGCCCCCCCGGGCTCCCCGACCCCTCCCCCCCTTCATCGGCCCCCCGACCCCTCCCTCCACGATCCCCCCCCCTGTTCTCGATCCTCGACCCCCTCCTCGATACCCCCTGCCCTCGATCCCCGATCCCCTCCCTCCTCAATCCCCTCCCTCCACGATCCCCCCCCTGCCCTCGATCCTCGACCCCTCCCTCAACAATCCCCCCCTGCCCTCGATCCCCGATCCCCTCCCTCCTCGACCCCCTCCCTCCTCGATCCCCCTGCCCTCGATCCCCGACACCTCCACGTCGCGGGCGACGGCCCAGCGCCCGACACGAGGAGCAGGAGGAGGAGGCGGAGGAGGAGGAGGGGGATGATGATGATGATGATGATGATGATGATGTTGATGATGATGATGATGATGATGATGATGATGATGATGATGATGATGATGATGATGATGATGATGATGATGATGATGATGATGATGATGATGACGATGATGATGATGATGATGATGATGACGATGATGATGATGATGATGATGATGATGATGATGATGATGACGATGATGATGATGACGATGACGATGACGATGACGATGACGATGACGATGACGATGACGATGACGATGACGATGACGATGACGATGATGAGGCGGAGGAGGAGGAGGAGGCGGAGGAGGAGCAGGAGGAAGAGGAGGAGGAGGAGGAGCCCCCTCCGCGGAGCCACGCAGGGCGGGGGCGCGCGGCCTCGCGGCCCGCGCGGCGCGGAGCTCCGCCAGCGAGCTGCCGCCTCGCGCGGGGGGGGGACGCGAACGAACCGGACGCGCGGCGGGAGGAAACAATCCGCAGTCCCGAGTCCTGAGGAGGAGAAGGAAGAGAAGGAGGAGGAGCTGAGTAGGAGGAGGAGGAGGAGAAAGAACAGAAGGAGGAGGACGACGAGGAAAGGAGGAGTACTGGGCTGCGGGCGGGCTCCACGGACGACACGATGACGACGACGACGACGACGACGACGACGACGACGACGACGGCGACGACGACGACGACGACGACGACGACGACGACGACGAAGGCGGCCCCAGGCAGGTGAGGCTGGCACCACACCGAATCAGCGCGCAACTGGTCTGGGGGGAGGAAGAACAGGACGATTAGGTTTTCACGATGAGCTCGATCCTGGAATTGAACAGGGGCCAGAGCAGGCGAGCCAGGGTTGTGCCTCGGGGGCACATGCCCCGCAGACCACTTTCTTTTGGAACTTGCCATGGCGAGAGTCCCAAGAGCGGGCACCCGACACGAGCGGGCGCCACCCGAGGCCCCAGGAGGGGATTTCAGAGAGCGCTTGCCCCACCTCCGCCGGGACGGCCCGATCCCAGGAGGCCCGAGGCCAGAGCGCCCGAAGCCCAAGACTCGGTCGGAACCCTGGAGCCCCACGGAGTCAGGCCCCAGAATCGGGTCGGGCGAAAGGGGGGGATAGCAAAGGGGGGGTTTGAGAATCAGCTCACGTAGCTGATTTTCCCGGCGCCTCCCGGCGCCGGGAGGCGCCCATGTATCGAGGAATGGGCCCCTCGGTGAGGCCGAAACCAGCTGCATGCAGCAAATTTCGTAACCCCCCCTTCCCAATCCCCCCCTTTCGCCCGGCCCGACAGAAGCCCCAGACCCAGAAGACCCAGGGGCCGGAGACC
>CAUYUJ010004346.1:20000-55000 GCA_963575745.1 Prorocentrum cordatum
GAGAATTGCCACCGGATTGCTTGACACCCGCAAGCCGGCGCCCACGAATAGGTGGGTGCCAACCTACGGCAAGCCCGTGGACCATTAAAAAATATAAAAAAACAAAAAAAAAAAAAAAAAAAAAAAAAACTGGGAGTCGGCGGAGGGCCTCCCCGCGCCGCACCCTGCGCAGGTCGCGGTCAGCAGCAGCCGCAGAGGCTTGCCGACCTGGACGCAGGTCCTCTGGACCTGCGCAAAATGATTTTTGGTTGGCACGCAGGCTCGCGAAGCAAGTCGACAGCCGCGCAGGACGGGCGGGCTGCGCGCCGACGGAAGGAAGTAACAGCGAGCAGGAGCGGCCCCATCAAAAGCTCCGCTGAGCCCATCGCGGCCAAGGCGGCGCGGAACCAGGACACGGTGACGACGTCCCCGGGTACCGCAAACGCAAACGCAAAATGTTTGCGCTCCTTCTGGGATTGAGGATCGAGGACATAATGAACGAGGATCGAGGAGCGATAACGGATGAAAGGACGGACCCGAGCCTCTGGGGGTCCACGTCGGTTGCGAAAGAGCCACGACGTCGGAGAGATCTGGAAGGGGGGGCGCCTCCCGTCGCCCTCGCTTCCCCAAGCGAATTGCATCGCGCCCCAGGGGGGCCCGCCACGCCCCGCTGCAGCAGGACGGGGCGGCAGGACCGAGACGTCAAAGAACCTTTTGTTGTTTTCATGCTGTATTCATTATCGTTTAGTGAACCCGTCGTTTCGCGTCGTTTCTCGGGGCCGCTTTGGGGCCTCCGAGCCGCCTGGGGGCGCCTGTGGATGCAAAGCCGGCCCAGGGAAAAAGGTCGGCAACTCTGCGGATCCCGCAGAGAGAAATAGATCAGGACATCATATGTCCGGCGAGGAAGTCCCGATTACCGCGTCGTCGTGGCTCCCCTTCCTCCCCGCCCCATGTGCGCACGTTGTCCTTGGCCTCCTGCCTGGGAGCTGCCTTTCCGCCCTCCTCATGGACGCCTCTTCCTAGCAAGCTTCCTCGCGGCGCTGAATGGAAACGGCGACAAGCAGCAAAATGAGCGCGAACATCGTTGCTCGAGGGCGCGCGGGCCGACGCGCGGCTTTGGTCGTCGCGCGAGGGCACCTCTCGACGCGATTCCACGGGGCCCGCGCGGCGCGCGCGCACAGCGAAGCCGCATGGACGCCCCGAGAATAGGCAACTGTCATGGCGAAGCCGTGAGCAGCAGCGAAATCAGGAAGTTCGACCCACCGTTGGGGCCACCCGCGCCCAGCCAGGAACGTCAGGCACGGAAGCCGCCTTCGGCGAGCGAGGCGCCTCGCGGCGAGACGCAAACACCCAGCAACGACGCGGGGCGCGACCGCCCCGACCAAGTGGGCGCCCATGCCAACGTCGTCCTGATCGCAACCAAGCAAGCAAGGTAGGCGCCCGGGCGTTTCCTGCTCGCCGCGCGCGTCTGGCGCGAGGCGTCGGGGCACGAAGGCGCACCGCAACTCCCACGCTTTGTACTGCGAGGAGAAAGCAAGACGCCAACGAATGCATTTTCTCGCCGCAGCAATCCAAAATGCCGCCCCCGAGGCGCGGCCAAATTCTGCGGCCCCCAGGAGGCCGGCTCTCTCGACCCCGCCCAGAAAATCTTCCAATCCTGCAGGATCGGAACCGTTTGGATGATCCCTGGTTCGTTCTGCAGCGCGAGGCTGCTGGGTGGCACGACCAATGATTAGTGGCGTTTCTTGGCCGCTGTTTGGGCGCGGTCGACGCCGTCGACATGTTGGCGCGCGATAGCAACGGCGGTGATCCGCGGGCGGGTCGCGCGTCGACGTCGCCGGGGGGGCTGATTGGCGCCGCTGGTGCTGGCGGCGGTAACTGCCGACGCGGCTGGGTTGCTCGTCAACGCGCGCAGCGCAGCGGCGATCGGCGTCGTCGCCGTAGAACTGGGCGGCGCTAGCGGCGCCGGCGCCGGTCAAGCAGCGGGCCGTTGGGCGGTGATGATGGGAATCTGGTCGGTCATGTTAGTGTTGGTAATGGCGGCCGGTGCTGCCGAAGCGTTAGTCGGTGCCGGCGACGTCAGCGGCGGCGGTCAACTGGCGGGTCGTTCATCGGCACCGATGAAAAGATGATGGGCGATGCGGCGCTGGCGGCGGGTCGACGACGCCGCAACGAGGCCCCGCGCTGGCGGGGCCGGGGCAGCACGCCCCACGCGTGGAAGGCCGGCCAGGTCTCTCGCGCACCTTCGCCTCTGCAAAATGTTCGTCGAGTCGACCCGCTCGCTGTGCGGCACCGCGGGCGCGGCGGTGGCAACGGGGGGGAGGGGCGGACACGAAGGGAAGGGGGCGAAGGGGGCGGGCGGGCGAGGGAAACAGAGAGGGAGGGGGAAGGGCCGGGAAAAAAGGACACGGCAGCGGCAGGGGAGAGAAAGAGGGAAGGGAGAAGGAGGGAGAACGCACGGGGAGGGAAAGGGGCGGGAAACGGGGGAGGAAAGGAGAGCCAGAAGCATTGCCCCCAGGCCCAAAATCGTCGCTTCAAGGTCCAAAATCTTTGTCCCCGGGCCCAGAAACAATACCCCCGCGTTCAGAGTCAGCATCCCCAGGTCCAGAACCATTGCCCATGGTCCCCAGGTCCAGAACCATACCCAGGTTCAGAGTTAGCATCCCCAGGACCAAATCCAGACCCATTGCCCCCTGGTCCAAAGCCAACGCCCCAGGGTCCAGAAGCATAGCTTCAAGGCCAGAATCATTCCCCCCAAGTCCAACATCGTTACCCCGAGCTCCAGCAGATTGTCCCCAAGTCCACAATCATTGCTTCCGAGCGTTTTGCTTCCAAATCAAATATCGTTGATTTGAGGTCTAGAACCATTGCTTACACGTCGGGAAGACTTCCTTCCAGGTCCAAGGCCATTGCGTCCAGGTTCAGTTTCACCCTTTTCCCGAGGTATGAAACCATTTCCACTTAGTCCAGAACCATTGCTTCCAAATCCTCAACCATTGCTTCCCAAGTCCAGAATCTCTGATTCAGGAGCAGACCACTGCTTCCTCGGACGAGGCTCACTGCTATCAAATCCAGAAAGCGTAGCTTCCAATTCCGAAAGATACAAGCACACCAACAATTACTTCCGCCTGCTTCCGACGACGGGCCTCCCGCAGGGAGTCCCTGCCAGATTCCCGCCGTGCCCTGCGCCTCCTCGAGACGGGGAGGGGGCCCGTCCTTTCGGGCCCCGGGCTAAAGCCTGCCAGCCACTAGCTGAAGGTGAAATCCTTAAAGGGGGGCAAAACAGGTCCGTCCGCGGGCATCTTTGGGGCGGCTGCTCTGACCCGCCCCCCCGGCGCTGCCCCAGGGCGCCCTGCTGAGCCACGCACCCATTCGCCGCCCAGCCCAAGAGGGAAAGGAGGCCCGGCGCAAACTTCGTCGGAACGCCCCGCCTGCCACGCATCGAAAGCCATCAACGGCTATTTGACATGGCCGAAAAGCTCAGCGCGCCAAAGAACGAAGGAGGCTTCTTGAAAATCACTGCGACACGTCGCGCGCTCCCACAGCGCGGGGCCCCGCCCCCGCCAGGCCCGCAAGCAGCGCGCGATTCGCGCGCGATTGGTGCGCAACTGCAGCGAAACCAAGCACGATTGGCGTAGAGTTCACGCGCGACGTGCAGTCAGTGCGGGACGAGGGCGAATCGAAGACACGATGAATGCAAAAAACGTGGTCGGCCCATGCAAAAGCAGCGCGCGAGGAATGCGCCAAAAGTGCATGATTGGCGCAGGGGCGACAGATGGCACGCGATGGACGCTTGCTCCCGCCCGTGGGTCGGTCCCCCGCGGGCGACCGCGGGGGCTCGTCGCCGGCTCCGCAAAGGCCGCCCGAAGATCGCTCGGCACTCTTCGCGAACCTCGCCCACACATCCAGCGCGCACTGGTCGCGCCTGCCGCGCAAGATCCATCAGACGCCCAGGGAGTCTGGGGCAATGGCCACGGAACGGGGCCGCTGAGGCCGCGGGCCGCGCAGCGAACGACCGAACGATCGACAACAGGCGGCGGGGTGCGAAATTGGCCCTCCAGGGCGCGCAACGCTGTCTCCCGAACGCTTCCCAGGGTCGGGCACGCGCCCAGGCTGGGCCCGCGTGCGGGGGCGGGCGGAGAAGAGAAGCGGTCAAACACCGCCCCCCCCCCAAAAAAAAAAGGTTGGGCTCCAACCCACGTGGCTCCTCCTCCTCCTCCTCCTCCTCCTCCTCCTCCTCCTCCTCCTCCTCCTCCTCCTCCTCCCGCGGCCCAGCCGTTGCGGGCCAGGCCCAGGCGGCGCCAGGCTATCTCCCCCTTGCGGCCGCAAGCCCTGGGCCCAACCGCTACGGTCTGGACTCGGGCGGGCCTGAGCCGACGGGCCCCCCGGGCACTGGCCGCCGAGAAACGCCAGCGCAACCCCCGCGGGCTGGGCCAGCCGGGCCTGGGCAACACTTCTCGACTTGGCCCCGCCAGTCCTGCCCCGTTCGCCCATGGCCTGCGGGCCGGGCCAAGACGGCATCGCGCCATCCTGCTTCGCGAGAGCAAGGCCACACTCCTCCGGTGGCCCAGACTCATCACTGTGATAAGACGGCCTCACGACATCTTGCCCACGTTGGCCTCAGGTCGTATTTATACATTGGCCTGGCTGGCCCCCACGCGCTGGGCAAAGACATCGGGCCATCTCGGCCCTGCGGCACGCGGCCGCTTGCCAAGGACGCCCTCTGAATACCCATGGTCTGCGGCCTGCGCTTCCTTGACCCAGCGGACAGCCCGCAGATTGAATCAACATTACCCTTATGGCCAGAGGCGCTTTCGACCAGTTGGCATAGCGCTTGCGGTCTGGGCCAGGGCGGGGCGGCATGGGCCATCTTGCCCCGCTGATGTCGGATCGTCTTGATCCGTCGGCGCATCGACGGGCCCGCTGGCGGCCCCGACTGCGCGACGGCGTTCCTGGCGGCCACAGCGGCTTCGCGCGGGCGGTTGCTGGGCCGCTGCTTGGCAACCCACTGCAAACGGTGGCCATTGGCGTTGCGGAGCGAGCTGTCAACAAAGCCCAGATGGCCCAGGGACTCGTGGAACGGCCCGAGGACGCCGCCGCGGGCGTCGCCACGCGTCCTGGAGAGGACGAGGTGGAGGACGGGCCGCCAGTTACCGTGGGCGGTGCCCCAGGAGCCCTGGCTGCCGCCAGCTGGTGCTGGAAACGAAGGATACGGCTGGTCGGTGTCGTGTCGATCCTGGCGCTGGTTCCCGACGCCGAGGGAATCGTTGAAACTTGAACGACGATCGGCCGTTTCAGAAACGCCGGATCGTTCAACGATGGGCCGATGCTGAGACACGGGCGGCGTTCGACCTGAAACGCTCGCGCTGGGGCCGTCGCCGGGCCCACACGACGCGAACCTACCGTGTGCGAGGTTCCAGGCTCAATGCGTTTGGACGACTTTGAAGGGGCCCCAGGACACACAAATGAATACACACAAATGAACATATTCCCCTTTTTCTGGCTTCTTGTCTTCCCCCCCCCCACTTCCCATATTTTCCCATATCTTCTGGGGAACCGACGATTAATTGTGTCTGTGTGTTTCTCCCTCCTGAGACTTGGATGCCTTCCCAGAGCAACCCGCGGCGCCCCCATCGCCACGGCCGAGTTCCCGCCCAACCTCGGGTCGGGCACGAGGAGGATCGGGTCGGACGGAAAGGGGGGGGCAGCACAAGGGGGGGTTTAGCGAATCGGCTCGCGCAGCTAGTTTTCCTGGCGCCTCCTGGTGCTGGCGGCGCCGCTGTATCGAGAAAGTCGGCGGGCGACGGGGCCGAGGCCAACTGCATGCAGCAGATTGCGTACTCCCCCCCCCTTCCCCTATCCCCCCTCTTTCGTCCGACGACGATAGCCACGGCGACGGCGACGGCAACGGCGACGGCGACGGCGACGGCGACGGCGACGGCGACAGCGACGGCGACGGCGACGGCGACAGCGACGGCGACGGCGACAGCGACGGCGACGGCGACGACGGCGACGACGACGACGGCGACTAGCACGACGCACGACGACGACGACGACGACGACGACGGCGACGGCGACTGCGACGGCAGCGGCGGCGGCGGCGACGACGACGACAGCGACAGCGACGGCAACGGCAACGGCGACGACGACGACGAAGCCACATTGACGATGACGACGATGACGACAACGACGACGACGACGACGACGAAGACGTCGACGACGACGAAGACGACAGCGGCGGCGGCGGCAGCGGCGGCGGCGACGACAGGGCCAATGCGGCACGCAGCCGCGCGCCCGCGGACCAACGCGCGCGCACCGAGCGCCTCCCGCAGCCGCGGCCGGCGCCGGCGCCGGCGCCGGCGCCGCCGCCTCCGCGCCGCCGCCGCCGCCGGCCCCGCCAGCGGCCGCGGGGTTGGCCCCGGCAGCCGCCTCGCCAGCGCCTCCGGGGGGGTGGAGGGCACCCGCGGGGCGGCGGATGAGGAACGACGACATGGAAGACGGCGACGTCGACGACGACGACGACGACGACGACGACGACGACGACGGCGTGGACGACGACGACGACGACGACAACGACGACGACGGCGACGACGACGACGACGACGGCGGCGGCGTCGGCGGCGGCGGCGACGACGGCGACGGCGACGGCGACTAGCACGACGTCATACATACATCCATCCATCCATCCATACATACATACATGCATGTATAAATGCATGCATGCATACATACATACCGACCTACCTACATGTTTACCTACATGCATGCATGCATGCATGCATGCATGCATGCATGCATGCATGCACAAAAGCATACATGCATACATGCATACATGCATACATGCATGCATGCATGCATGCATACATATATACATACATACATACATACATACATACATACATACATACATACATACATACATACAAACAAACAAACAAACATGCATGCATGCATGCATGCATGCATGCATACATACATTACATACATACATACATACATACATACATACATACATACATACATACATACATACATACATACAAACATACATGCATCCATACATAATTGTATACATACATGCATACACACATACATACATACATACATGCATGCATACATACATACATACATGCATGCGTGCATGCATACATACATATATACATACATGCATGCATACATACATATATACATACGTACATACATACATACATACAGACAGACAGACAGACAGGCAGACAGACAGACAGACATACGTGCATGCATGCATGCATGCATGCATTCACACATATATGCACATATACATGCATACATATACATATACATGAATACATAGATACGTACAGACAGACGGACAGACAGACAGACATGCACACATGCATGTCGATCACGCGATCTCTCTCTGTCTCTCTCTGTCTCTCCCTAGCGATCGTTATCAATATCTCTCTCTCTCTCTCTCCCTCGCGCTGTCTCTCTCTCTCTCTCTCTCCATCGCTCTCTCTAGATGTTTCTCTGTGTCGATATCCATCGTTTGTTTTGTTGTTATCTCTCTCTCTCTGCCTCTCTCTCTCTCGATTTCTCTCTCTCTCTCTCTCCCGTTCTATGTATATATATATATATATATGTCTCTATCTCTATCTCACTCTCTCTCTCGCTCTCTCTCTCTCTCTCTTTATGATTATCTCTCTGTAAACAATATGCATATGTATTTCTATATATCTATACATAGAATGCATTATGTACCAGACACCATCGCTCTGTCTCTCTCTCTCTCTCTCTCTCCCTCGCTCTCGCTCTCCCTACCCCTTTGTCTCTCTCTCTCTCTCTTTCTCTCTCTTTCTTTCTCAATCTCTCTCGACCTCTCTCTCTCACACTCTCTTTTTCTTACTCTCTCTCTCTCGCTCTGTCTCTCTCTCTCTCTCTCTCTCTATGTATATGTATATATATATATATAAAAATCCTCTCTATCCCTCTCGGTCAGCATATCTCTCTTTCTCTCTCTCTCTCTTTCTCTCTCTCTCTCTCACGCAATCTCTCTGTCTCGCTCTCGCTCTCGCTCTCTCTCTCTCTCTCTCTCTCTCACACTTTCTCTTTCTCTCTCTCTCTCTCTCTCTCTCTCTCTCTCTATATATATATATATATCCCGTTCTGGCCCTGTCTCTCTCTCTCTCTCTCTCTCTTTCTCTCTCGATCTCTTTCCCCCAATCATCCTCGTCCTCCACTCCCTCCTCCCCATCCTCGTTTCCTCCCTCCCCCGCCCTCCCTTGTCCCTCCCCTCCTCCCCCCCTTCATCATGCCCGCCACGCGAAGAGCCCAAGCCCGCTGCACACTCTCCGCCGTCCAACCCGACGCGGCCTGGGCGGCTCATTGCCACGTCGTCGTCGCTAGCGGACCCGGCCTCGTACTCGGCGGAGAACGCCTCCTTGGCGCCGGGAGCCCAGCAGTAGGGCGAGGGAGGGAGGAGGCGGGGGAGGAGGAGGGGGAGGAGGAGGGAGGAGGAGGAGGGGGAGGAGGAGAAGGACGAGGAGGAGGAGGAGGACAGTTGTTTGCGCTCCTCCACTATCGCCGAATATGCCAGCTGCGGAAAGACCTGTGCCCGCTGATCGCTCGACTGACGGACGAGAACAAAATCTGTCAGAGCCCACGCCTTGTGCGAGGTGGAGGCGAAGGGGGGGGAAGAGAGGCGGAGGAGGAGAACGAGGAGGAGGAGGGAGGAGGAGGAGGAGGCGGCGGAGAGAAGAAAGAGGAGAGACGAGAGAGGAGAGAGTAGACAGGAGAGAGGAGGAGGAGGAGGAGGAGGAGGAGGAGGAGGAGGAAGAGGACGACGATAAGGCGGAAGAGGATGATCTTCACGAATGGATGCTCCTCATGCCGCCCGCGCGGAGCAGCCCCATCGCGCCACCTTGCCGAAAGCCAAAACAAACGAACAGCATAGCACGCGGGCCGCCTGAACTGATGATCCCCCCAACGGAAGGGAGGGCATGGTAACGTAGAGCTCCCTTGGCACGGTGCAACATGGAGCATCATAAACAATGCGGCGGTTGGTTACGCACACCATTTGGAGCCGCAGAACCAACGGAACCTTAAAACAGCCCCCCGACGAGCAAGCGCGAGCGCCGCACGGCCCCAGGACCACGGGACAGCACGCAATTCAGGGAGAGCACACAAGGCCACCGCAGCTCCTCGGCGCCACAGAGGCACCGCCTGCTACCATCGCCGCCGCCACGCGTCGCGTCCTTCATCTCGTGTTCTCGCGCTACGTCAACGCTGGAGGGCCGAACGCGCTCAAGAAACTGGGCCAGCTTTCCGGCAAGTTGGCCAAGAAACGCTGGTCCAGTTTTTCGCTGTCGCCCGGATACGTATCGCGCAAGGCATCCGGGGGGAAAGAGAGAAAAAAAAAAAAAAAAACATTTAGCCTGGCGAAGGACCCAACCATACGCAGTTGTGAATACCGCGATTGTGGATCTCATCTTCGCTTGCGCTCCCTATGGGGCCACGAACCGTCTGAGGGGGCGTGCCGAAATGCGTGGCGGGGTCCCCAATACGAACAAAGACGATCGCTCTGAGTGCGCGAGACTGAGACCGGGTGAACCTGAGCGCGAGTAAGTCTAATTGTGAATGCGTGTGCTCGCGAATCAGTCTGCGTGCATCAATGTCGACGCCCATGTCGGCACGCCCCTCACGAGGATCGCGCCCGCTTCCTTCCCCTTCTTTTTTTGCCTGTTTGCCCGTGCACGCCGATGTCCATGGCTGCGGGCGCGGCGCCGCACTGAGTCCCCGCGACGCACGCTGGTCGCCCCGAAAGGGTCCCGGCGACGCGCGCGGGTCGTCCGCTGCGCGGAGCAGAGAGAGTGAGTGCTAGCTGGCTGGGTGATAGCGGGCAAGACTGTGGCCGCTGGGCAGAGCGACGACGGGGGCGAGCGAGGCTCTGGGCAGAGCGCAGCGCGGAATTCCCGCGACGCGCGCTGGTCGCCCCGAGAGGGTCCCAGCGACGCGCGCGGATCGCCCGCGGCGCGAGGCCAAACAGTCAGACCGTCGAGAGACGGCGAATCTCGGGCGGGCCGCTCCTCAGGTCAAGCCTCGCGGATAAACTCGGTGAAGCCCATCTCCCTGGCGAGGGCCGCCGCCTCCGTTCTGCACCGCTTCGCGCGCGCCGCAAACTGTTCCAGCTGCTTCCGCAACGTGTGCCAAAATGGGGCGGCGGCGCCATGCGAGTTCCGCCACTGGGACCTTAGGTGGAGCTCCCTATGGGGCCACGAAACGTGTGAGGGGTGTGCCAAAATGGGGCGGCGGCGCCATGCGAGTTCCGCCACTGGGACCTTACGTGGAGCTCCCTATGGGGCCACAAAACGTGTGAGGGGTGTGCCAAAATGGGACGACGGCGCCATGCGAGTTCCGCCACTGGGACTTTAGGTGGAGCTCCCTATGGGGCCACGAAACGTTTGAGGGGTGTGCCAAAATGGGGCGGCGGCGCCATGCGAATTCCGCCACCGGGACATAGGGTGGAGCTCCCTATGGGGCCACAAAACGTGTGAGGGGTGTGCCAAAATGGGGCGGCGGCGCCATGCGAGTTTCGCAACTGGGACCTTAGGTGGAGCTCCCTATGGGGCCACGAAACGTGTGAGGGGTGTGCCAAAATGGGGCGGCGGCGCCATGCGAGTTCCGCCACTGGGACCTTACGTGGAGCTCCCTATGGGGCCACGAAACGTGTGAGGGGTGTGCCAAAATGGGGCGGCGGCGCCATGCGAGTTCCGCCACTGGGACCCTAGGTGGAGCTCCCTATGGGGCCACGAAGCGTGTGAGGGGTGTGCCGAAACAGAGACATGCGGAGAGCAAAAGCAAGGATGGGGGAGGAGGGAGGAGGGGGGAGGAGGAGGAGAGAGGAGGACGCGGGGCACCGTCTCTTCAAAACGAAGACCCAACACCACAGGATGGTTGGGAAAAAAATTAGCCTGGCGAAGGACCCAACCATATGCAGTTGTGAATACCGCGATTGTGGATCTCATCTTCGCTCGCGCTCCCGATGGGGCCACGAACCGTGTGAGGGGGCGTGCCGAAATGCGTGGCGGGGTCCCCAATACGAACAAAGACGATCGCTCTGAGTGCGCGAGACTGAGACCGGGTGAGCCTGAGCGCGAGTAAGTCTGATTGTGAATGTGTCTGCGTGCGAATCAGTCTACGTGCATCAACGTCGACGCCCATGTCGGCACGCCCCTCACGAGGATCGCGCCCGTTTCCTTCCCCTGTTTTTTCTGCCTCTTTGCCCGTGCACGCCGATGTCCATGGCTGCGGGCGCGTTGCCGCACTGAGTCCCCGCGACGCACGCTGGTCGCCCCGAAGGGGTCCCGGCGACGCGCGCGGGTCGTCCGCTGCGCGGAGCAGAGACAGTGCTAGCTGGCTGGTGATAGCGGGCAAGACTGTGGCCGCTGGGCAGAGCGACGACGGGGGCGAGCGAGGCTTTGGGCAGAGCGCAGCGCGGAATTCCCGCGACGCGCGCTGGTCGCCCCGAGAGGGTCCCAGCGACGCGCGCGGATCGCCCGCGGCGCGAGGCCAAACAGTCAGTCCGTCGAGAGACGGCGAGTCTCGGGCGGGCCGTTCCTCAGGTCAAGCCTCGCGGATAAACTCGGTGAAACCAATATCCCTGGCGAGGGCCGTCGCCTCCCTTCTGCACCGCTTCGCGCGCGCCGCAAACTGCTCCAGCTGCTTCCGCAACGTGTGCCAAAATGGGGCGGCGGCGCCATGCGAGTTCCGCCACTGGGACCTTAGGTGGAGCTCCCGATGGGGCCACAAAACGTGTGAGGGGTGTGCCAAAATGGGGCGGCGGCGCCATGCGAGTTCCGCCCTGGGACCTTAGGTGGAGCTCCCTATGGGGCCACGGTGGAGCTCCCATTGGGGCCACGAAACGTGTGAGGGGTGTGCCTTAGGTGGGAGGTGGGGCTCCCTATGGGGCCACACGTGTGAGGGGTGTGCCAAAATGGGGCGGCGGCGCCATGCGAGTTCCGCCACTGGGACCTAGGTGAGCTCCCTATGGGGCCACGAAACGTGTGAGGGGTGTGCCAAAATGGGGCGGCGGCGCCATGCGAGTTTCGCAACTGGGACCTTAGGTGGAGCTCCCTATGGGGCCACGAAACGTGTGAGGGGTGTGCCAAAATGGGCGGCGGCGCCATGCGAGTTCCGCCACTGGGACCTTAGGTGGAGCTCCCTATGGGGCCACGAAACGTGTGAGGGGTGTGCCAAAATGGGGCGGCGGCGCCATGCGAGTTCCGCCACTGGGACCCTAGGTGGAGCTCCCTATGGGGCCACGAAACGTGTGAGGGGTGTGCCGAAACGGAGACACGCGGAGAGCAAAAGCCAGGATGGGGGAGGAGGGAGGAGGGGGGAGGAGGAGGAGAGGAGAGGAGGACGCGGGGCACCGTCTCTTCAAAACGAGGACCCAACACCACAGGATGGTTGGGAACAACAACAACAACAACAACAATCATTTTACCCGAACGCTCAGTGTTCTCACCAGTGCCAGGGTTTTCATGCGACGCGAGACAATACCCCCACTTCGTGGGGGGGCAGTTCAAGCTCTACCAAATATCCAAACGACTCTTCGCGACCACCCAAACCCAGCTTCCCGCCCTATGACGTTGGGACACTTCACTTCGTGGCGTGCGGACGACCGTGGCTACTACACTGGCGTGGGGTACACACCCACAGAACTTGGTCACTTATTCGGGGCGCGCGTGTGCCCAGCATCCTGCAATTGTGACATACAATACATGACACAGACAGACAGAGAGAGAGACAGAGAGCAGACAGAGAGAGAGACAGAGAGAGCGGAGTTGGTCACATTTTTGGGGCAAGTTCCTGAGATCGTCGTGTTTTTTGTTGGTCTTGCGCGCGCGAATGTCCACTTTACTTTTTTTTGCAAGGGAGTATTGAAATTTGATTATGTTAGAACAAGAAAAAGTAGCTCGCGCGAGCTCATGTAACATAAATGTTGAAAAACCATTGGTTTTGTGGGAGTCGGACAGCGCGCGCGGGATGAAATTTGGACATTTTTTTTTGAAAAACCATTGGGTTTTTGATGTTTTTATGTTGAAATCGCTACGAAACCTAAGGTTCTGGAAGGATTTCGTCTTGCGCGCGCGAATGTCCACTTTACCTTATTTTTTGCAAGGGATTATTGAAATTTGATTATGTTAGAACAAGAAAAAGTAGCTCGCGCGAGCTCATGTAACATAAATGTTGAAAAACCATTGGTTTTGTGGGATTCGGACAGCGCGCGCGGAAGGACATTTTGACAATTTTTTCTTAAAAAACCATTGGGTTTTTGATGTTTTTATGTTAAAATCGCTACGAAACCTAAGGTTTTGGAAGGATTTCGTCTTGCGCGCACGAATGTCCACTTTACCTTATTTTTTGCAAGGGATTCTTGAAATTTGATCAACTAAGAACAAGAATTTTCATTTTATAGTGTTTTTTGCAAGGGAAAACGAACCTCAACAAAAAACCGGATCCGGTACTAATCCACTTTTCTGAAGCTTTCGCAGAAAAATGATGAAAATATAGCTGCGGCCTAGGCGCGGCGCAGAGGTCGCGCACCAGGGGTCCCAACAATAATAATTCTTTAGAAGGAATAATATTCAACAATCACTTTACCCGAACGCTCAGTGTTCTCACCAGTGCCAGGGTTTTCATGCGACGCCAGCCAATACCCCCACTTTGTGGGGGGGCAGTGCAAGCTCTACCAAATATCCACACGACTCTTCGCCACCACCCACACCCAGCTTCCCGCCCTATGACGTTCGGACACTTCACTTCGTGGCCTGCGGACGACCGTGGCTACTACACTGGCGTGGAGTACACACCCACAGAAGTTGTTAAGCCTACGTTCGTACACCCACAGAAGTTGTTAAGCCTTGTTAACCCACAGAAGTTGTTAAGCCTTCCACAGAACATTTGTTGCATATGATGCATATGGTACATGATACACATGATACACATGATACGTACTCACAAGATAGTTGATCACATCTTTAGGGCAAATTCCTGTTTTTGGAATGTCGTGCAAAAGTTTTTCAGTTTGAAAAGTCGTGCAGGTGTTTTTCGAGGACCTACGGTGCGATTCGTGTGATTTTATGATGCGCGGTGCTAAAATTCTTAAGAACCCAATGGTTTTTGGAGATTTCGGCGTGCGCGCGCGAAGAAAAAACGAATGTGTCCCGCATGGTATTATTTGACAGGGATGATGGCCCTGGCAGGTGCGCAACCGTTGTCGCAGAAGTTCGAAAAAGTTGCTCGCAAAAGCCCGTTTGACAGAAATGTTTAAAAAGTGTTGGGTTTCCTACGAATCCGCAAGAGCGCGCGGGATGAGATTTTGACATTTTTTTGTTGAAAAACCATTGGTTTTTTGATGTTTTTATGTTAAAATCGCTCCGAACACTAAGCTTTTGGAAGGATTTCGTCTTGCGCGCGCGAATGTCCACTTTACCTTATTTTTTGCAAGGGATTCTTGAAATTTGATTATATTAGAACAAGAAATGTCATTTTCTATTGTTTTTTGCAAGGGAAAGCGGATTACAACAAAACAACCGGATCCTGTACACACCCTCTTTTCTGAGGCTTCCTCACGAAAATGATGAAAATGTAGCTGCGGCCTAGGCGGCGCAGGGGGGGCGCGCACCAGGGGGCCCAACAATAATTATTCTTTAGAATAAATAATGTTCAACAACAACAACAACAACAACAACAACAACAGCAGCAGCAGCAGCAGCAGCAGCAGCAGCAGCAGCAACAACAACAACAACAACAACAACAACAACAACACCCAAACCCCCCCCAAAAAAAAAACGTTTCCGCGGGGTCGCGGCCCAGGGGCCCGGCCCGCGAGGCCGCGGGCGCGCCTCTGTGCTTCTCCCACGAGGGAGGGCGAGAGGGACCCCTCCGCAATTGGAGGTACTTTCCGCGCCGTGCCTTGCCGCGTCTGAAAAGGTCTCTCCATGGGGCCAGCGAGACCCACCGACCAGACTTCGGAGCACTGCCCTGCGGCGGAGCGTTCAGCCCTCACTGGCGCGCCGTACTTAGGAGGTGCCCAAAGGGGCCCCCAGCGCAGAGGCGAGACCCGCCCATGTTCGAGTTTGACCAACGACAAGCACTATAGAGACAAGCAAGGCAGCCTCCTCAGTCCCCCCCGCTATGAAACCTGGCGTCAATTCAAGCATCGAGCATTCAGCTCCCTGGAAACGAACGGCGAAGGCCGAAAGCATTTCCACGCCCACCCCACCCGCACGAAGCAGCGCAACTTGACCAAGGCCCACGCAGTGAGTCAAGGGCTCGGCTTTGCCGAAGGGATCCCCACCGGCATCCCAGCAGCCCTGCACGGGGCTGCGCCGAGGAAGCTCAGCGAGGGCAGACTAGAACAATTGCTTCGCTACCTCCGCAGCACGCACGATCCAGGGATTCGCGGCAGAACCCCCAACAGAAACACGCAGCTTGGGCCCCACTGATGCGCCAGCTGGCAAACGGCCCTCCGCGCGGGCCAACACTCTTAGACCGCGCAGCTTAAGAGCAGAAAAACCAATAACCGCACTCCTCCAAACTGCCGTCGCAGTCGGAGACCCTCCCTGATTGGGGCTGCACGCGGCGCCTGCGGACCCTGACTTCTGCAATACATCTGCCTGCTCACCAACGACGCGCCTCGCCCTTCCATCGCTCGCGCATTTGCCTCGGCCCCGGCGCGCCCCTGAGGTGGCCCGACTTTCCCCCGTTGACGCGGAGCTACTTGTCCTGGGGCCCGCGGACCAGCATGGCTTCAATCCCGAAAAGAACCTGGCAAGGCGCCGCGCCTCAAGCGCTTGAAACACAAGAATCGCCTGCCAGGTGTCGCAACCTGACAGGCGGGCATCACTTCTGAAGCTCCACCACGACGCGCGCGCCAACGACCTCTCCATGCCAAGACGCAGCTGCACCCTGCTGCCACAACCCCGCCGGCAGCCACAGCCCGCCCAACCATGCCCCCGCCAGGCGGCGCGTCGAGGATCACCACGCGCAGCGCGGAGACACTTGAGCAGAACCAAAACAAACAAGGCACCGATGGCCCCCTGCCAACACTCGACGGGACATGCACTCACAAAATCCCACCAGCCCTTTGGGCGTGAGTGGTTTAGGGAGCTCTCTCTGTCCTCAACCCCCCTTTTTCCCCTTCGGGGAGGGGTTTACCCCTCCCCCTACCCCCTCCCCCTGGACCTGGAGAGGGAGTTCCGCGGGTCGTCAGGGGGGTCTTTTTCGACGTCTGGGAGGGCCAAAAAACGACGACCCTCACGAGGATTCTGGCCCCGAGGGGGGGGGGGGAGTTTGGTGCCTCAGCTCGTCTTTGAAGCACAAATCATTGATTTTACTAGGGTTTTGGGCCCATTGTGGGCTTCTGAGTGGGCAGCGCTCATCGTCCTTCATAGCAAAATCATTGATTGTACGAAGGTTTTGGGCTCATTTTGTCCTTCTCAGGGGGCAGCGCTCATTTGCGCTTCTGCGGAGGTCGCAAGAGGCCCCAAGATGGCCCCAAGAGGCCCCCAAGAGGCCCCCAAGAGGCCTCCACGAGGCCCCCAAGAGGCCCCCAAGAGGCCCCAAGAGGCCCCCAAGAGGCCCCCAAGAGGCCCCCAAGAGGCCCCAAGAGGCCCCAAGAGGCCCCCAAGAGGCCCCCAAGAGGCCCCCAAGAGGCCCCCAAGAGGCCCCAAGAGGCTCCAAGAGGCCCCCCAGAGGCCCCACGAGGAGCCCGAACGACTCACACCAGGACGAGGGGCCCGAACGACTCACACCACGAAGAGCCCGAACGACTCACACCACAAGGAGGGGCCCGAACGACTCACACCAGGACGAGGCGCCCGAACGACTCACACCACGAGGAGCCCGAACGACTCACACCACGACGCGGGCCCCGAACGACTCACACCACGAGGAGCCGGAACGAGTCACACCAGGAGGAGGGGCCCGAACGACTCACACCAGGACGAGGGGCCCGAACAACTCACACCACGAGAAGCCCGAACGACTCACACCAGGACGAAGAGCCCGAACGACTCACACCACGAAGAGCCCGAACGACTCACACCAGGAAGAAGGGCCCGAACGACTCACACCAGGACGAGAAACCCCAAACGACTCAAACCACGAGGAGCGCTTTCTCTCCCTCCTCCTCCGCCTCGTCCTTCTCCCGCTCCCCCCACAAGGAGGATGTACAAGGAGGCGGGAGGAAGGAGGAACAGGGGAGATATGCGGGGCCAAGCGGACACACGCCTGAAAAACACGACTGTCGGCATGCTTCGCAAGAGTTGCTGCTGTGAGATGGGCTGGTGGGGATACGCGAAGCGTAAAGAATTTGGAGAGCTCGAGCAGCTAACGGGCCGCCGAGAACCCCTTCTCTCGCGCGAAGCGCGAAAGAACATGCCACGCAAAACGTGACTTAGCACGCGCGTGTCCCGAATCCCCCCAAAAAGCGGCGCCCTCGAGAAGCCCCCCCACCCGCGGGGGACGGCCCGACGACACCTCGACCACGCGCGAACCTACAGCGAGAATTACACGATCGGTCTCACGCTTTCTGGGGGATTTGGGCGACCGACCAATAGCAGCAACAATCAGAAGTCCCTTGGGCCTGCCACCAGGCAGGCAGGATGTCAAGAAACGCCTGCCTATGCAACGCCGGAAGAAAGGCCACCTCCCCGGAGCGAAACTTACCCCATCCTAACCCAGCGTAACCCGAGTGGCTGCGAATGGCAAGTTCAAGTAGCTCCATCGCGATGGGCGGTAAATCAGCACGGGGGACGACCACCCCCGCCGATCCCCCACCAGCCCCGAGCCCCCCAGGGCCCGCGGCCGCGGGGCCCGAGCTGCCACCATCCTGCGCGCGCCCCACACAGTCGGCCGCGCGGCGCCTCCCCACGCGCCAAGTTAAGCCCAAAGCGGAGCCCAGGTGGCCACGATTATATCTGGAGCTTCTTGCCGAGTCACTGGCGGCGCGAGGGGCAGCTCTCAGCTCCCCCGTTTGCATCCGAATCCTGTCGCGCACACGCCCGAAGGCGGAGCTGCCGCGATTTTGAACTGCCGCCCGGGCCCACCCTCGCCAGGCCGCGGCTGCTTCGGCACGACTCGCTCTCGGCACGTTAACCAGATGACGCATCAAACCTTCAGACGCCCGAGGCGCGGCCCAGCCCCGACCCATCGGTTGAGCCAAGCAAATATACGAGCTCACGCCTACAGATGTCCGACCGCTTGTCCAGGGGGCCCGACTCAGGTCGGGCGCAAAGCACAATTCGACTAACCAACTACCTCGCGTTGTCTGCGAAGCGCAGCGATGGCGGGGCAACGACGAACTCCGGCTGCAACCGCAAGCTCCAAAAGGCGACAGGCCACCGAATAGAACCTGGCCCACATCTTACATTCGGCGCCCTGGCGCTGCTTGAAATGTTCGACCCTGGGCCTGCGCCAGAGAAACCATACAGGACGCGCCTCGCCGAGATCTCGCGGGCGCGCCACTCCGACGACCCGCTGGGAGGGCCATCCTTCGCTGGGCGTTTCCGCGGGCGCTGGTCTCATTGGCGGCGGCCTGCCAAACCTCCTGCCTTGGCCCCTGACCTTGCCCGGGCCCCTCCTCGCCCGGGCCCCATGACCTTGACCTGCACGAGGATGCGCGTCTGCAACGAGGAGCCCTCTGTCGGGACGGCCGATTGCACTAAGCCCGAGAGGACCTTCCAGCAGAGCCCGACAACGAGCTCCCTGCCTCCACGCGTCGGCACCCCCGTCGTCAGCAGAGTCGCACCAGCCCTCGACGCCCACTCCTGCGCGTCCTCCGGCAGCACGCAGAAGCCGCCCAGCGCGGCCTACGGCCCAAGGAGAGCACCAAGGTACCCAACGAGCTGCGCAAGTATGACAACGCTCCCTTTCGCCACCACTATGCTCGCGATGACATACAAGGTCACGACGCGCAAAGGCATCGCCAAGCCTATGGTGAGGCTCACCACCTCGACACGATGCGGTGGCAACGCCCGCTCAAGCAGGCCGGCGCCCCCGCATCGCCGCCACGCTGCTTAGGATGTTTGCTCCGCCGCTGGAGCGAAGGGGCCCATCGCCAGACGGCTCCGCCAGCCGCGAAGTCCAGGTGGGGGAAGGCTCGGCTGCCCATCTCGTCGCTGACTCCAGCAACTGGGTGGGCATCGTTGATACGATGTTCCTTCGGACCGACGATGTCGGGAACAACGTGGTCAGGGCTTTCTTGGGCCCACTCCAGCCAGCACTCACCTCGGGATCATGTAGGCGCGCCGGCCGTCCACAGGTACATCTCATGCCGCCCAATCGGCTCCAGCCCCTGACAGCAGGCACCCTGAACAAGTCCATGCGCCGCGGCTGACGCAGAGGCTCGAGCCCCCCGACTCCTCCCCCCCCGAACGCCCTAGGCTGCTCGAGTCTCGGGGCATCCCCCAACAAACCGATCTGATTGCGTCACGGACGACCTGGAAGCTCGAGCCCCCCGACCCCCCCCCCGAGCGCCCCAGGCTGCTCGAGTCTCGCGGTTGAGGGGCTAGGTCGCCGTGGCAGGCCAGCAGCCCACCGCAGCCCCTCGCGAAAGTCAACTAAAAATAATGCAGGGCTACCCGCGCATGGGACGCTTTGCCAGCGAGACCAAGCTTTCGAGTAGCCTCTCGTGCTTGTTGGAGTCTGAAACGTCACACCCAGCCGTCGCAAAGGCCACCTTGACATCCTTGTCAGTTGGGTCGAGTTCGTCGTACTCTGGTACTGGTATGGCTGCTGCCGATGACCCGACCGACGACGGGGCTGCGCGTGGCAACACACAGAATGGACCACCACACGCCGTGAGAAGGAGGAGGAGGAGGAGGAGCAGGAGGAGGAGGAGGAGGGGGAGGGGGAGGAGGAGGAGGAGGAGGAGGAGGAGGAGGAGGAGAAGGAGGAGGTGGAGGAGGAGGATGGGAAGGAGGAAGAGGAGTAGAGCAACAAGAGAACTGCGTAACATTCACTGTCGGAGGTTGGCGCTGACTTATCGAAGATATGTTTGTTGCGCTGGCCCCCTCCCTGGCGCACGGAGCGCGCCAGGGGCGGCGCCCGAAGCGCCGCCAGGGGTCCCCCGCGTCGGCCCGAGAAACCTGCGCGGAGCTCCGCGCGGGTTCTTATTCGAGTGAGGATCGCTGATGCATCGGCGATGCATCGGCAACGTTGGCGACTCGGCGATGCATCGGCGCCATCGGCGTGGAGATGCTATGGCTCCACATCGAGCCGCATCGTCGATGCATCGGCTGGGTGCTGTCGACGGGGCTGAGCGTGTTAGACACACAGTAGGCTGACGTGGGGGGGGGGGGGGGGGGGGAAACCGGCGGCGACGACAGGGGCGAAAGCCCAAGGGCGGGTGTTACACGTATTCGCCCGGGCAGCTTCGCCGAAGACATGGACCATCGGCGCCCTTGGATACATGTGTTGCTCTCCCCTGGGCCATCCACCCCCCGCCGCCGCCCCCGCCCAAAAGAAGGGGCCGTTGCCGCTGGTCCACAGACCTCCACAGAGCTCGAAGAAGAAAAAAAAAAACATAAACAGAACCTGTTGGCGCTCCGCGCGGATTTCTTGGATCTGCGCTGGAAACCCCTTCCGCGCGGAGCGCGCCAGGGGCGGCGCCAGGGGGCCCGGGCGCGGATCCAAGAAATCCGCGCGGAGCGCCAAAAGTGTATGTTTGTGTGCTCTTTCTTCTTCGAGCTCTCCCGAGGGCTGGCGCACGCCGTGAGGATCGTCGAGAACGGACGGCGCCCTCTCCACTCGACGGCATCGCGGACACGTGCCCCGCGCGAGCACTCCCAGCAGAATCGCGGCTGCGGCCCGCGCGGAAGACGCGGCGGGGGGCGCTGCAGGGGCAGGGCCCGAGCGCCGGGGAGCCACACGCATCGCACGGCCCCGCTGCGAGAAAAACACTTGGAGGCTTGGGAATACCCTCCTCGCTCAGGCGGGGCCTCCCTGGAGGGGTGGGAGGGGCACGAAACCATGTAAATAGTATGGTTTGCCGATACCCTCCTCGCTCAGGCGGGGCCTCCTTGGAGGGGTGGGAGGGGCACGAAACCATGTAAATAGTATGGTTTGCCGATACCCTCCTCGCTCAGGCGGGGCCTCCCTGGAGGGGTGGGAGGGGCACGAAACCATGTAAATAGTATGGTTTGCCGATACCCATCCTCGCTCAGGCGGAGCCGGGGCACCAGCACCAACACCGGGGTGGTGCCTCCGCCGAGGGAAGATGATCCCAGGCCGTAGATTTTGATGCGGATGGTAAGACTCGGGCCACCCAGAAGCCGAATGCGACCACCATCACCGAAGTCGGCATGATCTTCCCTCAGTGGGGACACACGGCCGATCTGGGTGTTGCTGCTAACCTCTGGGCCTCCAGAAATAAGACAATCGCCCTCCAGCTCGCCCCAAATGCAAAATCAATCAGCATCGAATGGACAAGTCGGACCGAAACATAATATGCGTCGGATCTGGCCGCATCGGAACGGAATAAGGGTCGCATCAGATCGCCCGCGCCAGGATGCACAGCAGCGCCACACAGGCACCAGGTCGTATCCAAATCGTGGGAATGCTGGCATCAAACATCGAGCCGGCCAAACTCGGCACCAAACCGGGTCGATTGGATCGAAACGAGCCCTGAAGTCTGAGCACATGCAGACACAACAAATCCGACCAAGGAGAGCAGAGATCGCGCGCGAGAACCAGCGCACAAGGGCCTGCCCGCCGCCGCGCTGTCCTACCACTTGTTGCCCGCTTTTCCCCAAGCAATGCTTGCATACATATATATATATATATATATGTGTTCTTACTTTGCCAAGCAATGCATTGCATTGAAGGGCTCTTACCGGGATGGCTGAAGAATTGCACGGGTGGTATCGGCTGGTGCCCAGCTTCCCCCGGGGTCGCCCAGCGCATAGGATCGATGCGTAGGGGCCCCTAACATCTGCGGCCTCGGAGGTCGGAAACGAACCGCTGTGGGAAGTATTCTGCTTCAAAGCGGGCCACGTCCCGCACACCATAATTGCACTCATAGGGGTTCACGCTTGCCCTCGTGCTTCCCAAAATGTGTGTTGCCCTGAGGGGATCTTACCAGGGTAGCTATAGAGGCCGCCTAGATAGCATCCGAGTAGGTGGGGTCGAAGGATCGCGCCGCATCGGCGATGCATCGGCGATGCATCGGCGACGTCGGCGACGCATCGGCGACGTCGGCGCGGGGAAAACCGGGCTCCACATCGAGCCGCATCGTCGATGCATCGGCGACGCGGCGCGACCCTCCGACCCCATCTGCTCGGACCCCGTCTAGGAGGCCTAGAAACTAAGAAATTGCACATGTCCGCAAAAGTTTCGGCGCCCGTAGGCGCCTCGCGCGCGCGGGCGCGTGGCGCCACATGAAAATCAGTAAGAAATCAGCAACTTCATTTCGACAACTGACTGGTGAAAACCAGTTGGGAAATTAGAGATTGTGAAGCACTGCGTTTTTCTTATAAATCAGCGGCGCCGGTCGGTGGGCGCCCGTGGGCGCCTCGTGGGCGCCTCGCGCTGGGTGGCTGCGCCGAGCTTCACCTGATGAGCGCCCGCCCGCGAGCACCCTGTGGGCCCCTCGCGTCGGGTGGGCGTGCCGTAGAAGAAGGAAAAACCACATAAACATAAACTTTTGGCGCTCCGCGCGGATTCCTTGGATTCACGCTGGAACCCCCTCTTTGGCGCGCGGAGCGCGCCAGGGGCGGCGCCGGAGGCGCCGCCGAGGGGCCCAGGCGCGGGTCCAAGAAGTCCGCGCGGAGCGCCAAACATCCATGTTTATGTGGTTGTTTCTTCTTCGATGCCGAGATCTATAGCCCGGGTGCCGGGCGAAGCCTCGGCACACCCGCGCCCACGAAGCGCCCACGGAGCGCCCGCGGAGCGCCCACGAAGCGCCCGCGGAGCGCCCACGGAGCGCCCGCGGAGCGCCCACGGAGCGCCCACGGAGCGCCGACACCTCGGCAGACCCGGCCAACTCCTGTGTCCAAGCACGGACCGGGAAGCGGGGGGCGAAGAGAGAGCCCCGAGTCAAAGCGAAGCAGTGCCTGGGGAGTTCCGCTCGCCTTTTTTGGGGCAGAGCATGCAACAGCAAGAGCGAAAGCGCTTCGCGTCCGACCTCCGGGGCCGCAGATGCGAGGGGCGCCCGACGCGTCGATCGCAGGCGCTGGGCGAGCCCTGGTGGGCCCTGCCCCTGCGGGCCAGGCTTCGGAAAAACGCCGGCGGGGGTTCAGGTTTGAATGACGCATGCCCCGGCGGGGGCAGGATCAGTCAAAGCAGTAGGAGCCCGACCACAAGAAACCTTCCACGAGAATCCCAACCCTGAGACTCCAGGGCGTCCATTAGCTTTTGGCGAGGGAACTTCACACTTCTCGCAGAAAAAGCATCGAAACACAAGAAACCCAGGGCACCCTGGAGGCAAGCAGGGTGTTTCTTGGCATGGGCATCCACTATATCGAATCGGACGATCGGATCGAATCGCAGTGTGCGTCGGAGCGAGCTGCATCGGCACAGAAACGACATCGAAACAGATCGGCCGCGCCAGCATGCACCACAGTGACACGTTCGTGTTGGGACGCATCGGATCCTCGGAATATCGCACAATCCGCCGGCCCTGTCGGCGTGTGTGGGGGGTGTCTGTCAAGTCCCGTCGACGGGGAGCCTTCTTCCGTCCCTTCCTCCCCATCCTCCTCTACCGTCGGGGGAGAGAGAGAGAGAGAGAAGGCACCCTTCCTCGTTCAGGGAACGGGTTCGCATCCTGAGGGAATTCCATCCACATCCTCATTACGTCACAGGCAAATCCCTTTGTCCCTTCCCCGGCGGGGGGATCCCGGGGGGGGGGGAGGTGGAGGAGGAGGAGGAGGAGGAGGAGGAGGAGGAGGAGGGAGGAGGAGGAGGGGGTCAGATTCGCATCGCCTCTGGGGGTCATCCTTTCCCACGCTGGTCCTTTTCCGGCGCGCTGGTCCTCCTCGGGTCCTCCTCCCCAGATGGGGAGGAGTACCAAGGGGGGGGAGGGGAGTCAGATACGCATCCGTCCCTAGGGGTCCTCCTCCCCCTCCCCTCCCCTCTCCCGCGCCGGTCCTCCTCCGGTCCTCCTCCCCAAGGGGGGGGGGCCAGGGGGGAGTCCTTTTCTTCCTCCTCCTCTTCCTCCTCCTCCTCCTCCTCCTCCTCCTCCTCCTCCTCCTCCTCCTTCTTATCTCCGCCTCCTCCTCCTCCTCCTCCTCCATCCCCTGGTAGTCGTCGATGTCTTTCAGGGTCGGCAGCACCGGCCGGCAGGCCTTCACAATCGCATCGGATCGGGCCAGCCAGAATCGACGTCGAATCGGATCGACCAGATCGAAGTGGACCTTGGGGTGCGTCCGATACCGCGGTGTCGGTTACAATCGGGGCGTTGACCAAAGGAACCCTAAATAAGGAACGAGACCCCTTCTCTCCATAAGTTAAACTTCGATTTCCTATCGAAAACATAAGGGAAACCTGAGGCAAGCTGTGAAACACTTAAGGAACGCGGAGCCCCTCCCCAACGAAAAGGGTTCCTTCTTCAGGGCCCCGACTGTACACCCGCAAGGGCAGGCTTCACAGGCGGTCGCAGAGGCATGCAGCCGATCTGTTGCTCCGAATCCGTGCGGTCTACTGTTCTCTGCCCTCCCCGCGGGGAGGGGGGCCGAGCACCACACTCCTAACAGAGCGCCACGTCGGACTCCCGGGCAGTGAGCAGGAGCAGGGAGGAAGGAGGGAGGGAGGGAGGAGAGGGGGGGAGGAGGGAGAATGGAAGAGGAGGCCGAAGAAGGGAGGAGGGAGGGAGGGAGAAGGGAGGGAGAATGGAGGGACAAGAAGGGAGGAAGGAGGGAGTGAAGAAGGGCTAGACCGACCACGGCCATAGACGACGACCAGGGCTATGTGACCAGCTTCCAGAGATCCCGGGAGGCTTCCAGAGTCATTCAGAGGCCTGCGGAGAAACAGGCAACGTCAAAAAACAGTCGATCGCCTGTCGACCGATCGTCGACGACGAAGGCGGCGGCGACAACGACGACACGACCGAGACGACGACGACGACGACGACGACGACGACGACGACGACGACGACGACGACGACGACGGCGACGGCGACGGCGACGGCGACGGCGACGGCGACGGCGACGACGACGACGACGACGACGACGACGACGACGACGACGACGGCGACTACGGCGAGCGTGGCGACCATGACGACGGCGGCGACGACGAAGACGAAGACGACGACGGCAGACGAACGATGGCGGCGGCCGCCTCCCTCGAGCTCGCGGGGCCGACAGCGAGGCGAGGGAGTGGACGGGGCGGCTCCTGCAGCGGCCAGACAATGGACCGCCGCACGCCGTCGGCCCACTTGGAGACGGCCTCCGCGGGGAGGGGCGAAGGAACGAACGAGCGACCGAAGTGCCACACGTTGGAGCTAGGAGAAGAGAATACGCCTTAAATTTAACTTTTGGCGCTCCGCGCGGATTTCTTGGATCTGCGCTGGAGCACCCTCCCTGGCACGCGGAGCGCGCCAGGGTCGGCGCCGGAGGCGCCGCTGGGAGGCCCAGGCGCGGATCCAAGAAATCCGCGCGGAGCGCCAAAAGTTTATGTTTACGACTTATGGCGTTTCTTCTTCTTCTTCTTCTTCGACACACGCCGGAGCGCGTGGGCAAAAGACTTCAAGTGCGAGGCGGGGATTTATCCATATCCACCGCCTGGGAACCGACGTCCTGGCGCCCCAGCGGGCGGTGGATATAAATACATTTAGGCCCCCAGAGGCCCGAATATATCCATGCCCACCGCCTGTCGAGGCTCCGAAAACTGATCCTCCAGGCGGTGGTCATGTAGAAATTCCTGCCTGGGACTTCAGGCGGCCGACGATCAAAAACAGGTTTTACGCGAGGTGGCGTGGTGACCTCACGCCGCGGCTTACGCGGGCCGCAGGCGCGGCATACGCCACCTTACGCGGGCCGCCGGCCGCGACGAGGGCGCTAACGCGCAACCTTACGCGCGCAACTTACGCTTAGGTCGGGCATGTCCTCCTACAGGCTTATTTTCGACGAACCATTATAAATCTTCGAAAATTATTCAAAAATAATTTTGAAAACATATTCCAAAATTCGTCCCAGACTATTTCTTTACTATGTTTGAATATACCTCCTCTTAAACGTACACGCCGACGTCGGCGCAGACGACCCGTTTTTGTAAAACGCGTCACAAATGCCAAGCTGCTGGCTCACACACGCACTGCATGATAGCCTGGTCCGATAGAAAATGTGGGACGGCAGCTCTGTACGAGCACTTCGCCCATTCCTGTCTCGGCTTAGGTCGGGCATGTCCCCTTACAGGCGGAGCTTGGACGACAGAATAAAAACACTCACAAGATACCTGGAAGTGATCAAAAAATAATAGGAAAATCGTCTTCCTATATTTTTGACAATGTTTCAGCACTGCCCCTGTAGAGGGGCACGACCGACTTAATTCTAGGCCTGCCTCGACTTCGGACGCATGCGTCTGTGGTTGGCCGCGCGCTTCCTGGTTGGAAATCGGGTTGACCCAAAAGGGTGTCCAGCGACAAGGGGGTGGTGCAATAGATCTGGTGCAATAGATTTGTGGGGTTGCAAAACATTTGGGGTGCGCCATAATATATTCCAGTGCGCAATGGATTGTCGCGTGCGATACATCAGTTGCAATGCAATGCAATCCAATTATCTGGCGCAACACATTTGCAATACAAGTTCCTAAAGCTATTGCACCGACCCCTTCCAGCTGCACCCCCCTTTGGGTCACCCGAAGGGCAGTGAGGGGGAAAGCAACGAATGAACAACTATCCGCGGCGCGCCCAGGGAAAAGACAGGGAGGGGGGGGGCGGGCCTTCTCAGAAGGCTGCAAATGCGGAAGCCAACAGGCACCGATACAGCTACTCTCAAGTCGGGCCTGTCCTCCTACAGGGGGACTTTGGACGAACAATAAAAAATAGCCAAACAAATACCCCAAAACTGTCAAACAACAGAAAAAGAAAAAAAGCGTCCCCAGACCATGTTTCGACTATTTCTGAATGTTCCTCCTGAAGAAGAGGGACAGGCCCCATTTAAAGCTACTCCCCGGGCCTCTCCCGGGTTGCGCCGCTCTGCCCAAGAGCATCCAGCGGTGGCGACGAGGGCCTCCCAGGAGACCCAAGCAGGGGAATCGGGGATGGACAGACCTCCCTTTAGTAAAACGTGGTTTAGTGAAAACGCCCTTGGGCCCAAACCTGGCAGACGCAACCCTGGAAAATAACGGCCACGGAGCCCTCTCGAAAACCGAAAACGGACAATTCACTAATCGACGTGTCACTATTGGGGGTTCTGTCCTCCCCCGAGGGAAAGCGAGGGAGGGCCTGTCCCCCTCCGGACAGAAGGCCTCCGGCCCTCCGAGAAGCTCTCCAGGCCTTCTCCGAAGAGCCCCGCCGCCCTGAGGGGGGCCCGCCCACGCCCCTGGCCCGCCCCCCGTCCGCCAAGCCTGGCACGCCAGCTCTCGGAAGCCAGGCGGCTCCAACAGAAGGAAAAACTGCATGCACAGAAACGTTTGGCGCTCCGCGCGCATTTCTTGGATCCGCGCGGAGCGCCAAAAGCTTATGCGTATGTGTTTTTCTTCGTCGATCCAAAGAACGGTGAGCTCGTGCCCTCGGGCGGGTGGAAGAAGGGGGGGGACCTAAGGAGAGGGGCCCTCTCTCCACCCCCCATGCTGGCCACCCTCCATTACAACCACCCGCCTGGTGCCCAACTGGCACATTGGCCTCTCTCGTTCTCCGAGGCTGCACAGCACGCCTGGAGGGGGCCGCCTCTCCACCCACCGTGCACGGCTGGCGGCGGGGACTGGTACCGGGGGAAACGGGTCCCGTGGGCAAGGGGGTCCTGGACCCTGGGGCCTTCCCCCAGTCGGGGGTGGACAGACCTCCCTTTAGTAAAACGTGGTTTAGTGAAAACGACCTGAGGCCCAAACCTGGCGGGCGCAGACCTGGAAAATGACGGCCGCGGCGCTCCCTCGAGAACCGAAAACGGACAATTCACGAATCGACGTGTCACTGTTGGGGGCTCTGTCCACCCCCGGCCCAGGACCAACTCCTCCTCCTGGGCCGTGCTCTGGCGGTCCCCGGGGCCCGCGCAGGGCCCCGGGGGAAGCCAAGCCCAGCGAAAGGACTTTCGGGGCAGCGAAGCACTGCAGGACCCGCTTCCCCCACCGAAAAAGCCTCGGTGGCGGCGCCCGCACGGCACCGCCGCGCACAGGACGGCGCGCCCCCATCACGGGCTTCGCGGCCCCGTGGGGAGCTCCACTGTAAACGATGCTCCACAGCAGAGCCCACATGACACCGCCACAGCCGTTTCTGCACACCCCTCACACGTTTCGCGTCCCCATAGGGAGCTCCGCCGAAGGTCTCAGTGGCAGCACCGCCGCCTCGTGTCTGCACACCCTCGCACGTTTCGTGCCCCCGTATGGCCCCCCCAATTAAGACTCAAGTGCCAGGGTACGCATGGCGTCGCCGCCTCATGTCGGCACACCCCTCGCAAGCTTCGTGGCAACATAGGGATTTTCAGCAAAGGCCCATCATGCCAGGGTCCACATGGCGTCGCCGCCTCATGTCGGCACATCCCTCGCACGCTTCGCGGCCGCATAGTGAGCCCCCAAGATCCCAAGTGCCAGGGCCCCCATGGCACCGCCGCCCCATGTCGGCACACCACTCATGCGCATCGTGGCCCCACTAGGGTCTCCAACTAAGCCCCAAAATACAAGGTCCACACGGCGTCGCCGCCCCATCTCGGCACACCCATCACACGCTTCGTGCCCCCATAGGGTCCTCCGGCACTGGCCTCAAACTTTGAGGGGGAGAGAGAGAACTCTCCAGGAGATCTCCCGCCATCCTCGGAGTCCTCCCAGGCCTCCCCAGAGGCCTCCTGAGCACCATGCATAGAAGAAGAAAAAACGCCATGGACATAAACTTTGCCGCTCCGCGCGGATTTCTTGGATCTGCGCTGACCCCCCATCTCTGGCGCGCGGAGCGGGGCGCGCCAGGGGCGGCGCCAGAGGCGCTGCCAGGGGGCCCCAGGCACCGACCAGAGAGATCCGCGCGGAGCCTCCAAAAAGTTTATGTTCATGGCGTTCTGTCCTGCATCGAAGGGGAGGCCTCGGAGGGCCCAGCGGTGGGAGGCCTCCCAGGAGATCCCGCCCTCCTCGGGGTCCTCCCGGGCCTCCTCAGAAGCCTCCTGGAGCACCATGGGAGGCCCTGGAGGACCCGTGGTGGGAGGCCTCCCAGAGACCTCCCCTGGTCTTCTGGCAACCGGCCCCCCGCCGCGCGGCCGGGGAAAGGCTGGGGCGGCCGGCCCGCCGACCAATGGGGAGGCCTCTCTCCGGAGGCCTCCGGGAGGACTCTGGGGGACTACGAGACTACGAGGGAAGTTTCCCCGGAGGTCTCCAGGAGGACTCCACAGAGGTTTCCGGGAGGACCAGGAGAGACCTCCGATCCTCCTCCTCCTCCTCCTCCTCCTCCTCCTCCTCCGCTTGTTCTTCTTTGTGTTAATGTTATTACGATTATCATTACGGTTCGTCTGGTTACTCTGATTCGTATTATGGTGTGTTCGTATTAGTATGTGTATTACTCTTCTTATGTGTATGAGTACTACTACGATTCGTATTAGTATTCATCTTATGATCAGTCGGATAAATATGCTTAATAGTATGCGGTATTGATATTCTCTTGTTATGATTTACCATGAATATTCGCACTATTGCTTTGTTAACATTCGTATGTTTACTAGTATTGGTCTTACTTTCATTATTATTACCATCATTCGCATTATTACTCCTCCTCTTCGTAATATTCATCTTCCTATCAGTATTCGTGTTCGTCTTAGTATTCTCTTTTTTGTACTATGACTATGATCAGTAGTTGTATTATGGTTAGTGGACGTACGATGTGTTATTCGTAGTATTCGTAATATGCGTGTTATTATTATTATTCGTATTAATGTTCTTGTTACTGTTTTAGTACTAGTATCAGTATCATGATTCCTCACATGTTTATTCTTAGTATTGGTATCATTGACCGTTACTTCTTAGCAGTATCATTAATGATAATATTACTACAACCCTCATCAAGATGAACCTCAAACATGTCGTACGTGGTTAAACTGTCTGTGGGGAGATACTGGGCAGAGTAGCGATGACTGCGAGGTACTTGTATGCGCCGCCCATCCAATGTCGGTCATCGTCGAACTTCCGAGTCGTTCCCCGTCAATCCTTTTTTGCCCTGGCCTCGACATTGGAGGGGCGTCTATCGACATTGAAGGGCGCGCCGACATCGCAAGGGCGTGGTCGCCATGTTTGAGGTTAGTGTTGACGAGGGTCGTATTATTAGTATTATTCGCAATCGTCTTAGTAGTATTCTTATTATGCGTATTAACATTATCATTCGTAAGCCTAGTTTGATAGTGGGTTAATTCTTCTTCGTAGTACTATTAGCATCCGCCTTCGCGGTAGTGTTGTCCATGTTTCGCAGTAGTATGCTTATGATTGTGCTTAGTATCAGTGGTATGCATGTCCCGAATATTGATGGTACGACTAGTATTATCAGTAGTATGATGAGTCGTCGTCTTATGTTTATGTTTTATGAATGGCATTCGTAGCATTAGTCTGCTTAATGATGTTACTAGTGTGAATCATCGTATGGTGTGTATTAGCATTCGCAGTCTTACTATTATAATTCGGAATAGCATGTGCATTCGTACGACTGCTCCGATTATTAATAGGGTTCGGCGTCGCATTCCTAGTCTTATCATTACTATTCGACTTAGTATTACTAGTATGAGTATGATTATCGGCACTCCTATGTTTATGGTGTGAGTTTGTAGTATTATTACTATGATCATCCTCCTCCTCCTGATCCTCATCATTCGTTTTATTTGCAGGATGAGCCCCAACCTCCCTGCGTTGGGCATTCGGTTTGAATCGAACAATGTGGTCTCCACCTCCCTCTTCTTCTCCTCCCCCTCCTCCTGCTCCTCCTCCTCCTCCTCCCCCTCCTCCTCCCACTCCTCCTTCCCCCCTCCAGTATAATCTTCCTCGCTGTCTTCCTCCTCCTCCTCCCTGCCTCGTGACCTCGCCGTCCGATCGGGGGCTGCGATCTGCGAAACTGTCGCCAATTCCGTGGGCTTATGAGAGGGCCAGCGGAAGTACATGCCACGCAAATCACCACGAGACCTCGTCGTCCCCTGGGAGGCTGCGATTTGCAAAACTGCAGCCACTTTTGTGGGCTTCTAGGAGGGCCAGCGGAGGTACGTCCCACGCAGATCATCACGAGACCTCGCCGTCCCCAGGGGGGGCTGCGATTTGCGAAATTGTCGCAACGTTCGTGGGCTCATGGGAGGGCCAGAACGCATGCCGCTGTCATGTGTTCATGCCGCATCGACTATTCAGCTGCATCTCTCCCATAGTGCACTCGGGCATTTGCAGCGCTTAGCGCAGGGCCCTGTTTTGTCACATCGCGCACGGCGCTGTTCTGCAGTGAGAACCTAGCGCGATGCGCTGTTACCCCCACGAAGCATGTCTCCAAACACCCCTTCATCAGCACGATTCCGCGTTCCCTCGCAGTCGCCTTCCTGCCAGCGATCTGACTCGTAAGAGTGATGCCGCGAATGTGAAGCAATTGTCTTTGGCCCAACGTTCTTTGGCGAAGCATCCAAGAGCACGGCGGATCCTTCAGCGCTTGCTTTTGTATTGAGCGGCCCAGTGAATCGTCACCTCATGTGCACAGAGGGTTGGGCACGTCCCTGGGCAATCATTTGTCCCAACCCTCTCGTGGTTGGGCACACGTTTTGAATAGAGCAATGTGATGTTCGTCCTCCGCCCCCCTCCTGCCTCCTCTTTCCTCCTGCCTCTTGTTCCCAACCCTCCCTCGGTTGGGTCCTCGGTTTGAATCGAGCGCCGTGGTCTCCATCACTCAATCACTCACTATTCCCCGATCCTCATTCCCCCCTCCTTTCTCCTCCTCCTCGTCGCCTGCAGGGGGGGTTGCGATCTGCGAAACTGTCGCCACTTTCGCGGGCTTCTGGGAGGGCCAGCGGCGGTACGTCCCACGCAGATCTCCACGAGACCTCGCCGTCCCCTGGAGAGCTGCGATCTGCGAAACTGCCGCCACTTTCGCGGGCTCCTGGCAGGCCCAGCGGACGTGCCCCCTACGCAGATCACCATGAGTCCTCGTCGCCACCTGGGGGCTGCGATCTTTGAAACTGTCGCCACGTTCGCGGGCTCCTGGGAGGACCAGCGGACGTGCGCCCCGCCAATCACAACGAAACCGCGTCGCCCCCTGGGGGGGCAGCGATCTGCGAAACTGTCGCCAGTTTCGCGCGCTCCTGGGAGGCCCAGCGGAGGTGCGTCCTACGCAGATCACAAAGAGACCTCGTCGCCCCCTGGGGGGATGCGATCTGCGAAACTGCAACCACTTCCGCGGGCGCATGGGAGGGCCAACGGAGGTGCGTCCTGCGCAGATCACAACGAGACCTCGCCGCCCCCTGGGGGCTGCGATCTGCGAAACTGTCCCAACTTTCGCGGGCTCCTGGGGTGCCCAGCGGAGGCGCGTCCCACGCAGATCACCACGAGACCTCGTTGCCCCCTGGGGTGGGGGGCTGCGATTTGCGAAACTGTCGCAAATTTCGCGGGCTCTTGGGGGTGCCAGCGGAGGTACGTCCTACGCCGATCACCGCGAGACCTCGTCGCCCCCTGGGGGGCTGCGATCTGCGAAACTGCAACCACTTCCGCGGGCTCGTGGGAGGCCCAGCGGAGGCGCGCCCTACGCAGATCACCACAAAACCTCGCCGCCCCCTGGGGGGAGCTGCGATCCGCGAAAATGTCGCCACGTTCGTGGGCTTCTGGGAGGCCCGGAGGCGCGTCCTACGCGGATCCCCACGAGACCTCGCCTTCCCCTGGGGAGCTGCGATCTTCGAAACTGTCGCCACGTTCGCGGGCTCCTTGGAGGCCCAGCGGAGGTACGTCCCACGAAGATCACCATGAGACCTCGCCGCCCCCTGGGGGGCTGAGATGGGATAAACTGTCGCCACGTTCGCGGACTCATGGGAGAGCCAACGGAGGTACATCCCACGGAGATCACCACGAGACCTCGTCGCCCCCTGGGGGGCTGCGATCTGCGAAACTGTCGCCACTTCCGTGGAGTTCTAGGAGGGCCAACGGAGTGACGTCTTACGCGGATCCCAACGAGACCTCGCCGCCCCCTGGGGGGCCGCACAGCGAATCGCGCATGTCGCGTTCCGTTGCACATGCCGCATCCCTTATTCAGCTGCCTGTTGTTCGCAATGCACGCAGGCGCAAGCTACGTTTAGCGCAAGGCGCTGTACTGTCATAGCGCGCAGAGCGCTGTCCTGCAATGCGAACACAGCGCAAGGCGCTGCTACTCCCACAAAGTCTGTCTCCAATCGCCCCTCCTCCACGTGTTCCCACGCCCCCTCGCGGTAGGTCGCCCGCCAACGACGTGACTCTTAAGAGCGACGTCGCATATGAGAAACATCTGAACGAGTGCAGTGTATCCGATGATGCCTTTTGTATTGTTGGAGGCCTGGAAATTGACACCAACACCAACACAGGGGGTTGCCTCCACCAGGGGAAGGTGATCCTAGATTTCGGTGTTGGTGGTAATCGTTCGGCCGCCTAGGAGGCCAGAATATTACCACCATCGCCGAAATTGGGATACGTTTCCCTCGGTGGAGGCACAACGCCGATATTGGTGTTGGTGTCAACCTCTAGGCCTCCGATATTGGGCCATCCGATGCAAGCTCGCCACATGCTAAAAAAGGTTGGGTACGTCCCCAGGTGAGTCTTCTTCCTCTCCCGTTTGTTATCCTTATTTGTCTTCCTCCTCCTCCTCCTCCTCCTCCTCCTCCTCCTCCTCCTCCTCCTCCTCCTCCTCCTCCTCCTCCTCCTCCTCCTCCTCCTCCTCCTCCTCCTGCGCGCGGAGCAAAGAGGAAGGGGAGAGAACCCCCCTCCGCCATGCCGACGCGGGCCACCGCCCCTCGACCACCTCAGCAGGCGACGGACCGGAGCCCGATGGGCGAGCTCCACGCGCGGGAAAGGGGAGAAGTGGCAGGCGGCGGCACCCCTGCGCGGGGAGCCGCACCATCGCCGACCCCTCCGCTGCCTCCCCCTCCCCTAGGGGGTCACATGAGAACCCTACCCCTACCCTCCACGATTTCTGAGGGGGAGGGTGGGGTTCACTTCGCTCGGGAGCTCCCGAACGGAGTGAACCCCACCCTCCCCCTCAGAAATCGTAGGGGGTAGGGGTAGGGTTCGCATGTGGCCCCCTATCCCCGCCACGGCGCCGGGCGCATCCGCCGCCTCGACGAACCAGGCTCGGAGGCGGTAGGGCGGCCTGCCCGCGAAGTGCGGCCGTAAGTCGCCCGCGCGGGCACCAGGCGCGCGGACCCACGCCGAAATCAGCGCGGCCCGCAACTCGGGCCGCCGTCGGCCGCCTCGGCCGCCGCGCCGACGGCAGCAGCAGCGGCCGCCGCGGTCGCCTCCTCCACGGGCTGCGCGGCGCCCCCCCGCTCGCCGCCGAGCTGCACTTCAGGCGACTCACGAGTGGGGGGCGCCGAAGCCAGAGCCCCAGCGGCAGCGGCGCCAGGCACGGCGGCGGGCGCACCAGCCGAGGGCGCAGAGCGAGACACGGGAGTGACCGCCCAGGCGTCGTCCTCAAGGCTGCTGCCGCCGTCGTCGCCGTTCTGGCCGCTGCCGTCGCGGCCGAAGTCGGGCGCGGTGGGCTCCACGGGCGTGCCAGCGCCGCGGCGCTTGCGAGCCCGCCGCCGCCGAGGCCGAGGGCCTGCAGGCGACGCGGCGCCCGCGCGAGCAGCAGGTGGCCCGTCCGCTCGCCCCTCGGCGCGGGCAGGCCGAAACCGAGACTCGGGCTCGAGCACTGCCGTCGCGGTGCGGCA